>KV751423.1:604290-625083 GCA_001698575.1 Mola mola
TGCAATTTCAGTATTAGAATTCGAACTTTATTCCGTTTACATACGTGTATGTTTAAGAATATTTAATGTTTTATAAGTTCATTTTGCAAAGGAGAATCATCTTGATTCTAAACAAGCTGTTGTTGTTAATCAGGTAGACTCCAGGTTCCTTTAGTCATTAAAATTTGTAATTCTTCAGAAGCTTCAGTTATGGAGAATGATGGTGTGTCAATCTGAAAATCTTGAGACAGTATGTGTGTGTGTATTTCTCTGATATTTACAGTCTGGTGCCTGGTAGGTGAGTAGTGCTGCCAGTTTCTTGTCCTCCTCCTTCTCTGGCACAAGTGGGATAGACAGATTGGTCCTCATCCTCACTGCATCGTCGTTCTTCTCCTGCTCAGCCTGAACTTTCTTCTCCATCTGCAGCAAAAAATGAAAGAAGTGTCAACAAAGTGCAATAAAAATATCAAAACTTCATAAAAATAAATACCCGAGAGCCTGATACAGTTACTGCCTGATATTATATCATCTTTAATAGAACTCTTTTTGTGTCACTGCTATTTACACTGACATTGGGGAAACAAATAATGTTGTAATTTTAGCTCTGCATAAATTTTTTCTTTGTCACTGTGGACAGAACATTGTGTGTGACAATAACAAATATGCAATAAAATTAACTTATTAATCAGTCTTAAAATCCCTTCTAAAGTCTTTTTTTTTTTTTTACATTTTTATAGAAAGGCTTGTTCTGCATTTAATTTCTTGGTCTAATTTACTTCGGCAATTTTGTGTTAGACTGCATGTTAAGCTTAAAGCTGCAATGGAGTCTTGCACTGCCCCATTTCTGCCATTTTTATACCTTGGGGTTTTATTTCTAGCCTTAATAACCAATTACTTTTGTATGTTTTATTTGTCAGCCTATTTTACTCATAAATATGTGTAGGCCTGGATGATACAGACGAAGACGAGATAGACTATCCTGATGTGGATAATTTGATATCTTGATAACAAACTATATCACCATATAGTGTGCTTTCTGTAAATAAATCTTTTTTTGCTGCTTATCCTGTCAATGAAAGAGCAACTGAACACCAAACACACTTGTTTCGACTGAAAAAAAATGTGCATTTAGAGGTTTAGTAATGTTGTCAATTGTTACTGATACAAATCATTTCACCCCAAAGCATTTGAATTCTTAACATTGTGTTTTACATATGAATAGCGACTGCCCTCAGTTGAATTTTTTAGGATGATCTTTGAGGCAGGAGATGCTGCCTTCATCAAGCCCCTTCCCTCACTGCCCTCTCCTATCTAGCCTGCGGCATCTTTTACAATGTTCCGTTTTCTGGTCGGCATCAGACTTATTGTATACAAAACAGGACCAAATGAGAGCAATATCCCCTCTTTTGCGTTTTTGTGTTATTGGTAAAGCACTTTGTGAGCACATTGGTTTTTATAGTTTTTATACAAATTATTTTGACACTATGTTGATTTAATTATAGGAGATAGTGTAGAACAAAACACAGCATGTTTATGGAGTTTATTTTAAATTTAATGCAAAATGGAAAAAAACCCCCAACAAACTATTAACACTACTCCTCTGATAAAGGACACCATGCGGGGTTAACACAGGAGTGAATGTTATACCCTGAATTTCCTGCGGAGGGCGCTGTTGAGCTGGAAGTCATCCTTCCAGCCAGACTGGTATTCTTGAATCTCGGACAGAGAAGGAAGTGCCTTCTTTAGCTTCTCCTTGTCTTTCCCTCTGTGGTCAAGTTTGAACATGGCATCAGTCTCCAGTTTTTCCTTCTCTGTGTGCTCTGCACAGAGAGACAAAGGAGAGAGTCTATGAGGAATAGATAACAAGCACAGAAAACTGTTGTTATTTCAAATATACAGGATACATGTATTAATATTAACACTATAAATAAAAGCCTCAAGACACCGGACATAAAGACATCTTCACGCTCAACGCATTTTGGAACTGAGCAAAAAATTAATCTTTCGATTAACAGATATGAATTATTTACCTGTGGTGAGGATTTGCTCATTTTCAGCCATGTCCCAGCGTTCCTCCTTCCTCCTGGCCCCGCTTACAATCAAATAGTCACAGGTCGCTGGATCCGTCTGCATCTCAATGTAGTTCACACAAAGATGGCACTTCATCCTAAACCTGGCATTAAGAGGTGGATAAAGATGCAAATACATTCAGTATTTACGTTTTAAGTCAAATTGTACGCCACTTTGCCAGTGAATGTAGATTATTGTCTTTTGTTGAAGGTGAATGTGTAAACAGCAGCAGTCAGCAGTCAAACTAGTCTGTCCATGTTAACCTGTAGATTGGCGTGGTGTAGTAGTTCCCCACTTTCTTCTTCTCTGCATTGTAACGGACCCCTGAGCAAGAAGAGCATAACTGTCAGGAAACAAATGCACACAGTTTGAGACTGAACATGAATTTATGGGTCAAACTTACCCATGCCGATGTGATTTTTACAGCCATCACACCAGATGTTGTAGGGCATCTCAAACCTTAACAGACACAAAGAGGTAACATACATTTAGGATGAGTTTCAGTAAAAAACACCAGTTCTTAGATTGGTATCAATAAAGTACATCCATTCATCCATCCATTTTTTAAATTTACTTCCTCTCTGTCTTTTTAGGTTTGGCATTATTCGTATTTTCCTACAACACCGTCCTTAATTTTGCAAGCCAAAGACACATCATTCTTTAAAATAAAAACAGTAGGTTTTATAATGTCACATGAATGTAACTAATAAGAAAGAAGTAGAAACAGACTACATCATTTAGAATTCTTACACTTGGTTATTTTCCTTACTCAACAGAAATGCTATTTTGAATTCTCTTGAACAGAACTGAGACAAGCTTAAGGACCTTGTTAACTGACCCAACTCAACACAGAAATACATTTAACCTAACCTCAACACTCCGTCTTCACTGTTCCAATCACCAATTCCGGTTTCTCTGAGTAATTATTTTCAACACCAGCTTTCCCTGCTGTCGCTCTCGCCTGTTACTGCCTCCTTCATTCTAACGTTATTGGAGTAGGGTATATTTGTAGTCCAACCCTATCTGCACCCTACCTATGAAGCTCCCGGAGGCTCTTAACGTGGCCAGGTTCCCTCTGAATTTTACTAAACGTTTGGTTTTCAGGAGGGTTCCATCCAATAATCTGGAGATGTACGGCTGGCTATGCAAGACTAGAGTGCATTATTAAATAATAACTACATGTCTTATTTGAAAAAGAAGTAATAGACGCCAAACTATGTAAGGTCACAGTCATCTAAAATTTAACCAATTCACCTTTAAGTCCTAATGTAGGTCTGTGGCAAATTTGACAAAAATCTCTCAATGCATTCTTGGGATATTGTGCTTACAGGATTTCAGGACCTTTGACCTGCAAAGGTCAAGTTCTACAGATCAAAGCCAATTGTCAGTTGCTCTGATTCGGGTTTTATTCACGTTCACAAGTGTGGGCAACTTGAGGCTCCAGTGACCATGAACTTTAGCCTGTGTCCTCCAAAATCTAATCAGTTTATCCTTGAGTGAGATTGAGACTTCTGTGCAAAGTTTGAAGAAAATCCCTCAGGGTGATCTTGAGATATCGTATTCACAACAAAAAGCCCAGACAGATGGATAACCTGAAAGCGCACCACAGGCCCTTGCTACCTGGCGCAGAGGCACAATAAATTTGTCAGTAATTAGATTGTAAATCATCATTTATTTATCATTTCCAATCTCCAACCCAAACCAGCACATCATTTCTTTATGCGTACTAACCTGATAATAAGGATGCCCTGGGATAGTTTCCTGGCCCTCTCCCGCAGGGCGTGAGTCTTATGGTAGCCATTGAGGGATCCATGCTTTAAGACAAAAGGATGGAAAGATAAGTCAGATCTATACACACACAAAAAAAAGTGAATGAGAGTGGCACACACATGTGTGTGTGGTCATACACACCTTAGCTGGATCAAAATCTGGAGGATAGTATTTGTTTGTTCCTTTCCTTTCACCCTGTCACAAAAACAATAATAAGACAACATGAGCACTTAAACATTGTGTATACCCTTGTGATTGTTTGCTGTACTTTGACAGATGCAGATAAAATGTGCATGTCATATCTTACCATAGTGACAACTGGATCTTGACACCAGAAATGGATTCAACCTTTGAACAACAGATTAAAAACAAAATGATTAGATTTCCTGTAAACAGACAATTATATACACATAGCTGCCGGTTAAGCATATGCACCTAACTAGAACTAAAGTTGGGGTAAGGGTGCTGTTGAATTGTGTTGGAAAATACTGCGCCAATCCTTCCCAATGAGGAATGGCTGCATAGCACAACCACCTCTCTATGTAATTCAAAACAGGTAGCTAAAGAGCGCCACAAACACAGTTGAACTGGTGTCTCTCGAAAACAGATGCTACAAGAAACTGAGCATAATTACCTTATTAATACATCCCACCTCATCAAGGCACTTTATTAGTATGTCTGTGTGTGCCTACCAAACTACCACTTGAGTGCTAACGCGTTTTAACTTCTTGAAAACTGCCCTCAAGGCAATGGTTTACTCAGCTGGGTAGTAAAATGACTAGCAAGAGTCTAACATTTTTAACTATCTTCGAAGAAAACAGATATCAATTTGAAAAATATCCACGCTCCAAACAACACATAAAGTTAACGTTACTAGCCACATCGGAGCTAACGCAGGCTAACACTAGCAACAGCTAACTAGCTTACCCTGAGCCGTTAGTGTGCTTAGTGCGATTACGTATCGCCTGTAGCTTCAAAGACAACTGCAAACAAACCCCCATCAATTGCCACTTTATACCTAAATACCCTATTGTCGTGTTTTCCCGAGTCCAACTTTAATTAAACATACTTACGAGTGCTCTTGTAGCTGCAGATTCAACAGCGACCTAGCAAACATCAGATGGCCAACAGCAACAGACGTAATATCCAGGATACGGAAGTGGCGTCAGGCCCGCAGGTAATTGTGGGAAGTATTGGCGAAGACGAGCAACGTGATAAGAGCTGAGCGGTTTTTAGTGTTGTGTGTAAATGTTAATGCCGCAGAGATGGAGCCGCATAGACGTTACATCTGTTCGTTCCCCGACTGCTCGGCGGCTTATAACAAACAGTGGAAGCTGGACGCCCATTTGTGCAAACACACGGGAGTGCGGCCGTACACGTGCGACCGCTGCGGCTGCGGGAAGTCCTTCTGCAGTCCCTATCACTTGGCGCGGCACGAACTTAGTCACAGCGGCGTGAAGCCGTTTCACTGCGCCGTGGACGGCTGCGAGGAGGCCTTCACCACTAACGCGAACCGGGCCAGGCACGTCGGCCGCGTTCACAGCCAGGAGCAGAAGATGTATGTTTGCAAAATTGAGGGCTGCGGGAGCGAGTTCAAGAAGAACAAGCAGCTCAAGTCCCACATGTGTGAGCAGCACACTCAGCTGCCCCCTTACCAGTGCACTTATGAGGGATGCCAAATGAGATTCACGTTCCCCAGCAAGCTGAAGCGCCACGAGAAGGTGCACAGAGGGTACCCGTGCAAGGCGGAGGGCTGCAGCTTCACGGGAAAGACCTGGACAGAGTATCTGAAGCACAGGAAGGAGCAGCACAGGCTGATCCTGAAGTGTGACCAGTGCAGCAAGGCATTCAGGGACTCTTGGTTCCTGCAGCAGCATCAGCGTGTCCACTCCGAGACGCGGGTGGTCCTTGTATGCCCCCGAGATGGCTGTGACAGGTCATTCACCACAGTCTTCAACCTGGAGAACCACATCAGCTCCTTCCATGAAGAGCTGCAGCCCTTCACCTGCACCCATGCAGGCTGCGGGAAGAGCTTTTCCATGAGACAGAGCCTCCAGCGTCACAACATCGTCCACAACCCAGAGAGGAAGAAGCAGAGGAAGCCCAGACCAAAAAGACCTCTCGCTTCCAGGTTAAGCGGCTACACAGAAACAAAGAAAGTGGTCCCTAAAAAGCAAAGGGAGCCTGAATCCCTCAGAGGGTCTGCACAGATGATTGATCCACAAGGTTCTGTTGAGTTGGTGTCCCTCCTGCAGGACACGACCCTGCTGTGCAGCCCTGCTGCAGACAATCATGGACTTCCTAATGTCCCGACTGCTCCTTTAACATTGTAGAGTGTAACACCAGCATGGCCTGGACAGCAGACACTTGTTTTGGTTGTTGCAGCACTTTTGAGTCAAAATTTGATAGCCTAAATGGCTTCATTTGGACACATGGGCATGATGGCTGTTTTAGGCTGGAACCTAAAGGACTAAGCTGTCAGCTGAGTTACAAAGGAAACCACAAATAAAGAAGTCATAACAGCTTAAAGACATCGTGCACTTTCTGGCTTTGCATTCAAACATTTTGGGCACTTTGGTATTTTCCAAAGCCATTAAAAAGGAAGAATATGTGTTTTGTTCATATTATAAAATTAAGTAAATATGTTTTTGTGAAACTTTGCAGAACTACGTTGCTTAAGTAAACCCTGTGTACTGAATTTTTTGTGTTGTGTGAATTTTTTTTTTTTCCTTCCAAGCAACAAGTTGGGCTTAATGTGTTGTTCCTTCAGGTCTAGTGTTATTCTTTCATACATTCAGGAGTTTCAACTAGAGTTGTTCTGATACTGGCATTAGAAATGCCCCATAATACTGCCAAAGATGCAGGTATCGGAATCAGCGGGTACTAAGTATATGCACTGATTTGGTACCACGTAAGTGGGACCTTGCTACCTCCATGTTAGGTAGTGCAATAGCAGGCACACAAGCTGCTTTAATCACAGGATTTTTAAAAAGTTCAAGCACAGCAAGGCTTCCTGTATGTATACGTCAGTACTCGTTATCAGCCAATACCCAAAGGATAGTCATCAGATTTGAGACCAGGAAAGAGAGAATATTATTTTAACATATCTCGTTTCACTAAACTTGGAAATGTGTTCATTTGTGCTACACACCTACTTATGTGTATGTATTCAATAGTAGAGCCTGACCAATGTTGGGGAGTAAAAAAGTTTCTATATCAATATACACACATTTTCACAATAGTGTCTCGATGTATCTGTAATAGGTCAATATTGGCCAGGCCGACATATCAGTCGGGCTCTATACAATAGATAAACACATGGTTCCAATGGGTTCTTGAAATCATTGCATTTCAATCAATGCCTTATAAGTTTTTTAAATCAGATGACATCGATTAAGGAAGGTGCTTGGATTTTATATATTTTGTACAAGAAGGTAACTTGGAAACTTTGGATATTGTTTGAAATTGAGTGTCAGTAAATGTTCCTCTGTATCTCCTGTAGGTTCATCATTGTCTGAAAAATCGCTTTAAAAACTGTTTTGTAATGTTAAATATTCTCAATCAGCAAACACCAGGGTTGTCATTGTATTCGCTGGGATTTTGCCATGAGAAGTTTTTCAATTTTGATATTTGAGAACGTGTGAATATGCTGTAAACAGAACTTTTCTAATGTGGAAGTCTTTTTTTCCTTTTATTTTTCTGACCTGGCGTGCACTGAATCTTGACACATGACTCATGTTTGTTTGTTCAGATGATTTCAATGAACTTCCAACATTTCACTCTGTCAACACAGTGAAGCAATGTGCCTGAATGTATCTGGACACCCCTTACCAGTTATCCATTTGAATTCTTTGATCAGGGGTGCAATGCAGTGGGTTCGATTCCCAGGGCCTTTTTGTGCGCAGTTTGTTGCATATTTCCATGTTCATGTTGCTCTGCTCTATGCTACCCCCTGCTGTTCAGGGATAACAGGATGGATGCAGACGTGCCACGCTGTTAGTATGATTCTGTGACAGAGTTTCTTCTTCTTCACAGACACCTTACTGTAAATTGAGGGAAATCTTTTTTCACACTGATATTCTGGAATGTAGAACATTTCCAACTCTGTTGCAACAGTTCGAGTAAGCCCTTTTGTTTCAAACAAACATAAAAGGCTTAATTGAGCCTGAAACAGTGAAATTAATTCCCATTTCTGTAAACTTTACAGAGGAGCAAAAGAAAACAAAATGATGGGAAACTCAACAAACTGCCGTCTTTCATGCGTAGGCCAAGACAGGAAAGCTCTGCAATGGATGATTAAAATGACCAGAACAACACTGGTGCACAAGCATCACTGGTGATGTGAGGTGTCGGCACAGAGCCCAAATGATTCTAAACGCCCCTCCAAGCCACAGCCTGTCACCATGCTGTGATCTGACATGTGACATGACTATGAAGCAGTGTCTATTCTCAGGCTATGAGGCTGAATTCATCCGCCAAACTCCATGAAGAAAGCGGCTTGTTTTCTAAAGACATTATTTCTCAATTAATGTATTTAATGTTCGTTTTGTGAGTAAGATAAGGTACTGTGATTATTAATTATTATTCAGTGTTGTTTCAGTTTTAAAAAATTCAGATTCAGAAGAAATTGTTCGGCCATTGTTTGGTGTGGAAAAACTTTACATAAACTTGATCCAATAATGGTTGAATTGTTCAGGTTCACACATACTGGTGTTCACCTATTTTTGGTCTTATGGTGAATATTGCTTGGCTGTATATGATAATGGTTTAGGAGTCTGTAGCTGATGTCAGTGTCTTGCACATTTTAGGCCAAAGGAAGTGGGTGTGTGTTGTAAGAAGAAATAAGTGGCTGCACTGCATGGCTAATAGGAAAATCTGACGATTCTTCAGACTACCAGATTTACAGCATAAACAGGACCTGCTACGTGCAAGTTTGAGATTCCAAAGCTAAATCCTCTCTGAATATTTCCCAGTACAGGAAGGCTGTTCCCTACATTCCTGCCCCGCTCGGCTCAGACGAGCCCTATATGGACTGACTGACTAACCAACTCACCTTGGAATGCGCATCAAACCTCATTCGTTATCATACAGTAACTTGTAATGAAATCATTTCCTTCCTACCTGGCTGTTTGAGTGATAAAACCAGACTTCATTGTCATATCCCACAAATGCTCAAGTTTGTTTTGATTCAGCTGCTGCAGAGACATCAACAGCTTGCAGTATCACTGAAAAAATGGCTACAAGCTAATTTTCGTCTATAAAATTTAATTGATAGAAAAAAAGTCAGGTTATGTTGGATACACATCGATAGTACGATAAGGCTTTGCTGACACTAATATTGATAGTTTTCCCTTCCATTGATATAAATAAATAAATAAATAAATTCAGATGATAGAATAGAGAATCGAATAGTTTTGTTTTGCAAAATATTAGTGGGGACAAGTCCTAAATTTGGAATCATAATAGAAGGTAATGATGGTAGCAGTGTTTTCTTTACTTTTTCGGTCATGTGGGCATGTGCTTGCCATTTACATGGGAAAGATGGTCATTAAAAATGTTATGAAACTCAAAAATGATGTTCCTTAATATATTTCCCATTCCATTTTTTATAGCTACCCCTTCATATCAATTTTCGTATGAACTCATAAACTCAGTCTGGAACCGGACCTGAGTTTCCGTGTGGCTGCCTGTGAACTGAGACAGAAACTGGCCGCGCAAAGTTCAAATGTAGCTACTGTTATCTTTATACTTAGGTAGTTCAACGTAATAGAAAAATATATATTCACGATACGATAAAAAAATCACGATACACAGGACACGATTTGATATGTATCACAATACAATATTGGTATATCGACTATACCATAAATCTTACTATTTAATTCTTTAAACAGTACTATGTTAAATTGTACTGATTATTCACTATTGCAGATATATGATTGTTGGCTAGAGCCTATCTCAGTTAACTGGTCACTCTAAATTGCCCGTAGGTGTGAATGTGAGTGTGGATGGTTGTTTGTCTCTATATTAATATATAATAATATAGAAAAGAGAACATGGAAACACTGTTATTGTCTGTTAACTGTTAACATGAAGTTTATATCCTATAAATCCTCAGAGATAGATTCATTTTATTTTCCTCAGGTAGAGACAGACACACAGGAAACAGTACATCATAAAAACCTATCTGTTTTTGATCTCTGTCTGCTTGATGACATAAATGTGCTGAACGTGCAGGAATGTGCTGGAGGAGACAGAGCACTGGGAGTAACGATGTTCCCCTTAAAGATATATTATGCCTTAAAACAAATTCAAAAGTAGACTAGAGACCAGACAATAATGACATTTATACAGGCAGCTGAAAGAAGCTCAGAGGTTTGAAAAGCTGCAACGTCGCAGTTATAAAAGCTGGGCCATCAGGAAGAAAAGTTAAAAAACAAATAGGTAACCTGTTCTGAGTTCTAGTATTAAAAATCTACTGTATAACTGTATATTTATAAAAAATGTAAGTATAACAATATCAAAACAGATACAGACTGTACCAAAGTTGCCATTAGCAGACCAGCTTGGCGACATTTGCAAATAAATGCTGCACACATAAAGTTCGGTACAGTTGCAGCAATGGGAAGAAAATTTTATAAGGATTTACTGGCAAACCAAAACACTGGGAAAATTATCCACAAACGGCATATCAATACAGTCAATAATTCTTAAGACTTTCCACCCAAAACCAGTGCCTATATAATAAAGATGTAAGAAATAACAACTCTCCAAAGTGAAGCCAAAATATCTGGATTGCCCCTTTGTGGTTGGCTGCAGTATAGCTCATGAACTCCAACGCCTCCATGTTGGCAGATGATGAATTAGCCAAAACTCAAAGCACAAAATAAATACAAGTAAAACACATTTACACTTTTTATGTAAGGTTCTTTTTACAATGATCCAAAACCAAGTCCAAGTGTTTCTTTATCAGTGTGTCACTGCTCAAAAACAAAGGAAAAAGGAAAGGTCCGGGGTTTCTGAACGTTATGAAGATGCATTTTCTGGGAACCAGGAATATTTACATGAATGTCAGCAAATTTTATTAATATATCCAGAAGTTGTTAGCTAGATATTTGAGAGAATTATGGGTAAACTGACATGCTGGTGGTTCTAGACGTATGGACATTATCATAATTTTTCATCTATTGCATAATTGCTCAAATATTTCAGCCTGGACCAAAGAGGTGCATTAACTGACGTACCAAAGCTGGGTTCAAAGCCATGTCACAACAGTTTTTGTGTCGATACTATATGCAAGAGCTTAGATAACCAAATATCCATACAAAAGTGCCCCACTTGGTTTTAATGTGCAATATAATTTGGCATATGGAATAAATTACAGTCTCTAAAATGATGAAAGCTTTAAGATCTGGCTTGTTTACCAGTGTATAGAAAAGTTAAGCATTTTTATCTTTCTTTTTTTGCACAGAAATTGATGCGTTCTTTAAATTCCAGTCTTCTGAGAGCCAAGAATTCCAGACTGGTTCTTTATCCAAGGGGAATGCTTTTTCTCCACAGGATTTCTCCCACCACCTCCTCCGTTTTCCTTCTGTCTTTTCAACATTGACCCTCCTGTATCTGTCAGAGAGGTGGAAAGAATGTGTGAAACCCTTCACGTCCTTATTTTGATCCCTACAAATTAGGAAATGGAGAGTGTATGTGAGAATGATTTTGCTTGTAAACAGGTGAGAACTTTTTTTCAATCTTGAGCAGGTTGGCAAATGTTTTTATTTAATGAGGAGGGTTCCATGCCCTTTAATTTTACAGCCTCAGGCCTGTAAGGTGGTCTTATACAGCAAACAATCTTCACAGTAAATAGAAAAAAAATTATCAAATTATACATAAAGAAGTAGAAGTAGAATTATAAAGCAAAGAAAAAAAAAACAAACAACTTTAAATGCTTGCAGTATAAACAGAGTAAAGTTACATCACTGATGGTGCCTCATCTTAGATTACAACAGAGTATAGTCACCGATCCCATTTTCAGTCTGAAAGCCCACATCCGTTTGACTCTTAAGGCCACTGAGCCTTTATTATGTTTGTGTAGGTTCTCAGTCATCCAGGTTTAGGTTGTCTTAAGTGCTTTACTTGAAGGCATCTGGACCTCCTTTTGGTTTTGAAAACGTTTAACCTCTCATCCAAAAGGATTCAGTTCTAAGCATTTGGTGGGGAGTCCCCAATTTTTAACCTCTGGTAGGGTCGTGACACCTTGGAGGTGGTCACCTGAGTCATTGACCCTCTCTATGTATGTACGTCGGGGTCACAAGTAAAGTGTGTGTTGCACTTTGGAAGAGACACTCTTCAAATGGTGTAGGAATATGAGAGGATGTCAAGAAAACTGGCTGACTACCTCTGCTTCAACCTCAAATGCAGATAACACACAATGATTCCCAACGTCTTACACCTTGGCTAGGCAGTCAAGGGCCACAGAGCTGGACAGATTCTACAAAAAGCATAGAACCAGCTTCTGAGCGAAAGAATAAGACAAGTCCTTTTCACCATCAATGCAGTTAAAGAAAAAAAAAAGATCAGATCCTACAAGAAGTTTCGACTTTGCTACCCCACACCATTTTAGAAGCAGCTTCAAAGTTTGTAAACAATGATCAACTATCAGCATTTGAAGGGAAAGGAACGACAAAATCTAAAATCCTTAACATATACTATCTAAGACAAATAGCTCCAAGGGGACAACTGGAACAACAGGACAGGAACAAGTCTTTACCATTCATACAGACAACCAAGATAGATGGGTGAAGAATTTATCAGGCAAGGACCACACCCAACATTTCCCCCCAGGAAAGGACGGCTATAACACCCCTAAACAAAGACAGAAGCATCACTATCCTGCAAGCAGACAACTGTTGTCCTCAACACATCCGAATATCATAATAAAAAGAAGGTCATAGATTACCTACAGAAATTGGAAAAAATGAGAAAGGTGACGACCGTCCAGTATATCAGAGAGTTTATCCTGAAGAGGCAACACCATGCATATATGGCTTCCCCAAAATACACAAAAAAGGGACCCCACTCAGACCCATAATCAGCAGCATAAACTCGTTCACCTTCAATATTGTGAAACACTTCACCTCCATCTTGGCACCACTGGTGCGGAACACTCATCATCACATCCAACACTCCATTAACTATGCCAACAAGGTCTGAAACATTAAACTAGCTCTGAATGAAGCTATGGCTTCTTCTGATGCACAATCTCCGTTTACCTGCATTCCCACAACTGAAGCTGTGGAAATGGTAAGGATACAAGTACTACAAGACAGCTCCCTAAACAATAGAACTACTGACCAAATTGGTTCCCTGCTAAATCTTTGCCTTATGACCACCTATTTCAAATAAAATGAGGGCTTCCAAAGAAAAAGCATGGTTGTGCAATGGGTTCCCCAGTGTCGCCCATTGTGGCCAACCTCTACATGGGATAAGTTGAGAAAAAAAAGCCTTGTCAAATTTCACAGGAACACCTAGCCACTGGTTTAGGTATGTGGATGACACCTGGGTTACAATCAAAACCTAAGATATAAGATATGTTCTCAGAACATATCAACTCAGTGGACAACAACAAATTCACAGGGGAGGATGCCAAAGAAAACAGGCTACCATTATTGGACTGTGCTGTGCAGCTGGAGGAGGACGAGAGCCTCAACATTGAGCTATACAGTATCCCGGAAACCTACACACACAGACCAGTACCTATTTTTTGACTCCCACAGCCCACTACAACACAAACTTGGGGTGATTAGAACCCTAAGTCACAGGGCTGAAAATGTTCCCTCAAATACAAAAGGGAAAGAAAAGGAACACACACATCAAGAGAGTATTCACATCCTGTCGCTATCTTAACTGGGCCTTCATAAAATCAACAAAGAGACAAACAAAACACCCTGGAACACCTGACGAAGAAAGGAACAACAAGCGAAGCAACATCGTTGCCCATATGTGGCTGGAACGTCTCAGAAACTTAGAAGGATTTTCTCTAAACACGACATCACAGTGCACTTCAAACTCAGCAACAACCTCAGACAAAGACCGATTCATCCTAAGGACAAAATACCTAAACACAAGCTGAGCAATGTTATGTATGTTTTCCAATTCAGTGAGGAGTGTTCTGACCCTTATATTATGGAGACTTAACAACCGCTCAACAGATGCATGGCACAACACAGAAGAGCCAGCTCATCAGGACAAGATTCAGCCGTGCTTTTACATCTGAAGCACAAGGGACACTCATTTCAAGACAACAGTGTACACATTGTTGAACGAGAAGACAGTTGGATTGAGAGAGGACTAAAGGAGGCCATCTACTTCAAAATGGAAAGGCCCTCATTAAACAGGGGTGGTGGTCTAAGACATCAATTATAAGCCTCCTACAATGCAGTCCTGACATCGCTTCCCAGGCATTTCAAACCTCCTTCAAAAGTTGCCTCATGTGACCCTTATGGCTCACATGAATGTGAGGGGGTCGTCAATGACTCACACCTCAAAACGACTCATTAATGAACTACACCTTACTTCTGACCCTGACATGCATACACAGAGAGGGTCAATGACTCAGGTGACCATCTCCAAGGTGTCACGACCCTACGAGAGGTTAAATACTGAGGACTTGAATAATGAACTCCATGATGTATAAAAGAAAAATCACACACTGAAAAAGCTACGTAAATCTGAAAGAGGAAGAAGAATATACTCGTATTTTGGGTAAAATTTGCTCTACCTAGAGTCAGACTGGGTGAACGAGGCTGTAACTGAGGAAGATCTCACTCAAAAATAGAGTCATCTCTCATTTTGTTTTCAAATTTAGTGCAGTCCCAAAAAATGATCCTTGGAAGAATTATTGAAATTCCTGGCAGTAACTTTCATGGACCATTATTTGTTCAAGATTAAAGGATGATTCCTTTGTAATTCATATCAACACAGTTTAAACACAAGAGAAATGGGGCTGTTTAAATATAATAAATTAATTTTAAATCCCACTGGACAACCTCCTCATGTCCATATACAATTAAGTGAAGCCAGTTGTGAGGCATTAACAAATTGAGTCTAAATGCAGTAGAAGGGATGTTTTTTTGTCTGTTTTTCATTAGTCTGATGACATTAACTATTTGTTTAATATATACTATCCCTTTACAAGGTTATTTTATTTATAGAACCTTTAAAACAGAGTTTACAAAGTGTTTTAACAAAACAAATGATATTTGAGCTGCTAACAGCACAAACTAATTTAGTTAATTAATTGTAAACAATTTGATAGTTAACTTAATGGTTTAAGCATTTTTAGAGAAAAAAAATCTGTGATTCCAGCTTCTTCAACATGATTTTTTTTCTGGTTTCTGTATAAGTATACTGAAAATGTTTGTGTTGTGGACAAAACAAGATATCTGAGGAAGTCATCTTTGGACATTGGGAAAAATGTTTTTTCACTATTTTCAGGTCTTCATCATTTCAGAGACCAAAAAACTAATTAATTGAGAAAATAATCAACAGATTGACAGTAAAAATGTTTGTTGTTTTTTTTTTAAAAATAAAAAAAAAAAAAATAAAAAATTATGTACAGATGTTGTACAAAATGTGTCACTGTGTAGGACATATAAAATAAAATTAAAACTTTCAAATTCCAGAATATGTGAATCAAATATTTTTCATTTCACAATTGTAAGTGTTGGACACCATATCTTCTCTGTGAAGTCAGTTTGTTCTACACCTGGATGGCAAGAATGGGGTCCAAATATGCACTTTCCTGCAAACACTGTCTGTTTGGGCCCTACAACCGTTACATAATGCATATTCTACATACTCTACATGTCAGCCGCACATTACTGATGAAATCCCTCAATTTATGGACAAGCTCAAGACGACTCATCCATTGTGGAATGTCTGCTGAAACGACCCCGTTATTTCTAAATATATCCTTACTCCCCTTTCTTCTTTTGTGTTTGACCTTTAAAAGTTACCTTTTTTTGGCTTTCCTGTATCGATCCTTACTGTTCAACGATAAGTAACAAAAAATGGCAACAACCAGCATACCACAATGACTCCTCTTGTCTTTCCTTTACGTTTTTTATGTGGATAATTTTTGCGTTCAAGTATTGATGAAGCTCTGTGTGTGACTTTATTTCTTGGCTGCCTGTGTACTTGCCTTTGCACTTTTGTGTCTGTCTTACTACCTATCTGCGGATGCATTTATCACACATACTTCTCAGCATCATCTATGCAACATCATTGCCCACTCCTTAGCAACTTTTACGATAACCCAAAACTCTGAGAGTCCATATTGCCAGGGGCCAACATAATCTGGAAAAACATCTGTGGGAACTCAACAATAAGTCTGTGATTTACTCCAATTAGATAATCCCAACAGGACAAATTCTGGGTCACAGGCCCGCCTGCCGTCAGGCTCAGGTGAGCGGGATAGTCTGTTGGCAAGTAACGGGTTAGTGTCTGTCGTACACCCCACCCTTCACCCCCACCCCCATTCATATCTGAGGGCTATATATTGGAGGTTGCGACTCGTCTGCATCTTAAGCATCACTCTCACTGGCAGATGTACAGACGGACACTCGTCTGGTTCTTAGTAAACGGCGGCTCAGACGAAGAGCAGACTGTAAGCAATGAGGTCCATGTTGAAGCTGGTTGTGATTCTGTTTTGTGTCCAGAGAGGAGAGAGCCGCTGGCTGAGATCACTGATTGGTGAGTGCTATAGATGGACAAGAGGTTGTGACCTTTGGGCTTTTTTCAAATTTTTACTTATTTTTGTGTGTACATTCAAATATGGATCATTTTGGATTCTACTTATGTTTTTATTCACAGTATTTTGTCGTTCTCAGGTGAAAAACATGATACAATATCTCCCCACGCCTCACCAAATGATGGCAGAAGAACCAGAGATCCAGCAGCAGAAGACAGCCCAACAGATGCTTCTGGAGTTGGCCCATCACCGGATTCAATCATCCCGATCCCGTCCCGCTCCCGTCGCTCTACTCCAGACTCCCACTGCAGTCTGCGCTCCATCCTGCTGCAGGTTCGAGACCTTGGGCTGGGCTACGACTCAGACGAGACCGTCCTCTTCAAGTACTGCGGTGGGACATGTCCCCGTGTCAGCTCCAACCACGACCTTACCCTCACCAACCTGCTGCTGAGCGGCGTGCTCCCTCAGCCAGCGCCCGGGGAGCTGTGGCACCACACACCCTGTTGCAGGCCCACCCACCACGAGGACATGGCTTTTTTGGATAACTCGCACCGCTGGCACAGGGTGGAGAAGCTATCAGCCGCAGGCTGCAGCTGTGTGGGCTAGACGGCCGATTGAGGGGGGAAGCTGAGACAGGGTGCGTGTACTATGGCTCGCTGGGTGTTTTGTCCAAAATGACACAAAGTAGCATGGAGGAAGTCGAATCCTGTTCTTAAAAAGTAAGCTACTGTCCGTGGTTGAAAACCCCATGAATCCAGTTGTTGATTTAAATGTGTTTTGACTTCAACTTGTGATCTCATGAGTTGTCTCATCTGTTGCTAGATAGGACAGGAGTTGAAAGGCATTGAAGCATTCAAATGTAAGTACGTTTTATAAAATGACAGCACGGGTATATTGATTCTATTTTGAATCTTAAATTTCTGTGCAGACATGATTTAAATACAAACTACTTGACTGTTTTTGTAAATAAGCTGACGTGTATTTATTTAAAATCTTGAGTGCAAATTTTGCAATAACATTACAACGGACAGTGTGCACGAAGCTGTGGAGACACACACTGTGTTCTGACAAACACAGCTGAGTGAAGTTCACCACAATTTAGACTCGTTCATCAATAGTCCAGCTAGTTTTTTGTTTCTATATTTATGTAAGATAAATTATTTATTTATTTGTTTTCATTCTTTTGTCATGTCTACTAAATTATTTTGTATCACGCTCATATCTTTGTTCATTTTTTGTACAGTTCCTATTAAAGATAAACTTGTACAGGACAGTGTTTTAAAGAGATGTGGTGTCATTTACATAAGAAATGTTTATTTAAGGTTTCGTACAAAAAAATATGTTTTGCACACATACAAAAATTCAAGTTCATAACCATTTTCAAATGATTCCATTAAGTCGATTCACATGAACCCCTGCTGTAGTACTGCTGTATACCAGGTTCATGGCATCTTTGTAAGCTCTTGACTCTGAGCGGACAACATTTATACTCGGTCTTTTCTTAGTCTCTGATTAAGATAATTTTAGACCATTCAAGACCAGTCAAAAAGATATCTACAGGATATCACAATACTGAAAGATCAAGTTATTTCTTTTCTTTCAACAGTTATATATATGCAGATGAAGTGTGCACATACATGTATGAATAATTTGTTCCATCTTTTATCCCAAGTGTGTCATTCAGTACTGGACCTCCCTTGGTTTGGTCTTGACCTTGAGCCCTCCAACACGTTTCAGCTGTGACTGACACTGTGGACTTGGACACAGTTTGGTTTTGGTGTCCTTGACTACAACACTGATCAGTGCATCTGTGAATTAGAATTCAACATCAATTATGTTGGACGGTATTATTTGTGTGAACAAGTATGATCAACAATTGCTTTCAAAATAAAATGAAGACCAATTTTAGCCAGAGACCCCCCCCAGCTAAATCTTTTAAGCTAACAGTCATATCACAATTTTGACGGGAAGTCAGCTGTACTTAATGACTTGATTATTTTTTTATTGTTGTCATGTCGGGTTAAAGGCCCATTTGGTTTAAAGGTTACAATATGTACAGACTGTTTGCTCTAACAGAAAAAAGAATCCTCTCACTGACTAACCATCATCTCCGGTTAATTTCACCATTTCTACGTGGCCATTGCTTCCTCGTCTGTCTCCTCGGGCTCTGCCCCCCATATCTGGACACGCCCCTCCATGGCAGTGAGGAGGCGGGTCTCTGTGGGGTGGAAGGACAGCGACTGGACAACAGCTTTCCCCACGGGTAGTTTCAAGGACAAACTTCCCTGGGAATCAAACAAACAACAAATAACTAAAGTTGGTAGACACATCTAGTTTTGTTGTCATTTTCAGAAACAATGATCATCTATCTGTTGGTGGGCTGTGGGATGGAAGCTGGAGGTTATAGGCAGCTGTTCTGCAATGAGTGCAGGTGTAAATTTCTGTCCAAATCCCCAAAGGGATTAATTAATTTTCTTTTAGGTTTAATAAAATACTAATTATTGTTTAGTAACCAAGGAGAATAATAACAGAGATACATTTGCAACTTTAGAATAACAGTATGAATTTTAATTTGATACAAAAGATTTAATTACTGTACTTAAGTACACTTTTGTGTTTAATTTGTGTTACTGTAATTTTACTCCCCTCCACTACAATCTGGAGGCATACACTGTACATTTCAGTCCACAAAGGAGAGGGGTGGCTCTATCAGAGCCATTAATTTATTTTTTCAGCAATCAGACAATAAAAATTGATTTCCAGGATCATCCAGGCTGATCATCAGTCTGTTCCTAGTCATTATATTGGAATTCACTGAGAACATGAATGTAACAAGACAATTACCTCCACCAAGTCCCAGCAGTAGACGTGTCCATCCTCAGAGCAGCACAGGACATGGGTGTCTTTACTGGACAGGCAGCAGTCCAGCTTATAGCCCTTCATCTTGTGTCCTGTATACCTGGGAGAAACAACATGTAACATGTAATGCTTCTCAGCAATTGCTCTGCACACTGCAGCACTTCACTTCCATACAAACGCAACAGGCTGGACAGGCGTATACATATTTCAACAATAAATACCTTTTTGAATCTTATGTTCATTTTTTTTTTGGGGGGGGGTTCATACATTCAATCTGTGTGTATTTATAAAAGGTGAGCAGAGCTGGTTTAGAAAAATAAATATAACAAAGATAATGTGCCACTGAACACTGAGGTGTATTTACCAGGACAAAAACATTGAGCATAGTGTAGTGTATGTATCCGATTTTTAAATATTAGGATGGTGGCATGACTTGTGATTAATAAACAAATATTGAAGTGTGCTTGTACACTTCCTGTGCCATTCTGATATTTTAAGTACACACACAACATAGACCTTAAACAATCATAAGCTGATGCCCATTGAATAAGGAAACAAAATAAATGCTTTTATTGAAGAAAACTGTTTTTTAGAGTAGTTGTCTAAGGGCGCACTCACACTAGGCCCTCCGTAACGTGCCCAAGTAAGCTTGACTCTCAAAGTCTAGATTGTTTGATTATTGTGAGTGCCCTATACTATGCTTAAGCATAGGCACGCTTCCTTGGCCCAATCATGGTTGGTAAAGGTGTACTTTGGCACGACACGGTTGCTCAGGCATGAGCGCAAGCACGCATACGCAATGCGGACATGACAATATATCTGAATGCCTCCCTCGTCTCATGCGGTCTCTGCAAAAATCAATCACTGCGTTGCATAATCAATAAATCTGCATGGTTGAACAAAAAGGCTCCCAATAAGCCACAAATCCAGTAAAGTTGCAGTCATGTTCTCCCAGCGTGATAATGTGTGTATGAGTCACAACTACACTCCGGCATTTGCGGGCCAGTGGGGTAGTGGGGGCAATCTTGCTCAGGCACAACACGAAACAACTGGATCAAATGTACTGTAAGTGCACCCTAAATGAAAAAATGATGGGAGCACAGGACCCAGTGAATGAGAAACACAGTACTCACTCTCCCAGCATCTCCCCCGTGCTCTTGTCCAGCAGTCTGACTGTCGAATCCAGACTAGAGCTCAGAGTGCACTGACCGTCCTGACTGAAACACACACATGTGATGGGACCTGGAACACAAACACACACCTTTATACAAGTGGGTATGGATCACCTTGTTTTTCAAAGATTATCTTTACTTTAAAACTCTGGATTTCTCCCTCTAGAAGCTCTGCTGTAGTTCATCTTCATCTATGAA
>KV751424.1:26463-37303 GCA_001698575.1 Mola mola
TCCCGGCACTGACGTCACCCTGGAGCTGGACAGCTGCGTCGATAAGTTCTGTCTGGACGCCGACGTGTTCGTCCTGGCGGGGAACGCCGAGTCGACGCTCATGAACAGGGTGAGGGGACAAAGTGTGCATGTGGGTCAGACAAACACGAGCATGTGTTTGTGTTTATGTTTACTATAATTTCTGTCGGCAGGAGAAACTTTTCTTCCACAAAGTCAGCGAGAGAATCTCTAAACCCAACATCTTCATCCTCCACAACCGCTGGGACGCATCAGTGAGCGAGCCGGAGTACGTGGAGGAGGTCAGTGTGCGTGTTCCACTGCACGTTTTTTAGGCCCCAATGCAGATCTGATGCTAACGCTAGCTGTCGTGGCTAGCCCCCGTCCATAGCAACACGTAACATCGGCTGCATCTTCATCGTCGCTTCTTGGACACGTGGAACCGCGAAGCCTGTTGTTATTAAGAACCCACTAACGCTTGAACAGGATTCATACGAGCTTCACCACCTTAACTCACTGTAAATCATTCAGACCAGACACATCGATCTCAGCAGAAGCGTCTCGGTCTTGGGTGGCAGTAAGTAGAAGAATTTCAAGAATTTCCGAAAGTAGAATGGGAGGCAGAGCTTTCAGCTATCAAGCTCCTCTCCTGTGGAACTATCTTCCAGTCTTGGTACGGGAGGCAGACACACTCTCTGATTTTAAGAGTAGGCTTAAAACCTTCCTTTTTGATAAAGCTTATAGTTAAGGCTGGCCTATCTAGCCCTTAGTTATGCTGCTATAGGCTTAGGTTGCTGGGGGAACACTCCATGATTCACTGAGCTTTCTTCTCTCCCCCCTCTGACTCCAACTCCTTCTCTGCTCCTGTAAATGTCCATATCCTTACACTAACTTTACTTCATCCCCGGAGTCATCGTGCTTTACCATCCTGCAGGTTTTTCTAGGTCGTGGTGGGAGGTGCTGCGGTGGTCCTGCCTGATGCCTCCTGGCCACATTAGGAAAGGAGATCCTGTGACTTGGATCCTGTGACTTGGATCCTAGGCTGGATTTCCAAGTGCAAATCGGGACCCACAGATCACAATGGCTTCTGGATCAATAGACTACACCTGCTTCTGGACCACTACACTTCACATATCCCTGGATTTACAGATTCTACATACTCTTGGACTCAGCAACACCCAGATCTTCCTACATGGAGTACAATGACTCCTGGACCAACAGAGTCCACCTGCGTCTGGATCACTAGACTTTCCATACATCCGGACTCATAGAATCCACAGACTCTGGGACTCATGGATGTTTTATGCATTCTAAATGAACTGTTATTATCATGTTTTTGTGTTCTGTACAAGTGACATTTATTGCACGTCTGTCCGTCCTAAGTGGAAGGATCCTCCTCTGTGGTTCTTCCTGAGGTTTCTTATTTTCCCTGTTTAGGGTTTTTTTTAAGTTTTTCCTCATCTGGTTCGAGGGTCTAAGGGCAGAGGATGTCACATCTGTAGAGTTTGTCAAAGCCCAGTGAGATAATGTGTAAATTGTGATTTCGGGCTATACAAATAAAATTTGATTTGATTTAAATTTGAAGTCCTCAGACCTGCCGCGTCCTCCCTGAATATTCCACCAGTTGCTCCTTTAAACCAAACACATGAGCTGCACACACTCATGTTTGATACATGAAGGGAACGCGGTCGGTGTCGCCCACTGCTGTCCAGGTGAGGGGGCAGCACCTGGACCGCTGCATGAGCTTCCTGGCCGAGGAGCTGAAAGTGGTCAGCTTGGATGAGGCACCGGGGAGGATCTTCTTCGTCTCGGCCAAAGAGGTGCTGAGCTCCAGAGTGCAGCGAGCGCAGGGCATGCCTGAGACAGGTGAGCCAGGTGAGGGACAACAGGAGGCGGAGCCTCATTCTATCACACCGAAGAGACGGAGGGAAGATTTTATGCTTCCCTACCTTTTATCTTTAATTGTGTTGTTATTCCTGTATTACAATGCACAAGTAATGACAACCATGAAAGTGCCTGTGATGGTTGATGAAGTTGATTACGTTTTTTTCTCCATCAAAAAAATGTCGTAAATGATGATTTAAAAATGTAAAACTCCACAAAGCTCATTGAAACAGCAGGCTGGTTGTCCTTCAACGCACCATTGGAACCACAGACATCCGCATGGCCCCCTATTGGCTGGCTGCAGTAAGACTCAAAGTCCCCCGCCATGTTAGAAGATGGGCTAAACTAAAAACTCAAAGTCAAAAATGGTTTCTGCTGTTTTCAGTTGTTCTTATCACGCTGATGTTTTTTTCAAGTCTTCATCAGTTTGGAATTCATCATATTGATGATATCAAAAAAGGTCTGATTGACAGCTGAGCTCTGCTATTGATCACTCCTCCGATCACTACTGCACACAGTCTAAATGACGTCACGTGAACAAGCTAGCGGTGCTCTTATCAGGATATTTTAGCTCCAATTTTGTCCAGTGGGAGGAAATGGAGACGTGGTGGCCATCTTTGTTTGGGGCAGTGTGATCGTCCCGCCTGCAGTGTCCTTCCCCCTTTCCCCAAAAGATCACCATTTTATATTTTTGTAAATTTTACAGCAAATGATAACTCCGTTTCCCTGGCAACAGCTGAGGGCGTGAGCTGGAGATCATTACCATTCCATCCTTTGCGCAGGATGAGATCTCTCCTTCACTCAGCTGTTAGCCACAAAGCTAACACTACGCTAGCAAGATTGACCATAACCGAAGCTGACTGACACACCCTGCAGCCAATGAGAATCCAGGATTCCCTCAGTACGGGTCCGTGTGGCGTGTGGATGGAGACGTCGGCTGAATCCTGCGTCTTCCTGCAGGTGGCGCTATGGCTGAAGGTTTCCAAGAGAGACTGAGAGAGTTCCAGATGTTTGAGAGGAGGTTTGAGGTAAAGACGAGCCGCACGCTGCGTTTCCTGTCTGGCCCTTTCACTGTGACTCCTGACTGCGGACGACCTTTGACCCCGCAGGAGTTCATCTGTCAGTCCGCTGTGAAGACCAAGTTGGAGCAGCACACCGTGAGGGCGTGGCAGATCACCGAGGCCATCAAGGCCGTCATGGACGCCGTCAACATCGCCTCGGCAGACAGGAAGTCAGGACGGCGCTTCCACAGTTCCACCGTGATTCTGTTTTGGAGCGTCTGACCGTGACCTCTGATCCCTTACAGGATCTTCTGCCTGGAGGAGCGGGAGGATCAGAGGGACCGGCTGGACTTCGTTCGAGGGCAGATTAACCGTCTGAGCGACAGCGTCAAACAACGGATCGGGACTCTGAGCGACGACGTTGCTGCCAAGGTGAAGAAGTCACCCATCAGCTGAACCAGAAGCAGACGTCCTGTTTGTGTCCATGCTTCCCGTTCATCAGGTGGCGGCGGCTTTGTCGGATCAGATCCGCTCACTTCCTGTCTTGGTGGAAAAGTTCAGTGCCGATTTCAACCCGACACAAGAAACCCTGGAGTTCTACAAGGCTGTGAGGACAGTGTGTGTGTAGCTTAGCACAAACACCAGCTGCGTGTAGATGAGCCTGTTTCCCGTAAACCGAGCGGACTGTTCCTTTACACACACACACACACACACACACACACACACACACACACGTCAATCATGTTAGTGAACGTGAAGTGAAACGCGTGTGCCTGCAGAAGCTGCTGCAGCACGTGGAGGGGCGAGTCATCAGCTGTCTGGCTCACCGCTGCTCCGCCGGCGTCCTAAGAGACATCGGACACGCTCAGAGTCACATGATCGGTACGTCGCCTGGCAGCGTTTGCTCGTTCAGTCGCAGGCGGCCGAGCTGACGCGGCGTCTGCTCTGTCCTCAGACAGCGTCCGTCCTCTGCTGTCTCAGTCCGTCCGGGAGCGTCTCTCTGCTCCGCCCACCTCCTTCCAGCTGACCTACGACCTGGGCCTCGCCGCCCTCTGCGACGATTTCCGTGAACACATCGAGTTCCAGTTCTCACTCGGCTGGACCGCCCTCGTCACTCGCTTCGTTGGAGGCGTCAATGCCAAGCGAGCTCTGGCTGGCTCCGCCCCTCACCTGCAGGTGTCGGCTCTATTCTTCCTCGGTCTTTAAGGACAACGTGGTGGTTTCCATAGCGACGGGTCTGGTCTCCGTCACCTCCCGGACGTCCATGACAGTATTGGTGATCGGTGGAGTGGTAAGTTATTGATTATCGATTGACCTGGAACATAAACTCCGAATCTGTCTTCATTACTGACCTCAAACCCACGTTTGAGGTCCCTCAAGGTCCGTCCCTCATCTGTGTCTGTCCTCAGCTGTGGCGGACAGTGGGCTGGCGTGTCCTCGCTCTGTCCCCGTCTCCGTACGGCGTCCACTACCTGTACGAGAAGCTCACGTGGACGAATGCCAGCAGGGAGCACGCTCTGAAGCAGCAGTTCGTGGAACACGCCGCCCACCGCCTGAGAGCGGTCATCCCAGTCAGAAGCTCCGCCTGCAGCCAGCAGGCGTACAAGTAAGGCCCCGCCCCCTCTGACACGCAGTGTTCTGGCTTAAACGCTGCCGCTGAAAGGAATTGTGGGTCTGCGAGCTAAAGCAGATAAAGGAAGCGCCTCATTTTGGCTGCTAGTGAGCAGGGAGGCCTCCTATTGGCCGGCAGCTGACACTCACCCGCTGTGTTTGTGTTCGAGGGAGCTGTGGTCCACGTTCAGCCGTCTGGCGCAGCTGGTGGATCTGAGCGGCGCCGAGCTGGAGGGAAACATCCGCCAGCTGAGCTTCAGGATCCAGAGGCTGGAGACCGTCCAGAGGAGGTCCAAGGCCTTCAGGTCAGTCCGGTCCTCAGGCTAAGCTAGGCTAACCACCATCTTCTTCTTGTGAGTAGACGCGTGTTGGATCAGAACACCTGAGGTCAGAGTTGCCGTAGTAACCACAACAGTGAATTTTTTGCGATATTAACGAGCCAACTGCGGAGGACGGCGGATGGTTCTGTCTGTTCTAACCCATCAGGATGTGTTGGACAGTCGGGTCCAGAAGTATTTGGACAGTTTGGCAGTAAGTGTAGCGTCGTCGTCCATCTGCGGCATGAAGCGCCGTCCTCTCAGTTCTGTAGTGTTTGGCTGAATGTGAGCAGAGTGTAGCCCTATACACCTCAGAATTCATCCCGATCCTCCTGTCAGCAGTCACATCAATAAAGAGTAGACTGCCTACACCGTATTGGACACACGATGCGGTGCTTTGGATCCGTCTGGATTGACATTCATGCAGGCGTCTCAGGATTGGACACTTTGGTGATGTCTGTTCTGGACTTGTGTCCATGTTGTGAAGCTGATTTTCTTCACCAAGGAAAGGATCCACCTCACTGGTCTCCCAGGCCTCTTGATGTTGAGCTCAGTAGCATGCTCTGTCTCTTTAAAGATGGACCAAACTGTTGATTTCGACGCCGTTTTTGCTCTGATTCCTCTTCAATCACATTGATGCTCCAGTCAAACGTCGATTCACATGCAGACCTTTTAACTGCTTCATCCGTCTGAGGTAGCGAGGGAACGGACGCCACCTGCCCCCAAACTGCCTGTCAGTTAACTGTCCCAATACTTCTGAGCCCCTGAAACTGGTGGTACTTGGTACAAAATGGCTGTAATTCCAAACAGTAAACGCCACGTTTTTGTGAAACCTCTTAAATTAAAGCTGAAATTTTGCACTTCAGTCACATCTTGATTGTTTCATTTCAGTTCCATTGTGTTGGTGTATGGAGGCAAAATGCTAAAAACTGTGTCAATATCCAAATACTTCAGGACCCAACTGTGTATGAGTCACAGAAAATAAACAGAAGGCTGCAGCAGCACAGAGCCGCTGAGCTTCCTCTCAAACATAAAACATTGTGGTGTTTTTGTTGGTTCCTGCAGAACCGCAGGACGAGCTCATGTCCTGACCACTGACGCTGGAATTGTGCGGCACAAGTAGCACCAAAGTGAGCGTGTGTGTTGTGCGGTTGCAGGACGAGAGCCACGGAGCTGCAGACTCAGCTGGAGGCTTTCTCGGCTCACTACCTGCAGGGAGACTGAGAGCAGCTGGAGAGCGGCGCCCCCCGCTGGCGGACCCCACACCAACAGCAAACAGCACGTGGATCAACAGAGGAAACATTATTAATAGTCATCAGTTGGACCTGAGCGATGACATCAGTTTGTAATAATCACCCGTCCATCAATCAATTCATTAAAGGCAGTTAGGTTGACGAGTGATCGGCACGTTTCCCTCTTCTGTCATTTATCACGACATCGATGTAAAAACGAAACATCGAACGGCAATCAATACACATGATCAGTTTCAACGTCCTTCTTCAGCGTCTGCCAGCCAATCGATAATGATCAATTATCAGTCAATGGGTAATCAGCACAGCTGCGAGACTGCGGAGACGACAGAATCCGAGCAGACTGCAGCGCCCTCCGGTGGCTGAAACGGTTTGGACGCTGACTGGATGGCGATGAAGAGACACCACAGAGACTCTTGGGTCCGGCATCAGCTGTTTAATGTCTAAATCATCTGCTTACATGTTTGTACACAAATTCATGAAGCTGCAGATGGAGGAGCTTAAAAGCTAAGTGATGAGCCAATCACATGGCCTGCAGGGAGAGTTAAACATGTGAGTAGATGTATGTTTAGAAGTAAACACTGGCTATGTTTGTGTATTTACATGCTCGCATCAGTGGACCCCTGAACCAGCTTTTAGCGGTTGCTCTTGTGGAGCTTCTCCTCCGTGTCAGCAGACTGTTCCCGATGAGACCACCGGACAAGAAGTCCAACTAGCTGTCTCCGCCCGGCTGAGAGCTCCCAGAGAACACGATGGACGTTCCAAACGTGACCAATTGGGACAGAACGCGGCATCCAACGCCTGACTGAGGCCAGTTTGAACACAGGGAATACATTACTGTAGTCGTCTCCTGTTGGGTTTAGCTTCTGTGAGGGCAACGAGTCACATTATCGGCCCATCAGGAAACTCTGTAAACCACCAGTCACACTGGCCTCAGTTCGTCTAGGAGGATGTGTTCAGTCTCCGTCTGGCCGTGTTGTCCAGCTTCTAAGCCCGCCACAGTTAGCGTCAGTCAGTGGTCACTACAGCAAGGAGTGAACAGTGAACACAGCTGATTAAGTACTTTCCAAACACGACCCGAGTGGGACCGAACACAGCGGAGGCCAGTTTGACCACAGGAATACAGCAGCGAGGTAGTTTACTTGCCAGGTTTGGTCCTGGCAACCAAATGGCTACATTAGCTAATAGGAGCTATGCACGGCTAACTAACGCAATGGATTGCCCATTTTCAAACTGGCCTCAGTTCGTCTCAGGGGCTGTGTTCAGTGTCTCCGGCCGTGTTCACCAATACAGTTAGCATCAGTTAGCGGTGAAGCATCAGTTCATCAGGACACCAGCTGAGTTTAGGCAGAGCAGCCAGAGGACATCAGACGGAAACCAGGAGATATGATCCAGTTTCACCAAAATCAGAGAATAAAGTTTGTACAATCATCAGTGAGGCCCCGCCCACAGGAACGCACTGCTGGAGGCTGACTGACGTGGATGGTACTGGTTGATCGGATGTTTGTGGTTTCTGTGACGTAAAAACAAACCTGTAGCAGTCAGGACAGAAAAATGTGGAGAGAGTTCAGGATCCTGAGAACCAGTGGCAGGAAGGAAGCCAGACAGCACATCGTCAGAGTAAAACAACAAGGAGACGCAGGACGGACAGGCTCAGAAACCTGAGCGCAGTAATGTGATCACCAGCGGGTCACATGCTCAGTCATGACGTTTTATGGCTTTTAAAATTTCAGGTGAGTCAGTTTTATTTTGACAGTCACAGCAGTGAGAGCTCTTCCTCGTCCTCATCAATGGTCTTCCTCAGCTCGTTTCTCATCCAAAGCTAAAACATTTGTTCTTAAAGGGACAGTTCACCCTAAAAACCAAAGTACTTGTTCCTCTGTTTATCCAACCAGGAACTATTTTCTTTCACCAAAACAGGAAGCTGCTCGTGGACGAGAGCCAAACAGTGACATCCTCCTCCTGTGCCGAGCTGTAACAATAGCTAGCTTAGCTAGCCAGCCTCTGCGGTTCATCGCGAACACACCGTGATCTCATCACAGAGGAGGCGGAGTCGCGGGAGGAGGAGCACAGAGACTGAATGGCTTCTTTACGGACTGATTTTTTTAACTGAACCCCTGAACAGGCACGTCCTGACAGGAAGCTAAAGGCTTGTGCTGTTTCCTTCCTATTTTTGGCTACACACCACATTGTTTCTGCTCCGTCCAGTCAGAAGGCCCTGTCAAACATCGCGTAAGCAGGTCCAGGTCCCCGGCCTTGGCAGCCTGGAACAGCTCAGGTCGGTCCATCATGGAGATGGCGATTCGCAGGGCGGCCCAGATATTGGCCGACATCTGCTGGTGGCCGCAGCGCTGACTCCGCCTCTGCTGGTTCAGAGCCGTCAGGAAGTTACTGACCGCCTCCCTGCAGGAGAAACCAGGACCGGGTGAGAACAGTTTCCTGTCTGTGCCACGACTTCAAAATAAAAGAATAAGTTACTGATTCTGCTGAAGGAATCAGAAAATCAGTCAGCAGCTGTTTGATCAATTCATTGTTTGTTCTCTGGCTCCACCTCTGAAATGCAGCATCATTGGCCGAATTAAAGATGGCTGCTGCGTCTTCACCTCCTCCTACTAAAATATGCTAATATGGGGACTCTGGGGTGGAGCCAACCTGTCTGACTCAGTCATGACGTGATAAAAATGACCTAAAACGACAGAAACCATCTTCAGGAAACATTTATCCGACTTTGAGATTTGAGTTTGGCCCATCTGCTAACATGAAGGGGGAGGGGTTTATGAGCTGTACTTTAACCAGCCGGCAGGGGGTGTGTGTGTGTGTGTGTGTGTGCTACCGGTGGAGTCCCAGATTGATGCAGCTGATGCCCAGGTTGTATCTGGACCGAATGAAGCCGGGCTGCAGGTCCAGCGCTCGGCTGTACGCCTCCATCGCCTCCTCGCTGCGGTCGCCATTCGCCAGCGTCGCTCCCAGACGGTTCCACAGCAGGTAGTCCTGTAAGACATGACATCACCAGGCTCCGCCCACCCATCAACAACTGAGCGTGTGTGTGTGTACCCGAAGTCTAACTGACTGTGTGTTTGTGTGTATTTCGGTCGGACTGACAGTGTGTGTGTGTGTGTGTGTGTATACCCGTGGTCGGACTGACAGCGCTGCAGTAAACGCCTCCACGGCTTTGTTGAAGTCGTTGCTCAGGTTGAACAGGACCCCCAGGCCTGTCTGAAGGTCCGGATCCACAAAGTCCACATTGAACAGAGCTGCGTCCTGGAAGAGACACAGCACGTCCTGCAGCTCACACCTACACACACACACACACACACACACGAGAGGACTGCTGAGAATCATCCAATGAGAGAGCTTCAGAGAGATGTCAACATGACGTCGCTGTTCTGAGTCATCTAGAAACAGCGCCAGAAGACAGAAAGACTCATGGGTACTGTAGTGTCCGGGTAATGCAGGTGTGTACCTGGCTGGCGGGGCTGGGGAGCCCTGTAGCGGGCCCCCGCTGTCCGGGGCCAGGTGTTTGTAACGAGCGTTGTGGCCGATCCAGCGGCGCAGAGCGTCGCACGCCTCGCGCTGCATGCTGCTGTTGGTGAAGCTGACGGCAAGCGCCATGAGAGCCGGCAGGTTGTTGGGGCGGAGCTCCAGGCACCTGAAAGTAGGTGATATGGGTTTCTGATAGCAGCGGCTGACATCAGGCAGATGTGATGAGTTTTGTCACAATAAATACGTCTTTCCAACCAATAAAATAAATATGGCATGAACATGAAAGCTCCCTACAAGAGAAAGGTGGAACCTGGTGGCTGCCTGCAATACAAACCCGTCCTCCTCTATTACTGCTCCCAAAGATGTTTCTGTTTGTTCAAGTGTTCATTTTTATCATCCGTTTGGCTTTAATCGGTTATTGGTACCATGAATACGGCCCAAAGCGCCACGATTGACAGCGACTCTTGACATTCAGTCAGGTTGGCATCCGGGCTGGGACTTGATTTGGGGCTCTGCCCCAACCACAACTGCTCTAAATGACATCCCCAGATGACGACGGCAGCTCGTATCAGGATATCTTGGCTTCGTGGGAGGACGCGGTGGCCATCTTTGTTAAGATCAATGAGAGAGTTTGAGGACAATTTGTCAATTCGGTCCAGCTGTGAGTTGGGGTCCTGTGTCAGACTCTAGTTTTTCCCACACACACAGCAGAAACTGAGCTCATTTGAGAGGTTCAGGCAGGAAAACCCAGAAATCTGTAAGCTGAGAGATGTCGTCACACATTTGTTTCTGCCTGAATTCTTCCGCCTCTCTCTGACCCGCGTGATATTACTGTGAAGGTAGAGAAGTCTGACCTCTGCAGCGACATGATGGCTGCCTGTTCGTTCTCATTCTCAGCCTGCGTCATTCCCAGAAGCTGCCACGCCTGAAAACACATGGAGAGTCTCGTTGAAAGGCAGCTGAGGTTCAGTTTAAACGGCCACCAGAAGCCTGCCCACTACAAGTCCCAGAGTGCATTTTACTAGCAGAGAGACGATCACGCCTGCTTGTCTGTTGTTTTTCCATTTTACAAAAACCTGAACAGACATTCAGGCATTTACATCTGTTCACTGTCTTATCCTGTCTTCCTCTCCATAGCAGCAGAGGCTTATGGGTATTTACAGTAAGTATTTAGGGAAAAACCTGACAGTGTCACACACACAAATAAAGGTCATGGTAATGGAGCAACTGAAGTGAATAATCTCAAAACTTCCTACTTTGATACATTTTCCAGAACATTTCCTTGGTAGCTGAGCTG
>KV751424.1:37538-69597 GCA_001698575.1 Mola mola
ACACGACAGCTCATATCCAGTATCACCTCAGAGTCCTGCGGGTCCTGTAAGATGGCGGCTTCCAGCAGCAGGACGGCAGCGTTGAGATCCCCCTCCCGAGCGTTCTCCTGACTCTCAGCGAAGGCGTTGGGCCAGTCTCTGTACGGATTTTTGCTGTTGAAGTAGTAACCCTGAAGGAGATGAACAGCAGCTCTTTAAAACGTCCCAATGTGTAAAATTAGCATGATGTACCACAAGGATAAATATTCTGGCCTCTCTTGTTCAATATTTATATGCTTCCACCAGGCCAAACTCCAAAAAACAAATTAAAGCTGCAAGCAGCAAGCACCGAAAAGGTTTCAGCAAACGAGCCCCCACGGTCCTTTAGTTGCAGAACTACGACAATCGGTAGACGTGCAACATCCTGAGATTCTCTTGGACCCGTCAACCTAAATTCTACAGGACTTGGTTTTTCCAATTTCTGGGGCTCATCCTTTTACAAACTCCGCCCAGAGGATTTATCTAAAAAACTTCAAACTTTGTGATCTTACATTAGATATGATGAGGATCAAAAGGTTTTCATGGTTTTCGCCGTTATTTTCAGGGACAGTGAGTGTGGAGTGGCAGACAGGGCTGGTGGTTCCCCTTGTCACAAAAGGGGAACAGAGAGTGTGTTCCAACTACCGGCAGAATAATGCACTTCTCAGCCTCCCTGAGAATTTCTACTCTAGGGTGCTGGATTAGAGAGTCTGTCTGTTAGCTGGATTGTAGGAGAACAATGCAGTTTTAGTCTGGGCTGTGGAAGAGTAGACCACCTTTATACTGTCGCTGGAAGGGACATGAAGGGACATTTGCCCAACCAGTCTACATGTGTTTTGTGGATTTAAAGAAGGCTTATGACTGTGTTCCTTGTGGTGTCCTGTCAGGGGGGCTCTGGTAACATAGGGTAGATGTTCCCAGAGCCCAAATTCCATACTTTCATCCATACTTCTTCTACTCTCCACTCTGTCATGTCCCAGTATTTGTGTTACTAACGTCACCCCGGAGTCCCTCTGCCTCATCGTCTCTCAGCCACCTGGTGGCGTGGGCGTGATGGTTCTGCTAGCGACCTGCTATCCGGTGGAGATGTGACCTTGTGTCTGGGATCATGATCAACTTGATCCTACCCAGCAAAAGACAAAGTGGCCTGGAATCCTGACCTGGATCAGCGTCTGGTTCCTGGACTCTGGCTCTTTAATAACAAGCTTCTGGACTCAGTTCTCATGTTTTCATATCCATAGACTGTAATGATGTCATATTGTTGTGTTCTGTACTTGTGACATCTACTGCGCGTCTACCCGTCCCAGGGAGAGGGATCCCTCCTCTGTGGTTCTCCCTGAGGTTCCTTCTTTTTCCCTGTCCAGGGTTCTGGAGTTTTTCCTCACCCGGTTCGAGGGTCTGAGGGTAAACGTTGTTGTTATGTACAGACTGTAAAGTCCTCGGAGGCAAATTGGTATTTGTGATTTTGGGCTGTACAAATTAAACTTGACTGATTGATTGAAATTAATTTCCTTACAGAGATTAATAAAGTCATCTCTATCTATCTAGATGGCCCTTTTGCTTTGGGCCATTTGATCCGTGTATTGTCGGAGCCAAAACTTGGTTCGCATTGCAGGCAGTAATTCACAAGGGCTGCCTTCTATTAGCCATCCTGTTCAGAATTTTCATGCACAGAATTTCAGGCCCAAACCAAAATGTGGAGGGTGTCATGCTTGGTGGCCCCTCTGTCAGCTTTTGACAGACAAACTTGGACCCAAAGAGCAGACCAGAGACAAACGAGTTCGTATTAATCAGTGTATAATAACAGGTCAGGTTCGGCACATGGGATATCAGTCAGAAAAGGCAACGGCACAGATGATGAAGTCCTGTTGGCTTTGCCGAACAGTGGCCTCAGTCTCACACTGGGACAGTTTCCAGCCAAATGTGAGCGGTGGAGATGAGGATCAGCATCTCTAAGTCTTAGGCCACGATTGTTAGCCAGAAAAGGGTGGATTCCCCCGTCTGGTTCGGGGAGGAGTTGTCATGGGCGATAGGGTACTATGAGCTCTTCAAGATAAGATGGTGACTGACCATGAATAGCTTTGTAGGTGAGGACAAGGATTTTAAATTCTATTCTGAATTTAACTGGGAGCCAGTGCAGAGAAGCCAGTATGGGGGAAATATGGTCTCTGATATTAGTTCTAGTCAGTACACGCGCTGCTGCATTTTGGATTAACTGAAGAGTTTTTAAAATTTTGTTAGGGCAACCTGAAAATAAAGAATTACAGTAGTCCAGCCTGGAAGAAACAAACGCATGAACTAGTTTTTCTGCATCTTGTTGAGACAGGATGTGCCGGATTTTAGCAATGTTACGGAGGTGAAAGAAGGCGGTCCTTGAAATCTGTTTAACATGTGAGTTAAAAGACAGCTCCTGGTCAAAGATAACACCCAGGTTTCTGACAGTGGTGCTGGAGGCCAAGACAATGCCATCCAGATTAACTATGTTGCTGGATAATGAGTCTCTAATGTGTTTGGGGCCCAGCACAATGACTTCAGTTTTGTCAGAGTTTAACATTAAAAAGTTATGAAACATCCAGTTTTTAATGTCCTTAAGACATGACTGTAGATTAGCTAACTGATGGGTTTCATCTGGCTTCATTGATAAGTATAGTTGTGTGTCATCTGCATAACAATGAAAACTTGTCATATCTTGATGATTCATCATTAACATGAACAAAATTATATCTATCAGATAGGTAGGACTTAAACCATCTTAGAGCAGATCCTTTAATGCCAATTTGGTGTTCCATCCTCTGTAGTAAGATGTGATGATCGATAGTGTCAAAAGCTGCACTAAGATCTAATAAGACTAGTATAGAGATAAGTCCTGCATCAGATGCAGTGAGGAGGTCATTTGTAACTTTTACCAATGCCGTTTCTGTGCTGTGATGCTTTCTAAAACCTGACTGAAACTCTTCAAATAGACTATTATACTGAAGAAAGCCACATAGTTGTTTCGCTACTGCTTTCTCTAGAATCTTTGAAAGAAAGGGGAGGTTGGATATTGGTCTATAGTTGGCTAAAACTTCTGGGTCTAGGGTAGGTTTTTTTAGGAGCGGTTTAATTACAGCTACTTTAAATGACTGGGGCACATAACCTGTTACAAGGGATAGATTGATAATGTTTAGTAGTGGATTTCTAATTAGGGGTAAAACCTCTTTGAGCAACCTAGTAGGTATGGGGTCTAGTATACAGGTTGATGATTTAGATGAAGATAATGTTGTCGTTAGTTCCTTAAGGTCAATTGGATGGAAGCTTTCCAAACACACATCAGGACTAATAACAGCCTCTATAATTCCTGTTGCTGAACTGGAATCTGTGGAGTGTAGGATATTTTCTCTGATAAGTCTAATTTTATTATTGAAGAAGTTCATAAAATCATTACAGGTGAGGGCTCTAGGAATGCATGGTTCAATAGAATGATGGCTCTCAGTCAGCCTGGCTACAGTGCTGAAAAGGATCCTGGGCTTATTCTTGTTTTCTTCTATCAACGCTGAATAGTAGTCTTTTCTTGCTCGGCGAAGGGCCTTCCTGTATACTTTAAGGCTATCCTGCCAGGCCATGTGTGGCTCTTCCAGTTTAGTGGAACGCCATTTCTTTTCAAGTTTATGAGTTTTCTGTTTTAACTTGCGAGTGTTAAGATTATACCACGGAGCTAGTCTCTTTACTGGTTTTGTTTTCTTTTTAACTGGGGCAATGGAATCGAGTGAAGCACGTAGAGAGCCGGCAGTGAAATCGGCAAGGTGATCAAGCTGGGAGGGGCTAAATTTAAGATATGACTCCTCTGTTATTTTGGGATATGGCACTGAAATTAATGCAGAGGGAATAATTTCTTTAAAATTTTCAACAGTGTCCTCAGATATGCATCTGCTATAATAACTAGTGACTCTTGGTTTATAGTTGATGAGCAGAAATTCAAATGTTAGAAGATAATGATCTGATAAAAGCAGATTTTGCGCAGAGACATTTAAATGCTCAATTTCAATGCCATATGTCAGAACAAGATCAAGGGTGTGATTAAAAGTGTGTGTTGATTCTTGTACACACTGACAGAAGCCGAATGAATCTAATAGTGAGAGAAATGCCGTACCAAGGCTGTCGTTTTCAATGTCTACATGGATATTAACGTCACCTACAATAATAACTTTATCTGTTTTGAGGACCAGAGCTGAGAGAAACTCTGAAAATTCAGATAAAAATTCAGTGTAGGGTCCAGGTGCTCGATACACTATAACAAACATAATTGGAGTTTTCATGGTTGGATCGGAAATGCTAAGAATGAGATTTTCAAATGAACTAAATTTTTGTTTGGGCTTAGGGTTTATTAATAGGGCAGAATTGAAAATGGCTGCAACTCCACCACCTCTGCCAGTGTCTCTGGGAATGTGTGTGTTAATGTGACTGGGAGGAGTGGATTTATTAAGACTTACATATTCGTCTTGGCACAGCCAAGTTTCAGTAAGGCAGAATAAATCAATATTGTTATCTGATATAAGCTCATTTATTAATACACCTTTAGATGATAGGGATCTGATATTCAAGAGTCCACATTTAAGTCTCTTTACTTTGTAAACTGCCTCATTAGTGGTGTTGATTTTTATTAAGTTCCTATGTGAACTCTTATTTGATTTAGTGAATTTAGTGAATTTATGTGGACGGGGGACAGACACAGTCTCTATGGGGTTGTAGGTGGATGACTCTAAAGGAAGCGCAGAGAAGCGTGTAAGACTGCAACTCTGCTTCCTGGCCTCAACTCTGAATTGTTAATTTGGCTGACTAATAAATCTGGCCATATTTCTAGAAATGAGAGCAGCTCCTTCCCAAGTAGGATGGATGCCGTCTCTCCTCATTAGACCAGGTCTTCCCCAGAAAGTTTGCCAATTATCAATGAAACCCACGTCGTTTGCTGGACACCACCTCGACAGCCAGCGGTTGAACGACGACATGCGGCTAAACATATCGTCACTGGTCAGGTTAGGCAGGGGACCAGAGAAAACTACGGAGTCCGACAGTGTTTTGGCAAAAGCACACGGCAACTCAAAATCAACTTTAGTGACTTCCGACTGGCGTAGCCGAACGTCATTACCGCCGACATGAATTACAATCTTACTGTATTTACGTTTACTTTTTGCCAGCAGCTTTAAATTTGATTCCACGTCGCCCGCTCTGGCCCCAGGAATACATTTGACTATGGCCGCTGGTGTGGAAAATGTCACGTTTCGCAAAATAGAGCTGCCAATTACTAGAGTTGGTTTCTTAGTGGGTGCGTCACTGAGTGGGGAAAATCTGCAGGTGTTTTGCACACGCCCATCGGGGAGGAGGAAGTACACTTTGTGTATTTTTTGCTGAAAAATCGTACAAAATAACTGGTATGTCCAAGGGAGCTGAACTTTTCTGCACATGTCCTGTTTACAAAAACAAGCCAAATATTTGATACATGCAACCTTTGGTCGATTCAAAAGTCCATCACTCAATTTGCCACATTATGAATAATACTTTCACATCTATATCTTCGAAATGCTTTGTTCAAATACCACTAAACTCGCCACTTAAATTCTCTTCTGTTTGGATAGAAAAAAAGTTTATCATGTTAGGTTCAGATTGGGCAGTTTATAAATAATTTGTACTGTACGTAGAACATTTCCTTCCTAGACATCATCGGTGATGTCGTAATGATGAAACATCACAAGCTTTGATGTCCTTTGATGTGGTGTTCAACAGCATACTAGAATACAGCTAAACTGAAACCAAGTAACCAGAAGGTGCAGTCATTTGTTCAGGATTACAAAAATGGATGCCAACGGGTTAAGAAGACTTGCCATGGATCTTCCAAAGGCAAATTTCTTTTATAACCCTTTTTCACCAGAAAAGAGTAAAGTAGTGAGTGACGAGGAATTCATTGATGCTGACGTGCTGGAAGGAGAAGCTGACGAGAAAATAGACACTCAGGAGGCGTTTCATAAAGTTGATGAAGAGGATGTCAAGGATTATTTGAATGATTTTGAGGATTATGGTATGGAGGATCAGAATTTGGTTTATGATTCAGTGGAAGAAGATTTAGATGGATCAGAAAGATCTCAGAGTTCTCAGGAAGCTCCTGAGAGGGAAAGAAGCAGAAAAGCTGGTCTTGAAAAGGGTCTAAATAATGAAAAAAGAGCAAAAGCACAACTGCAAGAGGTTCTGGAGCAGGAGCGACGAGAAAAAGACCCTCTTTCAAAAACTCTGAAGAGGGATCAAGCTCATCAAGATCAAGATATTCAAACGTCACCAAACGGGCATCTTTGGACAAACAAAAAGCTGAATGACACAATCACTAAAACGACTACTGATATTGACAAGGACAAGAAAGTGATCGATCAACTCAATGATGATCTGAAAGACTCTGCTGGTCAGGACAAGAAAGAAGTAGCAGAGTGTCAGGAGATTTGTGCCCTAAATAAAGGGTTAAATGAGAAGTCGGAGGGGATTTGTGTCCTGAAGAAGGGCCTAAATGAGAAGCTGGAGATTTGTGTCCTGAATGAACATCTCAACCAGAAGCAGGGGGTGAATTGGACCCTGAAGGAAGGCCTCAATTACGAGCAGGAAATGATTTGGACCCTAAAGGAAGGCCTAAATGAGAAGCTGGATGAGATTTATGTCCTGAAGAAAGGGCTGAATGAGAAGCTGGAGATTTGTGTCCTGAATGAACACTTCAGTGAGAAGCTGGGGGAGATCTGTGTCCTCAAGGAAAACCTCAAGGACAAGCAGGGAGGGATTTGGACCCTGAAGGGAGTCCTTAAGGAGAAGCTAGAGGGCACTTGTGCACTAAAGGAAGGCCTGAATGAGAAGCAGGATGAGATTTGCAAACTGAAGAAAGGTTCCAGTGAGAAGCAGGATGAGATTTGCGCACTGAAAGAAGGTCTAAATGAGAAGCATGAGAAGATTTGTGTCCTGAAGAAAGGCCTCAGTGAAAAGCAGGATGAGATTTGTGTCCTGAAGAAAGACATAATTGAGAGGCAGGATGAGATTTGCGTACTGAAGAAAGGCTTCAATGAGAAGGAGGATGAGATTTGTGTACTGAAGAAAGGCCTCAATGAAAAGCAGGATGAGATTTGTGTCCTGAAGAAAGGCTTCAATGAGAAGGAGGATGAGATTTGTGTCCTGAAGAAAGGCCTTAGTAAGAGGCAGGATGAGATTTGTGTCCTGAAGAAAGACCTCAATCAGAAGCTGGATGAGATTCTGGTGAAAGACAATGAAATTCAATCCCTACGCTTCAATCTCCAGAAATTTCACAGCAATATTGAAGGCCAGAACCAAGTTGTTTCCTCACTACAAGACAAGCTTGAGCAGTGTGCTTTGGACCTCAAAGAGGAGAGAACAAAGAGCTGTACGCTTCAGAAAGAATATGAGGCTGCTGTCTCCATGCACCAGAAGGAAGTGGACCATCTGACTCAACAAAACCAGCAGCTGGATTCTGAGAAGAAAAGGCTGAAGGATGAAATTGGTGCTGCCCTAAATGAGAGGCAGTACAGTCGGGCAGGTCACAAGCACTTTGAAGAACAGACTAACAGAGAAGTCCGCAGCAGACTTGAGGACACCATCAAAGAGGAGGACAAAGCTCAGTTCTCAAGATTGTTAAGAACGATACAGATGCAGAAGGAAGAGCTGTCAGAAAAGACGCTGGCTTCAGAAAACAGCTGGATGACTGAAAAATATTTAAAGTTGTCCCTCAAAAATGAGAAGAACCGCTTTCATCAGGTGTCTTCACAACAGCAGGCTCTTACAACCCTCAGTATTCGGCTGAGGATGGAGAATGCTGATCTCAGAGCGAACATTAAGCAAAATGAGGCAGAACGTGACGGAATAAAGTCTGAACTTAGCTCTCTCTGTGAATTCCACAATGACATGATGTCACAGAAAAATCAGATCATCACTGAGAATCTCTGCACCATTGCTAAGCTCCAGTGCATGGTGAGTGAACTCGAAGCACGACAGGCAGAACTTGAGGACGCCCTGACACATGAGAAGACAAGGAGCTCTGACATAAAGCACACAGCTGATCAGATGTTTTCTGCTCTCGAACAAGAAAGGAGCAAGTCTGAGAACTACAAGCGGAGGCTCACTGTGGCAGGGGTCTCTCGAATTGAAGCAGAGTCCAAGTTTCAGCTCGGACTAAACCGTTTCAATGAGCTCCAGTTCATCCAACAGAAAACTGCTCTGGATGAGAGCACCAAGGCTCTGCACAACCTGCAAAAGGAATACAATGATCTGAGCAGGAGGTTCAGCGACATTAATTCTGACTACCGCAACCTGCTTAGATCCCACACTGCCCTCCAATTCAACGCAGCTACGCACAAGGAAACCCGTGGCCCGAGTTCAGTCCACCTCACATCACAGACACTAGTCCCTGAAGATCCTCCATTCAGCAGGTGACAAGAGAACTAATGACACATCTGGGTCAATTTCAATGTGCACTCCATCCTTTTTCATTCGGTGATGGTGTTGTGCATTCAACTGTCTCCTCAAAGCGACCCATGCAGACAACATCCTGTGTCCACAGGGGACAACAATCGCATGGTTCTCCTTCAGCTCCAACCCAGACTGTTCAGGTTACAATTAAATACAGAAAATGCAGCCTAGGCACTTTTTTTGTTGTTTTTTTGTTGTTTATTTTTGCAATTGTAAAAACTGATGAAGAGAAAGAAAAAAATAAAGAATATTCTTGAAAGTTTTTTAATTTCTGACTTTTTTCATCCAAAACCAAAATCTTAATCCATCCATGACATTTTTATCCAGTTAACAAATGTTCAATCAAACTCATGAATTCTCTTGACAGTAGAAACATGAATCTCCGTGGTGGAGGCAGCACATAAAAATGGCTTTATTGGACACTGTAGCTCCGCACAAAAATTCAGATAATCGTGACACTGAGAAAGGTGCAGTAAAGAAAAAATCTCTTTTCTTTTATAAGTAAAACTTAAATAACCTCTCTGGAGAATTCATTCATATCATGTGACTTCTATGTAACACTCTCCATTCATTCATTCACTTTTAGGCCTCGGGCCAGCGGCCGTCAGGGCCGGAGGCCTCATGTTTCCGTCAGTCCAGTCCAGGTACCTACAATTGAGCCATTCTTGTGGAGGCAATATCTCAAGAACGCTCAGAGGGGTTCTCCTCAAACTTTGCACAAATGTCCAGTCTGACTCAAGGATGAACTGATTAGATTTTTGACGTCGATTGTTAACTTCACTGCGACCTCATGGTACCACTTGTGAACATGAAAAAAGTGAGACCAAGGACACTGACAATTGACTTTGGCCAGCTGACTTTAAATCAGGAGACCTTGACCTTTGCAGGTCAACGATATGTAAAGTATAAATACATTAAATGAATTGATAAAAGAATCACCACTTTAACGTGTCCCGGTGGTCCTGTGAGTTGTGCTGTCTGAGCAATAGACCCTGGTAGGGTCTCCCAAGGCAAAATGGTCTCAGGGGAGGGTCCACACTAAGAGCACCTTGCCCAGAATAGGGAAATTGGGGCCTTTCCTGGAGCTAGACCTGGGAAGGGAGCTCACCAGCGAGCGTCTGGCAGCAGGGCCGTGGCCTATGGGGCCCATCTGGGCACCGTCTGAAAAACTGACAAGCAACAGCAGTGGACTGGGCGTGCTGTTTCCTGGAGACTGGCTATGGGCACCAGAGCATCACCTGTGTGGTAGGGAAGGAGCGTGAGCTGGAGCGGTACCAGACAGATATAGTAGGTCTCACCACTACACAGTGTTCATAAGTGTACTCAGTACCAGACCACCTTAGGTTGGAAGTTGATGATCGACTTCGTAGTTGTATCATCAGATCTGCAGCTGAATGTCTTGGACACTTGGACAGTTGATCATCACCGTGTGGTGACGTGGATCAGGGGGCAGGGGAGAATTCAGGACAGATTTGGGAAACCCAAACAGGTTGTGAAGGTGAAGTGGGAAAGTCTCTTGTTCACCTGGACTCAAATCACACCTCCAGAGGAAATGTTTTAGTATCCTTGGGGATGCATCCCTCTGATTGTCGAAGCTTCGATTGAGGAGGAACGATACGGATTACACCATGGCCCCATGACTTAATGATGCTGTATCGCTGCGCAAACGAATGTTTATTGATCAGATGGAACGCTCCTCAACCTTTGGTCTTACTCTTCAAGGTGCCATCGCGGCCGATCAATGTTCATCTCACTGGAAACCAGAACCAACCACAACCTCATGTTTGACATAGAAAAGACCTAAACCTCCTTCCTGACTCGGAGGACTTTTACCGTGAGCCTATCTAGCCCTTAGTTATGCTGCTATAGGCTTAGGTTGCTGGGGGAACACTCCCTGATTCACTGAGCTTTCTTCTCTCCCCCCTCTGACTCCGACTCCTTCTCTGCTCCTGTAAATGTCCATATCCTTACACTAACTTTACTTCTTCCCCGGAGTCGTTGTGCTTTACCATCCTGCAGGTTTTTCTAGGTCGCGGTGGGAGGTGCTGCTGTGGTCCTGCCTGATGCCTCCTGGCCACATTAGGAAAGGAGATCCTGTGATTTGGATCCTAGGCTGGATTTCCAAGTGCAAATCGGGACCCACAGATCACAATGGCTTCCGGATCAATAGACTACACCTGCTTCTGGACCACTACACTTCACATATCCCTGGATTTACAGATTCTACATACTCTTGGACTCAGCAACACCCAGATCTTCCTACATGGAGTACAATGACTCCTGGACCAACAGAGTCCACCTGCGTCTGGATCACTAGACTTTCCATACATCCGGACTCATAGAATCCACAGACTCTGGGACTCATGGATGTTTTATGCATTCTAAATGAACTGTTGTTATCATGTTTTTGTGTTCTGTACAAGTGACATTTATTGCACGTCTGTCCGTCCTAGGAAGAAGGATCCTCCTCTGTGGTTCTTCCTGAGGTTTCTTATTTTCCCTGTTTAGGGTTTTTTAAGTTTTTCCTCACCCGGTTCGAGGGTCTAAGGGCAGAGGATGTCACATCTGTACAGTTTGTCAAAGCCCAGTGAGATAATGTGTAAATTGTGATTTCGGGCTATACAAATAAAATTTGATTTGATTTGATTTGATCTACAGAAAAAGCCCAGCTGGCTTCACTCAAAGTGATCTCAGTTCGTCAGCCATCAGATGAGTTTGTCATGTGAGACGATAAGCAGGTTCATCCGTTGGTGATCTGAGAATTTACAGGAAGATAATTCCACGCAGAAAACCTGAGCGACGATTATCCCAAAATGCTCAGGGGAGCAAGTGCAGAAGAAGAGCATGAAGTGCCTGACATGTGTGGCCAGATGTTTAATAACATGCCGACATCACCTCCATCACCACGGTGATGTAACACCTGGGCCGAGGCGCGTTTACTGATGATCTGATCTCAGGTCAGTGGATTAAAACTACGATTAACGCCGGCAAACATCCATCTCAGTCATAATCTGCCATGATTAATAAACGCCTGTCATCCGGCCCCGCTGACGTCTTGGACGAGGGAGAAATGCATGCTGGGAGAATGTTCTCTTCAAAAGTGCAGAAGATGGAGGAGACAAGTGATTAGTATCCGAGACGCCCTCTGACCTGCTGACCTGCGGCACATAATACAGAAACCTTCTAACATGCAGCTCCTGCACATCTGGGCGGTAACCATGGTAACTGGGCTCGGGACTTGATTTAGAAAGAAATTAGTCGAACGTTTTATCTTAACTTGAGAAAAGAAATGTGTAGAGCTGCAACTATCAATCGACAAATCGATCGAAAGAAAATCAATCGACAACTACTCTGATAATTGAACAATCGTTTAGAGCAAAATGAATAAACATTTGTTGGTTCCAGCTCCTTAAATGTCAGGATCTGCTGCTTTTCTTTGTCTTTTCTGTTAGTAAATAAAGAGTTTGGGGTTTTTTAAATTGTTGGTTGGAGTAAAAATCAATTTGAAGATGTTACTTTGTCTCTTAAAAAATATGATGAGCTCTTTTCACTATTTTGACAATTTATAGAAAATAAATGATTAATCAGCAAATGAACTGAGGATTAAAACAAGAGTGTGTTCCGGCCGAGCGACTGTGGAGAGGCTGCCCGGCGACACGGCGTCCTTGGTGTGTTTGTGCTGCAGAAGATTTACGGAGGGAAGTTGTTGACGTGTCACAATGTTAACTGGGCCTGTTTCTCTCACTCATCTGCCTGTCACACTTCCGTGTGTTGGTTTCAGCGAGATGCGTAAACGGAGGACCCGGACTGACGTCTGTGAGGCACGTTGGCTCGACTCTTCAGGATTTACTAAGCTGAGATAAGACGGCTCCTAAAGTTAGGATCTCTGCCATATCAACCTGGGAAACATGAGACTCCTCCGGTCGGAACTTCAGAATACGGCTGGATTTACGCCTGCGTGTTAGATCTACGCCGTAGGCACCAGAGCCGGATGAGCTCCTTCCAACAATTGTAACCGCACGTCATGGTGACGCAGGCCACGGCAGCTGTGAATGGTCTGGCAGAAGCTGAGCGAAGAAGTCTGCAAATATGTGCATCAGTTCAAGTCTTCATCGCTGATTAAACAGCCGTCCCACATGTACTAACGGCAACGTTTACGGGGACACAGGAAGAAGGAAGTAGCTCGCTGCAGTGATGGAGAAGTTCCACACCAGCTTGTTTTGGAAGAGCGACGCAGCTGCACAAGTGTGAAACAATCAGGACGGCGTTGGTCACGCCGCTGCCACCCAAGCAACCTTAAATAGAGGAGGGGCCCGCAATCACGATGCCGCCGGGACATCAGCTTCTGTTCAGCCAAACAGCCGATGAGAGCAAGTGGAGCTTCTAGCTGTTTGTATGAGTTAAACGTGATGAGCAGGAAAATCATTTTTAAACTTGTGAAATCATGAAGATTTTTTTCGAAACAGCTGTATAACAATTTGGAAAATGTGCAGCTCTTTAGTTGTTGTGGGAATTTAAACGTTGCCTCGGGTTCGGGCTCGGTGCTGGTGGTTCAAGGGAACTGTGCCGAACTCCAACCGCAGCTTTGAATTGAAACATCCACCACCATCAAGGCGCTGGAGGTGACGTGAAAGCCCCAGGGCATTCTGGGTAAAGCCCATGAACAATGGTCTGCTGAGACTGGAGACGTTTTAAAGGAAGACGTGTGTTCGGATGGTCAAACGGGTTCTGAACTTACCGTGTCAGCAGGTGACACAATAGACGGGACCAGACCCTGGTCCTCCGGCTCCTCCAGCCAGTTCCTCCGAGCCAGCTCCTCCCACTCGGACTGCATTTTGTCCCAGAACTCTGCGTCTGACTGAAACACAGCGATACAGTCTCAGTCCCAAAACGCTGGAACACACATTTCCCACAATGCCAAGCGTTGTTCATTCGTTCCCCGCGGCTACTTTATCTGTAGCTTCAACAACCGAGTGTGATATCACTTATTTTTCACTTAAAAGAAACATCAGTTTTAACAAAGTAACATTTTAATAATTCTCACCAAAAAAGAGTTATGAAAAAGAAACAGCGTAGCATCAGTGTCCAACTCATCTTTTCACTCATGCAGTGAGATCTGTCCAATCACAAACACATTTGTGAATTAATCAGATTGATTGTTGATTGGTTGATGTTTTCCTGCACATTTTGTTCATCTCCTGTTGAGTCAAACTCCTGTTTATCGGCAGGTCTTCATTCTGGGAAATTGTGGTTTGAATTCAACCCCTGCAGTCAGTGATTCAAAGTGCCCTCAGTTAAGATTCTTGAGTTTTAATAGTCTCAAAACCTGCACACACGACGGCTAGGCAGGAGAAAACCTCTGATCTATGAATCAATTGGCTTGGAACACAGTGAGTAATGACTCGGGGAGTTCCTCAGAGCTCTATTCTCAGCCCGTTATGATTTCTGTGTGACTCTTTCAAATGCACACAAAAGTATCGTAAGCAGATAACCATTAAAGCGCAACACTGTGTGCGAGGTAGAAAAAAAACACACGCGAGCACATCTTCATACATTAACACACACACACGTATATGTTTTTATATAAAGCTGTGAAAACTTTAAATATTTGTTCCAAATGCGATATATTCATTTAATTCAGAATTGTATTAATAGCAATTTTTTTTTTATTCTACTGTCCTCAGTTATGTTTGTAACCCTGGTGCTTTACATTGTCTGTCTTTGTTATTGTAACTGTTCTGCTTAAATAAAGTTTAATTAAAAAAAAATATTTTTACAAAAATAACCTTCGATGGAGTCAATGACTGAAAGAAATAGAAATTGGGGGAAAAAAATAATCAGCCAATCAAATTGCCATAATCCGGGTTCAGGGTGACCTAAAGTCTCGGTGAGCGCTGGTGAGTAAACCAGACAGTAAACTGAGTGGAGTGGACCAGATGCTCCGATTGGTTCACTGAGGCGAGTGACGAGCAGAACAACAAGTTCATCCACACCAGGGTCTGAAATTAAACTGTGACGGAGAGAATCTGCACTGAGACGTTCACCGGGACCAGAACCAGTCTGAGCCAATCGGAACTAAACGGAACCAGCAAGCTGTCTGCTCGAATCCACCAATCAGAAATCCAAGGAAAATAGCCACGGGCGGTGCAGATTCTAGAGGCTGCGATTGGACCGCGCTGACAGCCGTCTCCATGTTCACTGCTGAGTTCACATTTTGGCAGCTCGCGAGTGGAGATCACATGAGTTTTTACTTTCAAAACAGGTTGTGCGTTCCTTTAAATGTTGAAAAGCGTCTTGTTTTACGCCTGTTGGACTGTGGTGATCCGGTGAGCTGGTGCCCGAAAGAATTTAAGATCTAAAACGAAAGACGAGAAGCAGATTCTGTAGGATGTGTTTGGCCTGTCTGGTTGTTCATCGGACTCACAAATTGTTCTCTTTAGGGCACATTTTAGTGCTTGTGGACGTCTCCCTCATTTTTATGTGGGAAATGCAGTTTTTTTCTAGTTACTTGACGCAGTGCTGAGAAGTGAGAACGAAGCACACCGGTGTCGCCACCAGGTGGCAGCTTTGAGCCAGTAGCCGTTTGGTAGTTTTTGGTTGTTCGACTTTGCAGCGGTTCAAGAAGAAACAGTCGCCTCAATGTGACCTTTGTTGTAAAGAAGCTGTCTGACTTTTGTCGTACCCTATCCCATCCAGACCCAAACCGTCCTCCTGTAACTGTTTGGACTCTGGTGAGTCTGAACCGACGAATCGCAGGTGAAACCTTCATTTGGACCGAAGTCGACTTCCTGCTCAGACGAAGTGGACGCAGCTCAGCTGACTGATCATATCTGAAACTGATCCTGACGGATCTGAATCACAGCAAGCTCAGATCTGTGATCAGCAAAAATGTGACAGTGAAGCCAGAACTGCTGTACGTATGTGTGTGTGTGTGTGTGTTCACACCTCGACGGCAGCCTTCGCTCTGACAAACTCGTCCTCCAGAGACTCCTTCCTGGCCAACAGGGACCGAGTGCGTCTGCGCTGTCTGGATCCGCAGTCCTGAAAACACACACACACAGAGTCAGCAGTCAGTGAGACAGTAACGACAAACCAACGCCTGAACTAACCGCAGTGGAGGCTGATATTTCCCAGCCTCCCTGAACTACACACTGTGCTGAGATCAGCTGGTTACTCGGTTTCAGAGTCCGGATGCAGTTGTGCAGTACAAAATGAACCTTGAACGGGTTTGTAGGAGCCACAGTAAGTCCAGCTGGTTGCAGTGGAGGTGAAATGTGCACATACACACAGATCTGAACAGCACACCGTGTCTCTGCTCCAGGAGCGTCACACAACCCTGCAACGCTGCAACCCTAATACAGACCAGAACCGCCCCCGAACCACTGCGGACCAGAGCCGGCCCCTGAACCACACTAAATCAGAGCCGGCCCCTGAACTAGGGCTGGGCGATATGACCTAAAATTCATATCGCGGTATAAATTGAATCCCTTCACGGAAACGGTGTATATCGCGATATAAACTTAAGTGTAAAAAATGATAATGGAAGTGTTTCTGAATGGGTTATATAGTCCCTTAGCAAAGCTAAATTGATGAAAAATAAATAAAAAACAACAACAAAAAAACAAAAACAGATATAATGTAATTTTGAGAACATTTATTGTGCAGATCTCAAAACTCAAAATTAAAACTCAGCACTCTATGGTGCAAAATAGTGCAAACGAACACAAATAACATTGCTGATATTTTAAATAAAAACAGTACAACAGGGTGTTCTATAATGCAAAATAGTGAAAATGTTGTCAAAAACAATTTCTCACTTCAAGAACACAATAATAAACTAGATATTGTAAACAGTACTTCAAGTACAACAGGTTGTTTTCTGTAATGCAAAATAGTGCAAAACTTAGCAAACACTGATTTTTCTACATCTTAAAGAACACAAAAATAAAATAGATACTCTAAATAACACTACTACTAAGTACAACAGGCTTTTGTTCTATAGTGCAAAAGCGTTACTCAACACAAAATTTCTCAAGTTGCAGATATTTTTTAAGAAAGAAATACTTAACGTACACTTAGCATCTTTTCAGTTAAGAAAAAAAACAGCATATTTCAAATTAAAATCAAGCTGCAAACACAAACACTAAACTTTGTTAAAGTAAACTCCAGTTCATTTGCTTGCCATCCTCTTTTATAGATTGTTAGCCAGGAACACAAGCATGCCCACAGTCTCTGGCTTTAACACAGACCGGTGGCATGTGACAATGTTGCCACCAGTGCTAAATGCCCTCTCTGATGGGGCACTGGTGGCAGGGATGCAAAGATATTTCTTTGCCAGGCTCACCACCCTTGGGAAATTAGCCTGGTGCAGCCTCCACCACTCTAGTGGCTTAGCTTCTCCATCAACCTCCAGTGACTGCAGGTAATTTTTTATCTCCACTTCAACGGCATCTCTGAACCGTTCCGGACCAGAGCCGGCCCCCGAACCACACTAAACCAAAGTTGGTCCCTGAACCACACTAAACCAGAGCTGGTCCCTGAACCACACTAAACCAGAGCCGGCCCCTGAACCACACTAAACCAGAGCCGGTCCGTGAACCACACTAAACCATAGTTGGTCCCTGAACCACACTAAACCAGAGCTGGTCCCTGAACCACACTAAACCAGAGCCGGCCCCTGAACCACACTAAACCAGAGCCGGTCCGTGAACCACACTAAACCATAGTTGGTCCCTGAACCACACTAAACCAGAGCTGGTCCCTGAACCACACTAAACCAGAGCCGGCCCCTGAACCACACTAAACCAGAGCCGGTCCGTGAACCACACTAAACCATAGTTGGTCCCTGAACCACACTAAACCAGAGCTGGTCCCTGAACCACACTAAACCAGAGCCGGCCCCTGAACCACACTAAACCAGAGCCGGTCCGTGAACCACACTAAACCATAGTTGGTCCCTGAACCACACTAAACCAGAGCTGGTCCCTGAACCACACTAAACCAGAGCCGGCCCCTGAACCACACTAAACCAGAGCCGGTCCGTGAACCACACTAAACCATAGTTGGTCCCTGAACCACACTAAACCAGAGCTGGTCCCTGAACCACACTAAACCAGAGCCGGCCCCTGAACCACACTAAACCAGAGCCGGTCCGTGAACCACACTAAACCATAGTTGGTCCCTGAACCACACTAAACCAGAGCTGGTCCCTGAACCACACTAAACCAGAGCCGGCCCCTGAACCACACTAAACCAGAGCCGGTCCGTGAACCACACTAAACCATAGTTGGTCCCTGAACCACACTAAACCAGAGCTGGTCCCTGAACCACACTAAACCAGAGCCGGCCCCTGAACCACACTAAACCAGAGCCGGTCCGTGAACCACACTAAACCATAGTTGGTCCCTGAACCACACTAAACCAGAGCTGGTCCCTGAACCACACTAAACCAGAGCCGGCCCCTGAACCACACTAAACCAGAGCCGGTCCGTGAACCACACTAAACCATAGTTGGTCCCTGAACCACACTAAACCAGAGCTGGTCCCTGAACCACACTAAACCAGAGCCGGCCCCTGAACCACACTAAACCAGAGCCGGTCCGTGAACCACACTAAACCATAGTTGGTCCCTGAACCACACTAAACCAGAGCTGGTCCCTGAACCACACTAAACCAGAGCCGGCCCCTGAACCACACTAAACCAGAGCCGGTCCGTGAACCACACTAAACCATAGTTGGTCCCTGAACCACACTAAACCAGAGCTGGTCCCTGAACCACACTAAACCAGAGCCGGCCCCTGAACCACACTAAACCAGAGCCGGTCCGTGAACCACACTAAACCATAGTTGGTCCCTGAACCACACTAAACCAGAGTTGGTCCCTGAATCACTCCAAAGCAGAGCTGTTCCCTGAACCACTCCGGACCAGAGCTGGCCGCTGAACCACACTAAACCAGAGCCGGCCCTTGAACCACACTTAACCACAGCCAGCCCCTGAACCACTGTGGATCAGAGCCGTCCCTGAACCACACTAAACCATAGTTGGTCCCTGAACCACACTAAACCAGAGCCGGCCCCTGAACCACACTAAACCAGAGCTGTTCCCTGAACCACACTAAACCAGAGCCGGTTCCTGAACCACACTAAACCAAAGTTGGTCCCTGAACCACACTAAACCAGAGCCGGCCCCTGAACCACACTAAACCAGAGCCGTCCCTGAACCACACTAAACCAGAGCCGGCCCCTGAACCATTTCGGACCAGAACCGGCCCCTGAAAATCTCCGACACGCTCTCATACCACCCCCTTGAGCATAGTGGACGTCAGGTGAGCGCACTGAGCCCACACAGCGATATTCTGGAGACTCGCCCCCCCCCCCATGACAGCTGACCTGTGACAAAGAGGTGAAGTCGAAATCGTTGAAGCTGTGGATGTCAGAGGAGGTCTTTGCATCCATTTTAAAGTCTGCAGACCTGGAGGAGGAGAAGAGAGGTGTATTAGAGCTCTGCAGGACCAGGACCACATCTGAACTCTGTGTGGTGGTCTGACGGTTACCACAGCAGTTCACTGGAGGACCGGCTGGAGGTGCATCTCCTCTCGTATCTCCTGCGTCCTCCCAAATCCGAGTCCAGATTCACCTCGTCCCATTTGTCCAGACGAGAAGACAGACTGACTGGGGACAACACGGGGCATCACACGTGACCTCTGCTGACTGAACTCTCAACGTTTAGCAAAAATAAATCTAAATCTTCGTCTCGTCAAAGGCCTGAAAACTCCAAGGACATGAGGTGAAACAGGAAGTTCAATTCTCATCACAGTAACAGGCGGGATTAGAGTCAGCGGCCACCAGTTTTTACTCACAGCTCACCGAGTTCAGAGCTTTTAAGCAAATGAAGAGGACACAAGGACAGTCGGACAGACAGCAGCTATCTGGAGTCTGTTTCTGTGATCAGGCCATGATGGGGACAGTGTTTTGGATTTTACAGACCACGATAACTAACTTCCCAATGTTTTACAACACCTGTCCGTCACAGTCTGTTCTGTCCACCCTATGAAAACTAAATCAATCTGATGGGAACACTGTCAGTAAGGACTTGTGGAGTTCCTCAGGGCTCTACTCTCAGTCCTTTCAGTTTTCTGTATGACTCTTTAAATTGAATGTTCGGTTTAATCTGCCGTACCTGAGTCCACTGAGACCCTCTCTGGTGTTCTCGGACTGGCCGTCGGGTGCTCGACCTCGACCTGGATCAGCTCCGTCTCCTCGAGTCTGGTGCAGCAACGAGGGCTCATCGAGCTCCCCTTCCTCCGCAGAGGGCTTCTCCTCTGGTCCTCGTTCCTGCTGCTGTCCCCTGGCTCGCTGAGGTCCACCAGGTCCACAGCCGTGGACAGAGCTGCAGGGTGACGTTCTGCTGAGGGACAAACCAATGTGAACATTTTGATCAGGGATATTACAATTTACGTTATGGCCGATAGTTGATATTTATCAATAAATAAAAATATGCTTCTGCAATAACAGACACCCTCACAAACATCGGCAGCCACCTGAAACAACTTCTGGTCGTTCGGTAGGACTGTTAATTTTGGGCGTCAAATATAATTTGAATGGTAAAACACTCATTCATATTTGATTGATAATATATTTATATTATTCTATTATTAACATTTGACTTTGATTTGTTCGCAATCATTCTTGCAAACAAAAGCTTTTTATTGAGGAACAATAAAGTTTTGTGATTCCAAATGTGTGTGAGAGCCACTCTGCCCACCATCAGCACCTGCTCCTCACATGACAGAACTCAGCGGGCGTGGCCACTGCACCGCCGTTACCTTCTTCCGAACGCTCCCTATTGGACCAAACGTGCCGAATGTTTACAGCTGTAAAACTTCTCTAAACTGCAGGTCCATGCGCAGTAAACATTACAAACTGAATCTGAGCAGTGAGACTGACCGACTGCTGTTCACGTCAGACCACTTCTGAACTTTTCAATATCGACAAGACTGCTGAGTTTGTCCAGCTGTTTCTAATTTTGCGAGGTGTCATCACACCACAGGGATTCTCTGTCCAACAACATCCGTCTGACTGTCCGACTCCTCCCCGTGAACGTGACGACAGATGATCAGAGATCAGGCAACTGCGTCTGAAGCCCAGCAGATGAGTTCAGACCTGGAGAGTGTTTATGAACCACAGAACGGGGGAGCAGAGTTTTGGTGTCCTGTGAATGTGAGCAGGAGAGGAGAGTTGTGAATTAATGGCTGGTGTACCTGCTGAGTCGGAGGAGGACGACGGACAAGGACACAAAGTTAGACAGAGAGAAACAGGCAGAGGTGAGACAGCAGGGAGGGACGCTGGACTGGAGTGCCCGACAGTATCGGTGAAGACAACGAGGAGAAAAGAAAGACAGAGAGGAAGTATTGGCATCCAGTAGTACAGAGAGCATAATTATGCCACACTGCCGAGTACAACTCCTGCATTGAAGGTAAAAGTATGTGAGTTCTCAGTACTCAGTGCAGTAATACTACAGAATTGTGATGAAAACAGTTTTCTGTCAGAAAGATTTCTGATGTGGACTGTGGGAGAATGTCCCCGGATGGTCTGAGCGAGGATCTATGTTACGCTGAGAGGCCGGAGGAGCAGGTGATGATGAACTGAGCTGAGAGAATTATCGGCAGTCTACCTGCTGTGGTGGAGGTCAGGGGTCGGGTGGAGGAGGTGTCGCTGCGGCTCTCTGACAGGAAGTCATCGATGGAGGGACTCAGCAGGGGTCGACTCTCCTGCTGCTCCCGGATCAGCTGGAGACAAAAAAACAAACCGAGTCAGAAACCATAACCAGCAAAGTCAGAGACCAAAAACATCCGAGTCAGAGACCAAAAACAACCAAGTTAGAGACCAAAAACAGCCGAATTAGAGACCAAAAACAACCGAGTCCGAGACCAAAAACAGCCGAGTCAGAGACAAAAACAGCTGAGTCAGACACTAAAAACAGCTGAGTCAGAGAGAAAAACAGCCGAGTCAGAGACAAAAACAGCTGAGTCAGACACAAAAAACAGCCGAGTAAGAGACAAAAACAGCTGAGTCAGACACTAAAAACAGCCGAGTCAGAGACAAAAACAATCGAGTCCGAGACCAAAAACAGCCGAGTCAGAGACAAAAACAGCTGAGTCAGACACTAAAAACAGCAAAGTCAGAGACAAAAACAGCTGAGTCAGACACTAAAAACAGCAAAGTCAGACACTAAAAACAGCCAAGTCAGAGACAAAAACAGCAGAGTCAGACACTAAAAACAGCTGAGTCAGAGAGAAAAACAGCCGAGTCAGAGACAAAAACAGCTGAGTCAGACACTAAAAACAGCAAAGTCAGACACTAAAAACAGCCAAGTCAGAGACAAAAACAGCAGAGTCAGACACAAAAACAGCCGAGTCAGACACTAAAAACAGCCGAGTCAGAGACAAAAACAGCCAAGTCAGAGAGAAAAACAGCAGAGTCAGAAACCAAAAACAGCAGAGTCAGAAATCAAAAACAGCAGAGTCAGAGAAAAAAACAGCAGAATCAGAAACCAAAAACAGCAGAGTCAGACACCAAAAACAGCCAAGTCAGAGACAAGAACAGCCGAGTCAGAGACAAGAACAGCTTTTGCTTCACTTTTGGGGAGCTCTCATGTCGTCCGTTTTTATATGCAGTCGATGGTCTTGACCAACTGTACGAAGTCATTTGATAACTTAAAACATTATAAATGAATAAATTAGGATAACAGAGATTATCCTGATTTTGCAGCTCTGGTGTTTGGTTCACAGCATTGATTAAAACATTTATTCTGACGCAGTAATTCAGTTCAGTCAGAGGCTGAACACACACACACATTGCTGCTTGCCAGCTAACGGCTAACGTACCGGGAGGTGTTCTGGCTTTAGAGCTCCAGCTCGCTCTGAGCTTTTCTATTAGATAACAAATACTGTTATCTAATATCTGAGGCGAAGAGGCCTGCAGGAACCTTTGCTAACGGTTATTTCCCAGAATTCCCTTTGAGGCACCAAACTGCTGCCAGCTCTCCTAGGGTCACTGAGAGGCATTCTGGGAAATGTACAACATGTAATTCACTGCTTGAGTCCTGTGTGTGTGTGTGTGTGTGTGTGTGTGTGTGTCTCCCTTCCTAACCCTAATCCACACAGCCATGTGTGTCCACGGGAATATGCTTGCATTTAATCCTGTCAAAGAGCACATCAGCCTCAGCAACGAGCATCCAATCAGAGCTCACTTCCGGCTCCGGGCAGACGTCTACATAGACGCCAACACGAGTGCTCCGCGGGCCAATCAGGGTTGAGGACGCAGTCGACGCGAATGGACAGAATCCAGCTGTTTGTGTCCAGATAAAAATCCCCCAAGCAGCCGGCAGGCGCACAGCGAGGATCAAACCAAAGCAGTTTATCGGCCTTTGAAATTTAAAGAGTTATTATCCCTCCAAATGAGACGGGTGTTGGGGGCGTTTCCCCTGGCAGCCGGCGGGCCAACATCAAGCCAAACAAACCTTATCTGTAATCTGCTGAATACTGTGAATTCTCACTCCCTCGTCGGGGTGAGCGATACGACGATTTACTGTGAGACGAGACAAAATGTTTATCAATAGATATTGTCTTCTCTCGGTAAAACCGCCATGCTAGCAGAGCGGCGACTGCAACTTGATCACGTTCGGGCATCAACAGAGAAGCCAGTCACAAAGAATCCTGCACTGTTCATTTAGACACTGTACTAAAATAAAGGTAGTCGCGCAAACACATCGCTCGCCAGACTTAGAGTTCATTTCTATTAAATCCCGTGCATCTTTTCTGCCCAGAGAGCTAACAGTCGTGCTAAGAACAGCCGTTTACATACCACCTGATGCTAACACTAGTATAGCTCTCTCGCAGTCTCACCCTGACGGCGTACACATTATTGCCGGAGATTTCAACCAGGCAAACCTGAAGTCTGTGCTGCTTAAATTCTACCAACATGTAAGATCTGCTTCTAGATGGGAAAAAACTTTAGACTGTGTTTACACAAACGCATACAGAGCGATACAACTCCCACCCTTAGGCCAGTCAGACCACCTCTCTCTGCTCCTCACCCCTGCATACACACCTCTGAGAAGAAGCACAACTCCAGGGACCAAGAGCATCACGACCTGGCCTGAAGATGCGCTTCCTCAACTACAACACTGAATGGAGTGTCTTTGAACATCAGGACCTGACTGTACATACGGAGGCTGTGATATCCTACATCACGTTCTGTCTGGGGAATATAACAGTGGATAAACGTATCCGAGTGTTTCCCAAACAGAAGCCCTGGATGAACAGCCAGGTCAAGACACTCCTCAAATACCGCAACACCACCTTCCGGTCTGGAAACAGAGAACTATCCAGTGGTGCCAGAGCTGACCTGAAGAGAGGAATCAGGAAAGCTTAAGCAGAACACAAGACAGCTGATCAAAACCGACCTCTCCAACAACAACAACCCTCAGCAGGTGTGGCAGGAAATCCAGCAGATTACCAACTTCAGGGGACAGACCAACACACCAGTGGACTCGATCATCGCACTAGTGGAGGAGCTGAACTCCTTCTTCGCACGCTTTGAGACCCCTAACCAACAGTCTGCAACCACAAGAACTGGAACGGTTTTAAAGCAGGGTTAACCCCAGGAAAGCTTCTGGAACCGACGGTGTTCCAGGGAAGGTGCTCAGGACCTGTGCTGGACAACGTGCAATACTGACAGAGACTGACTGTATTGACTTTATATTTTTATATTCAAGTATTACTGCTTGTACTTTTTATTCTTAGTTTGTGTTGTTTGTCAAACTGGGTCGCTGCTATAATTTTGTTGTACAATGACAATAAAAAGGATTCTGATTCCTCAATGACAAAAAATGCTCATCAACCTTCCTGACGTGACGAAGATGAGACGTTGACAAGCTAAAACTGGATCATTAATGAGACTCCGCCTCCGTCAGTCACTCCGACACAATATCTGCAATTCAAATTCTCTGCCTCAAAATGTCCCAATTTAGATCGGAATCAATCAACAACACTAAGCACTCGTTGTTTTTCAGCTAAAAACTGCAGTTTTGGGCTTGAGAGATTCTTTAATCCACAGGACTACCAAAATAATATGTTGTCACCAGTTATGTGGTGATTTTGTACGGACGTTATTTCATGAAATTGACAGAAAATGTACTATATCGCGATATGAAAGGATCCATATTGCCAAGCTACACTCACTCAATGCGTGCACATCGATTCAATCAGCTCTCACCACTAGGCCAAAAACATTCTCGAGGAAACACTGGTAAAGCTGCGACTGATGGGCGGAGCAAAACGACTCCCTAGCGCCCCCTAAAGAACAGCACTCACGGCAGGTTTCACCAAGTACAAACCACATGTACATCCCATCTGGATGTACAAAAAAGTATTGCTGCAGGGACCATTTGTCAACAGGAAGTCGGCCTCATTTTGTGCAATGACCCTTGTATTTTAACTTTTCAAACTCCTCCCACGTTTTACCCGAACGACTGAACAATCTGTGCAACATGTGCAGTGGTGCTACGTGTGACTTCTCGCTGTACAGTGCACCTGTGGCGGCTCAGGGAATTTTAAGTGTCACCTTGAAACATTTAGTTGTTTTAACTTCAAGTGAGGTCACACAAAAAACACACCTTCCACCACCCCTCCCCTAAACCCAAAAGGAAGTCAGCCATTTTGAATTTTCTGTTAACCCTTAGCAATTTTAACGAGCTCAACTTCAGATGTGTTCAGAACAGAGTTAACACCTCGTAGATGACAATTTACGAAATTCTCTTTGTCAGCGATGTGCAGGAGCGTTCAACCCTGCACGCAGCTGCCATGTTAATATTATCTCTTATTCTATACTTGATTGACTAACAGCCCATAATAACATCGCAGGTGATTAATAAAGCTGATAACATGATGCCACTTAAAAAGCACAGCTAACTGTCAGCAGTGACATTTTTCAGCGTTAACTGGACTCAAGGCTTACAAAGTAGCTTAGCTTAGCACATAAGCACGCATTGTATTTTTATGCTAAGGAGGCGGTGAGGAGATGGTTGCCTTCTGAGGGGGCCTTTTCACCAGGAAGCTCCTTCAGCACCACGGCAACGACCCTTTCCCCCTCCCCCTACAACAGGCAGATCGACAGGTACATCCTTTCAGAATAAAAGCCGTCGTTCCTTTCTAGCAGGTGGGACTGAACTCAAACGAGTCTGGAGACGGCGAGGAGACCCAGGAGTGTCACGTCTTCCTCGGAGGGTTGACAAACTGGACATTTTCTCCATCTGTCTGCAGCGGGACATCACAGACTAAGAGAGAAATAACGCGCTCCTCTGTCTCGGACGTCTGGTCTCCCCGTTTATTCCAGCCGATTCTCTCTCTGAGTGCTTCAGTTAGCGCTCGTCCACCTCCAACACGCCGCCGCGTCATAGTTTGCCTCTTATTAGCCTAAATGCTAACATAGACGTCTCCCATCTGAAACTACAGGGGCCGTCGGACTGTCCCCTCTAATGGTACACAGTGGTACTGCAGGAAAGGCTAGCTGGTTAGCATGCTAACTGCAATAGATCTCTCTAACAGAACATCAACGCGCTGTTTCTTCATGTTCCGTTCATGTTTATTCTTTAACTTTCAGACCAAAATTTATGGACATAAAATATTAAATTTAAAATTTCGTGTTTGATGGTAAAATTAACACGAAACAAAAGACGGAACCTTTAGTCTTGTTGTATTTATTTAAAAATGTGGCATTTCTGCAGGTATTGTGGGAGATGTTTTAACCAACATGTTTATGATGATCGTTGTAGCCGTGGCAACAGTGAACAGGAAGTTCACATCATTGCTTCTCCAGCTGATTGTACTTTTGGGCCCGCAGGACGTTCCGCCGCGATCCGCCGCGTTCCTGCCGAGGCTCCACAATGACTGACGCCTGACTTCCTTTGTGCCGTTCATGTTCACGAAAACAGACGGGAAATTAAGTTTTTGACATGTTCCATTTTGTTCTCTGCAAGACGTCCAAAACATTCCTGTGAGAGTGTCAGGAGAACCCAGCCGCCATTTTCATTAGAGCGCCGGTACACGAAGCTGCTCCGCCAGGACCAGTCAGACCCACATCATCGGCATCATCTTCATCACCGTCACCATCGTCGTCACCATCGTCATCATCGTCATCATCATCTTCGTCATCGTCACCATCGTCATCATCGTCACCATCATCATCGTCGTCACCATCGTCATCATCTTCGTCATCGTCATCGTCACCATCATCGTCACCATCACCATCATCGTCGTCACCATCGTCATCATCTTCACCATCATCATCGTCGTCACCATCGTCATCATCTTCACCATCGTCATCATCGTCACCATCATCATCGTCGTCACCATCGTCATCATCTTCGTCATCGTCATCATCTTCACCATCGTCATCATCTTCACCATCGTCATCGTCGTCACCATCATCATCGTCGTCACCATCGTCATCATCTTCACCATCGTCATCATCGTCACCATCATCATCATCGTCACCATCGTCATCATCGTCACCATCATCACCGTCACCATCATCATCGTCGTCACCATCGTCATCATCTTCGTCATCGTCATCGTCACCATCGTCATCATCATCGTCACCATCACCGTGTGTCGAGAGGCCTCGTTCATGAGAAAGCAGATTTTCTTGTGTTGAACTTCAGCTGAGGAATCTTTTCATTCAGGATCAATCTGCAGATGAATTGATTTGGAATCACATCATGAAGTGATGAATGGACCAAAGCTGGTACACAGCCCGGCTGACAGACATACTAAAAATAACCTGCTGTTGTGCTGAGCAAACAGTCGTCCATCAGCTGTGAGTCCCAGCAGAGCTGAGCTCGCTGCTTCTCCACAGAGACCCTCCATCCGTCCTCCCGCAACGCCTTTGAAGCATCCTTCATTTTTCAAAGGGCAAAAAAGTGGAATCACTTCAGACAGCTTCACATGGAACCTGATTCCAGAACATGTAAATATTTTAAGTGCTGGACGGACGGGATGTCCGTCCTTCAGCGACATGGATCCACTGATTGATCTGCTATAAAAATTGCATTTTTAGACCACAGTGGAGATGGGAGGGGGTGGGGCTCCAACCTGACGACCCACCTGCATAGTGGGGACCTGCCGACCCAGCTGCAATGTGCAGTTGAATTAAATATGACTCCACCTTAACCCCACCGCAACCAATGGCTGTACGGTAAAGATGTACGACATCAGAGCGCCACCGCCATCCCGAACATCGTGAACGTCATCAGTGGAAATACAAGCACAAATGTTGAATGTAGTCGGCTGTCCAGATCACCACCAAAACCTGATCTAGCTCTCCTGGCAACAAACAACCAAATAAACGCCGGTAGAAACACCCGTTTGGTTCACCGTCTCATACAGATACGTGACATCATCGTGGTCACGTCATTTCACGCTGTCAGAAACACGGAGGCTCGATTTACGGCACAAAGGAAGTTGAACCGGAACTGGAAGGGGCGTCTCTCTCCGGTCAGGGAGACTGATGTCACGCTTGTGTGGGTGAGAGACGCCGACCTCAGCCAGTCACAGCGAGGGGGAGTCTCTCCCTGACGCAGACAAGTGTCGGTCCTCACCTTCATCCTCATCCTCGCTGCTTTCTACTGAACAAATCAACATTTCAAAACCTCTCAACTGATTCGCGTCTGATCGATCAATTAATCGATTGGTAAAACGACTGAAAATGAACATAATTATTAGTTACGATCTGTGATTTTACAAAATCAAAGACTGATTTCAGGCGAAATTAACGAAGGTGAATTGTGATCAGTAAGGGCTGGACCCGGATCACCGGTACCGGCTCACCTGGACCTGGTACATGTCTGCGCGATCCGTGTGGCACCGCTGGTCATGTCGAGAGCAGAACCCAGCTGCTCCGCAGTCAAGTTCCGGAGCCGCGCGTGCTGACTTCCTGTCCCGGATTTCACAATAAAAGCTTTGTTGTCATCTTAAAGGGACAGTTCCCCTAAAACCAAACCAACATCTTCCTCTCCTTTAGTTCTGTTTATCATCATCATCATCACCACGATCTTCATCCAGGAAATGAACATTTCAAATACTCCACACTTGTCACACATGAACTAACACGTGAGTTTCAGGTCAACAAAACAGATGCTTGACGTCAGACATGAAATATAGAACTTTTCGCTGTAACTGTCACACAAATGTTCCACTTGACTGAATACAGAAAGTGTGAAAGTTGAACTTTTTGAATGAAATTACCAAAGAAAAGGAGTTTTTCCACAGCGTGATGAAACAGAGAGCAGTGTTGGCGACTCCACGTGCTCAACTGAGTTCAGTAGCTTCATCCCTCGTCCCTCTGTGGCTCTTCCTGAGGTTCAGGGTTTCCCAAGTTTTACTCAGCCAGATGAAGTGTCTGAGGGCAGAGAGGTCACATCTGGACAGTTTGTAAAAGCCCTCTGAGACAAACTGGACATCTGATTGATTGATTTACTGTCCCTATGAAAGTCCACACATGCCACGTGACATTAGCGAGCTTCCCACGTCACACGCATGCTCTTATTTTGAAGCAGCGAAACACCTGAGCTGCAGGTGACCTGTTTGTGTTTCCCTCTGGGGGTCCCGACACGTCAACAGTTGTACATCAGAACAAACATATAAATACACGTGAATGTTAATTCATTCATAAAACAGAAATGATGTTATTGTTTATTTACCATTTTTCTTTCTTCACTTTTTATTTGGCTTCTTTATATATTCAGTTCTTCTCACTCAAACACAGTCTATCGATTTCATATTTCCCGTCGTTCACGTGTCAAAGTGGTGATCGTTCACAAAAAAATAAATTCTTGATCTTTTGTTGCGAATCGTCTTCTTTCTCTTTCAGCTTTACTGAGCTTTTCTAGGAGTGGCCACAGCGAATCGTCCTCCTCCAACAACAACCACAATGATCATTGAATCAGCCCATGTCTAATAACAGAGATCAATAAATCTGGACATTAAGTCATTGTCATTGAAACGTCAGCCAGACAACATGCGGACTGTCAATAAACCTTCAAAATCAGAAAAAAAATCAACATTTATTTTTCTTGAAACCAAACCAAACTGCTGTTTCCCATCATGCCCTGGGTCTTAAAATCTCTGGAGAGGAAAGACAGAGATTCTAGATCCAAAGTTGCCTATCTGCTCAATCTGATTAAAAATTGCTCACCAGGATCCTACGCCTAGATGTTCTTTAGCTTCCAGGTTTACATCCTGGAAGTATTTGCTCCACTGGCCCCGCCCACGAGTTCCTGCTTGGCACATAGACTTTACATTGTGATGACGTCAGAGATTCTTAAATCTCTTATCTCCGCTCAGGGAGACTTTAAAAGCATATAGCTGCCATGAATCGAAAATTCGAATTAGAGAAGTCATAGTTAACCATCATTTTACATTAATTGATAATTGGTTTTAAAGGTGCTCCACAAACTGATTTTGTGACACTGTTGTTGTCACCCCGTGGATGAAATCAGACAGGTCCGGATCAAGGTGAACAGGATTAAAACAGCATTAAATTGTTTCCGCACGCGTTAAAATACACCTACCTCCGTTATTAGAGTCCTCATAAGACAGAAGTGTCGTGTTCTTCCTTTGATTTCTGTGTTTCCTGTCATTCAGGTTGGGAGGGACTTTTCACGTATCTAGTAGCAGTAGTGCTGAATGCGGCTACGCGTGTCAGGACACACATGTTAACTAGCCCCGGCAGGCACGCTTTGAGTCCCTTTTACGTGATAATTAATCTCTTCGCCAAATTTCCCAGGAGGAAGACCTTTAAATTAGCAAAAAGAAATATCATAGAACCGAATGAAATTTCGGTTTCTATGTGTAACGGTTGTATGACAGTCAGGGATGAGGCCAAGTTGTTGAATTTACTTGTATTTATTCCTTGGAAAAAATAAAAAAAAACATTGCCTTCAGGCTGTGGTGCACATTGTAACAGTTTTTGAGGTCGTGTAGCTGGTTGATCTAGAAAATGTACTCAAAAATGTACTTCCACACATGTGATGGGGATCTTCCAAAGTAATTTTAATAAAACGCACTCGACGTTATAAATCCGGTTGTACGGCACCAACTTCCATACATGGAAAAACACGCTACACGTATCAAAACCGTTACTAGGTTGTTGAGCATAAAACAAGGAAAAAGATGTGGATAGTCCATTAAAGATGTCCGTTCAGGAATCATGTGCGCAGGTTGATGACATCACGTCCAAGTGACGAATGTCCAGTCCGACTGTTACAACACGTATACAGCATTTGCACAAGCAAAATATAAAGAATTGCACTGCATTACATAGGCTACGTTACTACTTCAGTATCTCATTACATCCCACTATCACGCCAGACAGAAAGTTTGCACACATGGAACGACAGCTAATTAGCGTTCGGGAATACTCGCTTAACTTTTTCTGTCGTCTCGTACACGTGCCGAAGCTAAACTGAGATTATGCATACACACATTATAGACGCTGAGTAATAATACTTCCAATGCATGTTTAAGTAAACAGTTCAATCCATGCACGCTAGACCAACAATACATTAAAAGCGTGGACGTTGGTAGCAGAGTTTTCAGCTGGTCATGTTAACATCAGTATGCAGAAACGGTCGGTCAAAAGGAAAACATGAACAAACTTTCTGTCTCAACGTTAAAACAGTACCCAGATCGTAACAATTAGTGATGTGTCGGTCGCGAATGAAACGGCTCTTAGAGCCGGCTCCGTGGTTTGTTTGTTTTTTTCCTTTCTCTCACCCTCTCTCTCTCTCTCTCTCTCTCTCTCTCACTCTTTTTCTCTTCAAGCCGCACGTGATTGGTCAATATGTGTTTGTGCCTTGTGTTTGCGCTGAGCAGACTGGGGAGGAACGGTAGTTACACTCGCAGCAGCAGTTGCACACGAACAGAGCAGGAGGGAGAGAGAGAAAGAGCGCCAGGGGCAACAAGAAGAGACAACATCGACACATTAGAAAGGTACAGTAAAGAAAATGAGTGACACCAGGAAAAGAAGCAAAATCTGGAACCATTTCAATTTTATTGACAACACAAAGGCAGAGTGTAGAGTCTGCAAGAAAAGAATATCATATAGAGCCAACTCCACAAACAACCTGCACAGGCACCTGAGAACTGTCCACCCATCAGTGCAATGGGAAGATAAAACACAATCAGTTGAGTGTGATATTAATGAAGGCGCCAGTGTGTCTACTGCAACTGTTGCTGCTGCTGCTTCTGCTGCAGTATCTAACAGCATCATGCAGTATACCACCACAACCACCTAAACCTACAACCCAGAGCTCTATAAGACAGTTTTTGCAGAAGTCTGTTTTCCCAGCAAGACAGAACTCAATTGATGAAGAACTGGCAAAAATGATTGCACTTGATTTCCAACCATTTTCAGTTGTGGATGATAAAGGATTCAGGAAGTTTATTCATGCACTCAATCCAATGTATGCAATTCCAAGCAGGAAAACACTCTC
>KV751424.1:75939-90919 GCA_001698575.1 Mola mola
TCCATAGACTACACCTGCTTCTGGACCACTACACTTCACATATCCCTGGATTTACAGATTCTACATACTCTTGGACTCAGCAACACCCAGATCTTGCTACATGGAGTACAATGACTCCTGGACCAACAGAGTCCACCTGCGTCTGGATCACTAGACTTTCCATACATCCGGACTCATAGAATCCACAGACTCTGGGACTCATGGATGTTTTATACATTCTAAATGAACTGTTGTTATCATGTTTTTGTGTTCTGTACAAGTGACATTTATTGCACGTCTGTCCGTCCCAGGAAGAGGGATCCTCCTCTGTGGTTCTTCCTGAGGTTTCTTATTTTCCCTGTTTAGGGTTTTTTAAGTTTTTCCTCACCCGGTTCGAGGGTCTAAAGGCAGAGGATGTCACATCTGTACAGTTTGTCAAAGCCCAGTGAGATAATGTGTAAATTGTGATTTCGGGCTATACAAATAAAATTTGATTTGATTTGATTTGAATTTGAAATAATATAACACATGGGATATGTCGAAGTTATCAACTTAAAAATCATTTTCCTATCAGAAAACTAATATATATAGAGAGAGCAGTGCGTATTACAGTGTAGCTACCGGATCCAAAGCTTCTCTGATCGGGTAGGGAAACAACACGCAGCAGATCTGCAGTACACCATATGGCCAGAAGGTGGCTCCCAATCACATTTATAAACCAAGACTGCTTTATTTGGGCGAAAATCACATATATCAGTAGACTACGTTTTTAACTCTGTTACACCTGCACCAGTCCAACATACTTCTCTGCCTCATACAGAACCACAGTTCCTCCCTCGGCACCCTGCCATCATCTTTCTCTAGACCCACAAAGACACGATGCAGCCTTCTGGCTGGTTAAAGGGCTGAGATTACCAAATCATTACCCACAGTCCTCTGTGATGTGCAACAAGCCGCGTCCCCGAAACAACATACGTTTGTGTAAAAGCAGACTAACATTTATGAATAAATTCAAACAGTGTTGGGGCGGCGCTCCTGTTGTATTGTGGGTACTGTAGGCACATCACAGAGGTGCGTGTCAGCGGTAACCAGTTTGTCCGTGGCGGTGACGTGTCTTCGAGTGGCGCCGCTCCTCTCGTACCGCAGCAGCTGATCCCAGAAGCCGGCTCTCCTGGACCCAGCGGTGCGCCTGGCACAGCGTCACCCCTCTGTAACGCATCATCACGTGCACCAGTGTGCCTCCTGCACGGTTACCATGGATACGCACAGCCGCTCTATCAAAGTGGTCCCCGAGGCAGGTCGGAGACCGGGACGCACAAGCGCTCCACCCCCTGGTAGGCGGGGCTGAGCGTGGCGTCGATGATGACCAGTGCAGCAGGGAGAGGGGCGTCAGGTGGAGTGGGCGTGACCTGAGACAGGTCTTCTCTCACACAGGCAGGGCCACCACTGCTAGCTTAGCTTAGCACAAAGACTGGAAGCATGGGCGGCAGCTAACGCTAGCAGCAGCTGACACGAGGACGTCTTCATTTCCTCGATCTCATTTTGACGTCTGCAGCTGGTCGACAGCGGGGGTGGGGTGTTTCCTCGTGCTAAGCTAGGCTAACTGAACGGTGTGTGTCTATCTGCTGCTTCTTCTCTGGTTTGGTTGTTTGTTACTCTGCTCGCTGCTCTGAATGAGCACACACACACCGACCGCAGAAGATTGTTGGTCATTTTAGTCCAACAGCTGAAATCGATCCGGAGGTCATGTGACCAGAATAAGAGCAGAAAGAAGAAATCAGTTTGATTATTAATACATAAATTCATCTGAATATGGATAATTTACTCTTTGATCGGATACTTAAGGACTTTGACCCAAGTACTTCATACGAGTCACTTTCACTTTGAATCTGTACTGTGACTTGATAACGACTTTTGGCTTTTCACTAAGCTGTGGTATTGATTGATGTATTGAAAACTGATCTTTTGAAACAACATTATCCACAGTGAAAAAAGTGTTTTTACAGGTGAAATTAATTCAAATGAACTCGTTACTGCTGCGGGAAATATCACTTGTGTCAGTATTGTGTTACACAAACACTGCGCTCATCACTAACTGCTGTTATTCATTATAACTATTAATTTATATTTAATATTTCCTCGTTCTTGAGATTTGAAAATCATAAAACATCAAGAATCAGACACAGAGGCATCCGATTCTCATCAGACGGATGTGACGGCAGCAAAGAGGGAAAATGATTTAATCCAAGTTGTTGTCGTTTTAGTAAACAGTTGCTGCCTGGATATTGTATCGTGTTTATTGTGAGGGTCATGACGCAAATCAATCTAAATCATGACGCACGTCGGCAGAAGTATTGATCAGAAACGTTCACGCGTAGCTCCTCTTCTGTCCTGTGGGGGGTAGTGGAGGGCGGCCGGAAGTGGAAACCAGAGCGAAGAAGTCGAGCTGGCTAAGTTAGCCAGTTAGCTTCCTTCGTCATGGCGGATCTGAACCGACAGCTCCAGGAGTACCTGGCCCAGTCCAAAGGTGGCGGCGCGAAGACCATCTCCCAGTCCAGCTCCAGCACCACCCTGGAGCTGGACGATCTGGAGCCGGTTCCTGGGAGCTGGTTCGGCAGGTGGTCGAGTCCGTGGTCCGGGAGCCGCCGCGGCAGTTCATCCGGTCAGAGCTCCAGCGGAAACAGCGGTACTTCTTGGCCTTGGTCGGCCGAGCCGGACCCCTGCCTGCCGGGAATGAGCCGCCGGCATCGGCTGGTGGTGTTCGCGGTGTGCGTAGCGTTTTCCGCGCTGTGCTTCGGATTGTCGGCGCTGTACGCGCCGCTGCTGCTGCTCTACGCCCGCAAGTTCGCACTGCTCTGGTCGCTCGGTTCGCTCTTCGCCATCGCCGCGGTGGCGGTCCTGCGCGGCCCTAGCAGACTTGTCGCCGGCCTGCCCACCTCTCCCGGTGCCGCGGTCTACCTGTGCGCCCTGGGAGGGACTCTTTACGCCGCGCTGAGCCTCCACAGCACCGTGCTGACCGCGCTTGGAGCCGCCCTGCAGGTCACTGTCATCGTAGGCTACGTGGTGTCGCTGCTGCCCGGGGGGAGCGCTGGGATCCGCTTCATGGGAGGGATGGCGGCGTCCGCCATCAAAAGGACCGTTACCGGGAAAACCATGCCCATCTGACCGCGGGTCGCGGGTCCGGAGGAACTCAGCAGCCAGAAGGTTATTGATTATTGGCCGTTTGGAGACCTGAAGGAGGGGATGAACAGAACCCTAAATCAAACGTGAACCTGTTCTCTTAACATCCTGTCAGTCTGGGTGCAGGCGTGAGTGAAATACCGGTTTGATAGTGAATAAAAAGTAAAACTTTGCTTCCATGAATCATCCATGTTTCAGAGCATCAGCGTGAACGTAAACCAGAATATTGATGGCTGAAGTCCGCGGGTCCTGAGTCGCCTGTCACAAATCTCAGCTGTTTATTATGTCATGTTATCGTTCAAGTTGTTTATTTATTTATATTACACAGAAAGAACAAACATTGAGCTTTAAATATGAGTTTTCACACATATTTACTCATTTTACAGTTGCCATTTTTTTAGGAATTACTTTAGAACAATTAATTTTAAATTCACTCTGCTGAAGTTGCAGTAGGTAGCTTTTATGAATTTTTTTTCTTTTTTTTTTTTTTTTTTTTCATAATTGCTAAAATGATTACTGTTTCCTGAACGTAATACACAAGACAGACAACCTGTGAAAATATCTGGCTCCTGTGGTCCCGCCTACAGCTCCTAACGCAGTTTGTAGAAACCAAACCAACAGGAAAATAAATCAGAGCATCTGATGAGTGTCAATCATTTCTCGTGAGCGAGCAGTACGCTCCCCCCGCCCCCCCACACACACACATGGATGGAGTTGAAGTGTTAATCTTTATTGTCCACCTCAGTGAAAACACAAAAACATAGAAATCTTTTACAAAAAGCGACGAGCTGCAGACAAAGTGTTCACTGTGAAATAAAACAACAGTATTTTACATTAAAACGAGCCAGCGACTCGCCGCCCGCTCAGATGCTTCATCGCGCTGCTGAGTCTGTTTGGACCAATCAGGAGCCAGCGGCCCTCACAGCAGCCGAGTGTCACATGACCCGTTAGTCCTGGGTGTGTCCTGGTCTCGGGCCTCCGGCAGGACCAGGGGAGGAGGATCGTGGGAGGTTTCATAATTACTTCATGACTACCGGCCCCGGACGCCCCCCCTCGGTGGTCCCCTGGGTGCTGGTCCTCCTCTCCTAAGTCCTGGTCCTCCAGGACCCCAGCCACCTCGTCCACCGCGGCCGGACGGACCATAACCCCCGTCCTCCCTCTGAGGGGGACGGCCTGCAAAAACCAGCACAAATAGACATGAGGATGACAAAGTGGTCTAACCAAACCTCAGTCCTATCTCCTCAACTTTGAAATGTGTCGTGAAACCCGCTGATCGGCTGCAGGTCTCACCTCCATCTGGTCCTGGGGACTCCCTCTCTCTGGGTTCTCCGGTTCCTGGCCCGTCCTGCCACGGACGCTTCCGGGGAGGCAGAGATGCCATGTCCATCCCCTGCAGGGAGGAGGGGCGCTCGCGTCCGGCAGGAGACGACCCATCATGCATCTGCTGGCCATCCCGATAACCATCATGACCTGCTGACAGGAACAACACCTCCACAATTAGAGTCTTGGAAAATGAATTTCTGCACAATCACAAACATAAAATCGTTTCTGACTTCGAATTCATCGGTTTTTTTTTTTCCTCATGAATGACAGGATGTTGACCTCTAGTGGCTTTTCAAAATAAAAGCGGCAGAACTCTTCTCACCTGCTCCTCTGGGTGGGCCGCCTCCTCGAGGCGGCCTCCCCCTGCCTCCACCATCCCAGCCTCGCCCCATGTCCTCAGGACCATCAAAGCCTTCCTCCTGGCCACCGTACTCCTCAGGGTAACCTCTAGCTCCAGCCCGTCCTGGGACCCCTCCTCTGAACCTGAAAGACCCAGCAGGTCCAGTTGACACCTGTTCAGACCTCTGCAGGTTTCGGTTTTGGCCTTTGTCCCCCATCACATTCAGGGTGGATGATACTGAGGATCTCACCTGTCGTCTCTCCGTCCTCTGAAATCCCCTCCACCAAACCTCTCGTCAGGGCCCCAGTTCCCTCCACTCCCTCCTCCTCTGTGGCCTCCCCCCCTGTGGCCTCCTCCTCCTCCTCCTTGGTATCCTGGCCCTGGTCCTGGTCTCCAGCCCTCCTCTCCTCTGGTGTGAAAGTCTTGGCCGCCATCAAATTCCTGCGGCCCACGCCGACCTTGCTGGTTGTCCCCCCAGTAGGGTCCTGAACCCTGCTCTGGTCCTCCAGGACCCTGCCGGTCAAGAGGGCCCACGTGGTGGTTGGATGGTGGCCCCCGAGGGTCTCCTTAAATGAGGAGAATCAACAGAGGTTATCTAGGTGTAAACGTGACACACTTCTCATTTGACTTAACAAAAGTCTGAACCTGGGAGGACTTTCTTCTTCATGGTTTTTAAACATGAGCAGCTAATTAGTTAGCACGCTAACATTAGCCAGTTACCACTTAGCGACTGTATATAAAGATGGCTGACATTAGAGACCCCACAACATGAAGCTACCTCATCTGAACATGTGACTGCAAGAGATGATTCACTATGAACCGTCCCCAGGGTATCGCAAACACTGCAATGCCTAAAACAAAGCCCTGAGGTTCTCTGACTGCAACAGACAGGCTCCTAAAATTCTGAGCCAGCAAATTCAAAAGCTTTACATGGATTTTGATTTTCTGAGTGGTCTTACCTTTGTTGTTAGGCCCCTGCTGACCCATCCCATGCATCATAGGTCCTGAATTCTGACCCTGGAACAAAGTTTACAGTCACTGTTACGTCACTGTTGGAACCAGTCATGCTGAATGTTGAGACTGATCCTGAACCAGTCACAGGTCCTGGTGAACATATGAACTCACCTGGTGCTGCATGTATGGAGGCCCCTGCATGTTTCCATGGGGTCCCTGCATATTACCAGGGGGACCTTGCATGTTTCCGGGGGGCCCCTGCATGTTGCCCATCCCATAGTTGTTTGGCATGTTACCCTGTGTCCTGGGCGGAGGGCCCATCATCCCACCCTGCATGGGACCCTGAGGGCCCATCATGCCCCCCTGAGGTGGAGGCCCCTGTTGATCTCTGGAACCCATTCCACGAGTAGGGGGGGCCATCATCCCCCCAGGGGGCCCCTGCAACCCTCTAGCCCCCATACTGTGAGATCCTTGGGGACCCATGTTTCTGGGAGGACCAGGGTGTCTCTGCATACCCTGCAGTCCTTGCAAATCTGGTGTGCCCATCGTACCCTGAGGGGGGCCCTGGTGAGACTGGGGTCCAGAGGAAGACCCCATCTGTCCAGGGGGCATGAAAGGAGGCTGCAAGCCACCAGGCCCCATTGGAGGACCCATGTTGTTGTGCATCTGCTGAGGCGGCATATTTGGAGGAAATCCCTGTTGGCCAGAGGGCACGGGACCTCCAGGACCTGCGGGGCCAGAGAAGGAGGGCATAGGTCCCTGTCCCTGTGGGGGGCCCATGTTCCCGTCTGAGTTCATCTGGTTCATCCTATCCATCTTCATTTGCTGAACCAACAACCAAAGACAAAGAAATGAGGCCAGATGAGAAGACAAACTAACATCGTCTAGAGATCCAAAGAGGTGTTATGAGACAGGACGTGCCGAGCTAGCTGGTTAGCTTGCTAACTTTGGTAGATATCTCTGCAACACAAAACAAAGGTGTCTTTGACAAAACACTGACACTTAATGATGCTGGCCCTTTCAAATAAAATTATGAGAGTTTATTCTTACCCTAGATGAGAACTGATGGTTTGACTGGCTGGTTGTTGAATTACTTAGCCAGGTCCTTAGACAGAACCCTGATCTGAGTTGTTTACGATTAGTATTTGTTTTTGTCAGTGCAGTAACAAGCTGATGCGCCCACCTCCAGCAGCATGGGGTTGGTGTACTGCAAAGCTGCCATCTCTTGCTCGATCTCCGCCTGAGTTTTCTTCTTCATGTCCATTTTCTGCTCCACCTTGCGGTCTTTAGACAAATCTCCACCAGGTGGCATCATGGGTACTTTATTCTCTGCCCAGGCCTGTAGGATGAGGAAGCAGCTCCCAGTCAACAATCAACACAGAGGTTCATGGTTTGATAAACGTCAAGGCGTCCTTTGGTGCTCAGCTGCTGCATTTACCTGTTGGAACTGCGCTGGGATAGGTTTGGCGTATGGTACTTTTTTCTGCGGGACCTTCTTGGTGTCTTTACCCATGACCTCATCCATGCCCCAGTCCAGACCAGGGATGGACATCTCAACCTCAGGAGCCGCCTCTTTACCTGAAGACGACAGTTACACCAGAGTTACATTTGACCATGGACAAGAAATCAGGCAGGGAGCTTTTGGTCAGAAGGTCTGGATCGTCTGTACAAAGAAGACTACATCATCAGCATAAAAACAGACACAAAAACTCAGCTAGAAAAAAAGAAGTCTGATACAGATCCTCGAGGGACATCTTCATTGACGAGTTCATTTAAAAAATATTTTTCTCTGCAGATTGAGACTTAAAATGATGAAAAACAAACCAAAGAGGAACTAAATGAACTTAAATGAAGGTTTACAATGGAGTGTGAAAAATCATTGCTGTCCCACAAAAAAGTGTGTATCAAAAGATGTGAAAAGGTCATATTTCCAAATTAAAGTCATCAAATGACTAAAGTTTTCTCCAAGGTGAGTTACTTACTACTCTGCTCCTGCTCCATGGCTGCCTTCAGCTGCTCAGGGATGCCCATACCTGGGATGGAGGCCACACTGTTCAGGTCCACGTCATCTGAAACAGCCACAAACAAACCGAGTGACGCACAGCTGGAACCACATATAACCACAAGCATCCTGTTTGCTCTCCCGTGGCTCACCGTACTCCATGCCGTCCTCGGACATCCCAGGCAGCAGGTTCAGGTTGTACCGGTCCCTCATCTTATCGCCTGGTCGATTCCTCGTCCAGAACTTACTGAACAACAAACAAACAGAGAGAGAAGTTCAGAAACTGAACGATGACCTCATTAACTGCAGTGGGACATCATCAGCTGTACAGTGACGTCAGTTGTGAAGTGACAGACTCAAATGTAGTTGGACTGACATGTTTCCATTCTCTTTTGTTGCATGTGCCCGTGTAAACATTGCACACCAGACGTACGTTTGTTGTGTGAACGTACCTGGTGTGGTCGTTGGAGCCGGAACACAGGATGTGACCCAGCGGATGCCATGCCAGGCTCCAGATCATCCCTTCATGAGCCATCTCCATCCCTCCAACCTCCTTCTCCACCCTGACACAAACACAGTCAGTCAGTCAGACCAGTACTGGACTAACACCACATTTGCTCTGCTCGGTTGTCCTTACCCAGCGTGCCAGAAGAGCAGGGAACCGTCAGAACCTCCGCTGGCAAACAGACCCTCATGCACGGGATGCCAGGCCACGGCTGAGAACACAAGAACAGCATTTCATCACATATCTGAGCCTCCATCCTGTTTTAATTTTCCAGCGCTCACACTCACCTGTCGCCTCCTTCTTGTGTCCTCTGAACACCTGCAGCTCCTCCTTCAGGTTCCTGATGTCAAACAGCTTGCACAGGTGGTCACGTGACGCCGTCAGCAGCCAATTACCGTTCAGGTTCCACTTCACCTCCATCACTGTGTTCTTGTGTGCGTGGCTGTGCAGAACACACCAGCATGAGAGCAGAACCTCATCATCATCATAGCTCATGACAACAGCCCTCAGAAGAACTCACATCGTGGCCAGACTCTGTCCTGTCTTTGGGTCCCAGAATTTGATTGGCTGTTGGCTGTCTTTACTGCCGGAGACAACCAGGCCTTTAGTGGGATGCCAGTCAACACACTTCACATCAGCGCCGTGACCTGCACACACACACACACTCGTTACGTCATCATCTCTAACTCAGTTATTACCTGGATTCATTTCATCAATCATTATTATCCAAATCAAACTAATGATCAGTGGTTTTATGTCCTCTGACACATGAGGCGGTGTGTTTCTGTGTTTGCAGGGCATTGATTGGTCAGACTGAAGTAGTTTAACTTGAACAGCAGGGGGCAATGTTTCTGACCAATCTCAATAAGCCGTTAAAATAACGGAAACATAAAAACTCCTTCACACAGAGCTGAGTTCCTGTCTAATAATGTGACACAAAATACATGAAAATCTCTATGTGTAATACACGGGATTGTACAGTATTTCTAATAACATCGAACTATTGAAACCTTTTTAAATGTCTTGAACCTAGAGAGGGTGTGAAGTGGCCCTGATCGTGCTCCAATGTTTCTGAAGTCTGTGGAGGTTTGACAATGTGAAGTGTGAATAACGATTATTGATCACCTCGGAGGATTCTCTCCTCGTGGCAGCGCAGGAAGTCCCAGATTCGCACTGTGCCGTCATCTGAGCAGGTGGCAAATTTACTGTCTGTTGGAGAGAAACTGGACAGGAAAGGAGGAGAGCAGTTTGGTCAACAGCTCCAACAGGTCTATAATCAATAATCACCGCCAATCATCGGTAACATTCAGGCTGAAGCTGAACAAGTACAGGTGAAGGTGAAGCTGAGGTAAAAGCAACAGAGTTTGATGAAGCTGGAACCGTCAAAACTTTTCCTATCATTTGTGTTCACTGTGCTGTTGGACAAATGAAGTGAATTAAAAGTCCTGACACTAAAGTGGAAAACTTACTGAGTCTGTAAATGTTTCATTTTTCTGCCTGGAACTTTGTGTGGTGATAATAACCTCCCCAATGACAAAGAAATCTGAGCAGTACCAACAATTCTCTGATGTGAATTTCAGTTCTTTCTTGTTGGGGTGTAAAACACTCATCTGGTAACTTATTTTTTGGGCACTGAAATATTAAAAATTGCGAACTGCCGATGGAATCATAGATCACAGCAGGTCAAAGATGGAGGACAGGGGACTGGTGTCTCCGCCTGCTGGACGACCGCTAGAATAACATCAGTTCGACGCCAATCTCCTTCCAGCCAATTGGCAGCCAATCAGAGCAAAGTGACAAGCTGTGATGCTGTCGAGGACCTGAACGTCACAGCAACTCAGTGAACATCCATGACTGTCCTCACCGTCGGCTCCGATGTGTTCTGAGAGGCCAGGCTGGCGAGGGATAACCAACCGGCCCAAACTCAACACAGACATGTGACACAGGTCCCTGCTGACGACGGGACATTTAAGACAGAACATACCGCCACAGGTGTGAATACACTTAGGAGGCTCGGACCAGGTTCTTAAGGGAACAGGAGCACCTGATGGCTCAGGCCAGGTTCTGATGGGACAGGAGCAGCTGATGGCTCAGACCAGGTTCTGAGGGGGCAGGAGCACCTGATGGCTCAGGCCAGGCTCTTAAGGGAACAGGAGCACCTGATGGCTCAGGCCAGGTTCTGAGGGAGCAGGAGCACCTGATAGCTCAGGCCAGGTTCTTAAGGGAACAGGAGCAACTGATAGCTCAGACCAGGTTCTAAGGCTTCTGGGACCATGGCCACACTGAGCTCAGCTGTTGAGAAGCCTGAGCGGCAGAAGTGATGAGACAATGCGTTCCGGTCTTTACCTGCTCAGGTGAGCAGCAGCAGAACACCTCAGAAGAACCTCTGCTGACAGTGAATGCGTCAGGAGGAACAAACGTCCTCATGTTTTTGTGGATAAACATGTGGAAGTGAAAGCTGAGCAGTGTCGGCTGTGAACGACTGGTGACACGTCTCAACACAAGCCAACCAATGTGTAGCACAGTAAAAAGTGAAGTATTTACCACCAAAATATAGTAAAATTACTAACATACCTCAACACTGTACTACAGTACACATCAAATTTCTTTCGTTACTTTAAACTTCTCGTGTGAATGCACGTGTTTGTTGATCCTGACTGTTGGCAGGGTCCAGTTTGGGATCTTCCACAGAAATAAGCTGCTCATTCAGTGGACATTCACATTTTCCAGGCAGAGCTCCAGGTCCTGGAACCTGTCCCAGTCTGACAGGAACACATGTGATGTCATGGTTTGTGGTGGGCGGAGCATGGAACCACAAGGCTGAACGCAGCTTGTTTACTTCACCACATCACAACTGTTTACTCATAAACATACACAAGACCTTGAAATTCATTAATTTCCAAGGAGCTCAGCTGATCTCAGGTGTGTTTACACGTGCAGAAAAATAAAAACCTGTTCAGAGTATTCAGTGTACTGAGCTTCACTTTAAGTTTACGTAGTAAAACACGGTTTCTACCTTCAGATTCAAGAGTAAATACAACTGCTTATTACATGCTATTACTCTTACTTCTGGGTTATTAAAAACCCGACCAAATTATTTGTGGACAAATGCTGAACATCAGATCCAAGAACTGATCTCCCGTTTTCAGTGTCTGTGCTGCTCGAGCTGGTTAAACAAATTATTACAGGCTGATGATGAGCTTCTCTTCCTCAACAAACAGGAAGGTGGGCTATTTTAGCGTTGACTATGGTTAGCTCATTGTTTAATCATCACTTCACAGACTTTCATCCTGAGCTGGATTTTAAGGGAATCTCATGTAGCCCAAACGTCGCACCAGCTCGTTCCACAGCTTCACTGCTTTCTGACTGTTTCCCTGAAGCTACAGATCTGTTGTCAGCACTTTATAAAGTGAATCAGCATTCATTCAGACAGAATCTCAGATAGAAGCTCTGTTTGATTTTAGCATCAACATAGTTTGTTTGGAGTGTTTGCGTGTTGAGGAAAGTAACATGCTATGGCTAAAGCTAACAGGTCCTGAGAGTATGCTTACATGTCAAAGTTAAGACTAACAGGTCCTGAGAGTATGCTAAAAAGTCAGATAAAGCCAACAGGTCCTAAGAGTATGCTAAAGTGTCAGAGCTAAAGCCAACAGGTCCTAAGAGTATGCTAACATGTCAAAGCTAAAGCCAACAGGTCCTGAGAATATGCATGATATTATAGCGACAGGATGAGGCTTTAAAACGTGACTGACCAGTGTTTGATAGATCTGAGTGTTGATCTTGTTTTAGGTCGTGTATTGTTCGTGCTGTGGAGGAAACTAGCCAAGGACGATGAGGGAAGGATGACGGCCAGCTGCAACCTGGACAGTCTGATTAAAAACAGGTTCACTGAGGAACCTAAGAGAACAGAGCACGCTTGGGCTTTAAGTGAGTCTTCAAAAGCCAACAACAGCCACACTGCAACCGGCTCTCAGCACCACAACACCCAATCCATCAATAGAAACGGATCAATAATCAGAGAATCGACACCTATTAGGACAAACTGCAGCTATGTAAGTATCGGGTATCAGGAGAAGTGACACCATGTGAATCAGAAGACAGCTGCGTGTAAACCAGAGCTCAGCACCTCACTGCCAACAGCGAACAATGGACAGAAAACACAGCGAGGTCGACCTGTAGGGCTGAAAACATGACAGATGTCATTTTATCCTGTCAGAATCAGCGTGTGACCTCTCGTCTAGATAAGCTAAACAGGCCGAGAGGCTTGCTGGTACACAAGACTGTACGCTAGATCGGAGCTTAACACTCTGGTATCATCAAGACCTTCTGAAAGTCACAACTCTGAGACTGAGGTCAGAATTGTTACGAAAAGACATAATTCTAAGAACAAAGTCAATTCTGAGATTAAAGTTTGAATTTTGATCTTTAAGTCAGAATTCAGAATTTGCAGGTTATACAACTTATAACATCCTCACAGTAATCTTTGCTGGAGTTTTTGATGACACCATTCTAGGGTTGTTGACAGTTTTTTTCCTCTGGAGGAGCTAAGCTAACAGTCCAGGATACAAAACTAATCCCACAGAAACAGTGATTTTACTGGTCGTTAACAAAGGCAAAAAATGTTTAACCCAAAAAAATTCATATTGTCACAATGAAAAATAGACTTTCTTGGATTGTCTTGAAATTAAATGTTTCTGTAATAGTACCAAGTCCTCTTCTTCTACTGTACGCTAACCACATACTAACGTGGAGGAAGAACCAAGCTGGCCGAGTCTGGTTTTCAACAAGGGAGCTACGATAACTGACCGTTTGACGTGTTGTTTCACAATAAAAGAATTTCAGCAGCAGGAAGTGGTGACAGAAACTGAACCTGCAGAGTGAAGAGCGAAGACATGAAGACTCAGCTGGGGGGGGGGTCATGGATTAGGACCAGACCGGACCAAGCCGCACTGATGGTGTTTTCAGTTTCATGACATGGCGTGAATGTGAGACTTCCTGTTGGGAATGTCAAGAAAACCAGAAGAAAACAAAAGAGCATGGTGGCAGTGGACCTCCATACAGCAATACACTCCTGAGCAGGCAAACCTCGCTAAAGCTCATGGGTAGTGTAGTGCAGTCACACCACTACGGAGCCAAGTCCAGTACGCTGACCAGTCTAACTCCGGTGCTCGGCTCTTTAACTCTGCCTCTGGGCTAGGCCCGGCGCATCATGTGACTCTCTTCTTAGTGTGCTACCATGGCAACAAACCACGTTCACTTAACCTTACTACACGATACTCCATCTACGTCGGGAGCCGTGACAACGAGCCCGTCGAGCACGCCACAGAGCATGTGACTGTCGCTGCAGCGCGGCTTGGGAACTCATTTGACGTCACGATGACCTCACTGTGATGTCATCGCACTCAGACACCACAAATGGGAGATCCCTCTCATCTGAACGTTTGTTTACACATCACAACTTGACAAGAGCAATACATAACTATGGTTACAAAGAGGAACGAGAGGTGCTGAGGGCTGCGGTGGGCCTGTGCAGTTGCATTATGGGAACTGTAGTGTTTCTGGCCTGAAAGTAATGTGTCTGTCTAAGTTTGGGGGTATGGAGTATTTCAAGTGAACACGTGGAATTCAAAGCTTTATTTAAAACATCTATGTGCCTTTATTCACTTTATTTTTAAACTTTATTGGTCAGAGTGAAAGCCTGGCTTTTATTGGTTTATTGTGATTGTGTCCACCCACGGCACCGGGCCGGGCACGAGCAGATCACGAGCAGGTCACGACCACTGATGATGACTTTATTCAACAGGTAAACAGCTCATGAGCCACATGAGGAAGAACATCAACAACAGATCGCTGCAGTGTTGCAACAGCACACACATACATCTGTCATTCATCGACCACAAAAATGGCAGCGGCGGCGGCGCCCCTGCCTTGCCGACCTTGCACAGCAGAGACTGGGGTTAACTACAAAAAGTGGTAGATTGGGTATAAACCTGGCTTCTCTAATGGCCTCCTTGTGAGCCTGGAACATCTTGACGTTGTTCATGTTGGACTGCCAGTACTTGACGTAGCCGCCGTGGTCCGCCGTCAGCATCCACATGTCGTTGTGAGACCAGGTCATTGCCCGCACCGGACTGTCGTGAGCCTGCAGAGGACAGCAGGAGGAACGCTGTCGTCATCATCATCATCATCATCACATTCAGAACAGGAGAAACATTGTGAGGCTGCCGATTGGCTGCCGTGCAACACCACCACCAACGCAACGCCTCGTTTCAAAGTGTTGAAACACTTTAAAAATACGCATCAAAGAGACTTCCTGTTGTTTGAGGTTGATGTTTGGTTTTAAAGGCGCTCAAACGTCCTGACTGACAGCTGAGGTGTGTGTGGGCGGGAACTCCATCCTGTGGCTCCTCCTCACAATCACTACAGCACAGCCTGACTCCACATGATGTCACTACTCATATCAGGACATTCAAAGAGAAAATAATAAAAACACAGAAATAAAAGACCAGCAGGAGGAGAGACAAGTCTGGGAAATGGAGTCAACAGTATTGTCACAATGAGATTTGATGTATTTTTGATTCATGAAATTTTTTTCAGTCTATTTTTCTAAGACTTTGTATTAAACATGTCAGAAAAATGAAAAATGATCTGGATATTTTGGTTTCACTTTAATAACAGACAAAAATGATTTTGTATG
>KV751424.1:90995-121839 GCA_001698575.1 Mola mola
AGGGGCACGTGTATGAATTCACACCAGCGCTAACATCAACATACGTGATCAAAGAATGAGACAAAACAACTTGTCAGTGTGGAAACCAGGAAGTAACCAGTGAACACAGTAACTCTGGAGTGATGTTTAAGATTTTACAACATCTCATTTCACCTCACACTGAACATTTATTACTTTTATTATTTTCTTATGTTTTCTTCTCTATCTGGTTTGTACACAAAATTGGTCAAGGCCAGTTGTTTAAAAACATGCTTCATGAATAAATTTGTCTTTGACTTCATAAGTTGAGTAGAGAAAGAGTTTCTGTCATTAAACAAAACCAGAAAATACTGGACTATAATCACCACCAGAGTTTATAGCCTGACAGACTCACAGTAATGGAGATAAAGCTGAAAACACCACCTGGTGGCCAGTCCTGATCAGGAAAATTGACTCCATATCTCATGAATATTTACTGGTGTGCAAAAAAATGAAGCAGAAACCTCAAATAGTTCTGGCTGTCATGCTGACATCACAGTGATGTAACCAGGAAGGCAGGTGCATGTTTACCTGTAAAATGGTCTCAAAGTTGAAGGTGAGTCCGTTCCACAGCGTGAACTCTCCACTCGAGGCTCCGGTGACCAGACGCCGACCTTCAGGAGTCCACTGCAGGCAAACAGGAAGCACACGCAACGCAACATACATCAGGGTTCAGTATCCATGATAAAAAAGACACATCGACACCGAGCGCAAGGTTCCTCAAACTATAACTCGCATATTAAAAACGCATATTTCTTTCATTTGCCATCACACAGTTTGGACGGTGGCGACAGGAAGTGAGGCCGCAGCTGACTAGAAGTGGAGGAGATCCTTACCCTGATCACAAACACAGGGCACTTGACTTTGTTGGTGGAGGTTCGGACAAACTTGGTGGTGACAGCGTTCATTGGGTTGTTCAACATGCCCAAAGGAGGAACAAGCTGCAGAAAAACACAAATTCAAAGATTCACAATAATCTCCTTCCTTTATGTTCTTCATCTCTGAGCTTAGCTCGGCTAGGCTAGCAATATGTCTGAAGATTGTCAGTTATCCAGGTCATGGTAGTTTTGGTGTTTAAGTTGAAGGCAACTGGACTTCTTTTAGTTTCTTGAAGATGTTTCATCTCTCATCCAAGAGGCTTCTTCAGTTCTAAGTTTCTGGTTTGGAATCCCCAGTATTTAATCGGTTGGGTTGTTACTCCCCCCGGTCATAATGTGAGGTGCTGGTATCACATGAGCCAAGGTGTGTTCACACTAGCAGAGTCCCCTGCTTCCTGTCTTTGTGCTCAGCTAAGCTAGCAGATTTCCCTGCTTCCTGTCTCTGTGTTCAGCTAAGCTAGAAGTTCCCCCTGTGTCCAGTCTTTGACTAACAGATGGCTGACAGTTACTGAGGAGGCATTCACTGACGCTGTCACGCAGGAGAAAACAGACTTCAGCCTCACTGAGGACGTTTCCATGGGATCTTTAAAGGACCCATTGACAACAAAAGAAGGAGGAAGTGGCACTCACATCGTTATAACATCCAGCGTCAGGCTGGACAGCTCGGAAGTCTCGATGGTCTCGTTGCCACAAACGGTTCTGAGGAAGAAACACAAACAGGCGGTTTGGTTCTGCTGAACTGGTCAGTGGGCACCATGTGATAAAGGTCAGCAGCTGTCTGTGGCATCGCCTCAGCTGTCTACCTCCAGATGTCTGATGACAGAGGGGTTGTAGTCGATGGTTTTGCGGTTCACGGCTTTCCTCATGCGTTTCCCATCGAAGGTGAGCTGCTGCATCGCCTGCTGCTGGGCGAAGTCCGGCCTCTTGTAGAAGACCTGCCGCGGCGCCTGGTGCTGGAAACGCGGCATGTGGAAGAACCGCTGCGGTGAGCCGATGTCTGTTGCCATTGTGACAAGGCTATACCTGCAGTACAAAATGCCAGCTGGTTACTTTGAGCCCAATGGGGTCTCTCCCCCTTCAAATCCACAAAAACTGACAATTTACATTCAGAATGTAAATCCAGATACATCTGGAATTCACCTAGAAAAGCTCATTTTATGGAGCACACACAAACAACGATTCAATAGCACAATTTAGACACAGCTACCAGCTCTTGTACTAAGCTAGGCAAGCAGTTCCCTCAGCTTTCTCTCTTTTTACAACACTTGTCTAATAGTTTCCTCCTTCTTCAGTATTTGTGCTAAGCTAGGCTAATAGTTTCCTATTTCTGTTTTACTGCGTTTTTGTTGCACCACCTTTTCTAATTATAACAACTGTGTTCAACAATTCAGCACCGGGAAGAAGCAACAGGCCCAGCAGTGCTCTACTGCTGCACTCCAGCAGGACTCATCCCAACAAAAACCCAACAAATCTAACCATCAATCATCTCCCTAAATGCAACATCTCAAACTGCAACACTGGAGGCTCTGTGGAACTGTACCCAGCAGGAAGAAACACAAAGCCAGTCACTCGCCTCATCGCCCTGAACAGAAACCTGTAACTCTGGACACACACACGAGTTTCACTTAGCATCACTGTGACTGTGCTAGGCTAACTGGTGTCAGTCAGATGTTAGTTTAAGTGGTGAAATTCACCTTGCAGCACTGATCTGAGAGCAGCTGATGTACAGCTTGATGTGACAACAGCAGGGAAACCCCGAGTTAATTGTATATTCTGCACATGCTCAGTGTTCGGCATGGTCACATAAACACGTCCTGCCAAAATGAACAGTCTGATTTCATGTCTGCAGTAGATTAAAACGCTATTGGTGACTGAGTGACAGCTCTGTATTAATGCATTGCTGAAATTCTATTTTACGGCATCTATGAACGTTTCTACATTTGGAAAATACGTATGATTAAACGATCCAATGATGACGTAACGTTCCAGAGCCCTGACTGATCGGGAGGAGGTGTTATCTGCTCTGCATCTTCAAGATGGAACCCAGAGGTTACGGATCACGTCCACGAACATGTTGCGGCAGCAGGATGTCCTACTGTCAGTTAAAGCAGCAGAGAATCATTCAGCTCCCTCAAATCTGGGAATATGTAGAGAACACCACCGACGACAAGACAGTATGGAGAAAAATGTTCTGACCGGCTGCTTGTGTCGGAAAGAGGGACGTCCCGATCATACCGCTGATCAGTCAATCGATCTGCGGATGGACAGAGAGACAGCAACAGGAAGTCCCTCTATACAGAAATGCAGACGATCCCAGAGGAAAGTCAAAGCAAGGAACAGGTAATCTCGGGAAAGCACCAGTCTGGGGGGCGATCCTCTGGCTAGGCATCATGCGAGTCGTTAAGGTCACACAAGCCCAAGTGTGAATCGCTCGAGAGTGTTTTCCCCTCACCCCTGGTTTCATGTGACACCTTGGGATCACGTGGCCCCAGGTGTGTATGAGGAAAAACAGGTAAATCAAGTGGCCAGAGGGATCAGGAGGACCAGGACTAACAACCACCACCCCAAAGAATATACCAAAATTTCATCATCTGAGTGAGTAATCCCACCACAACAGTACAATGCACCACATTCAACCCTGTCTGAACACAGAGTATGGACCAGGTCCACTATAGTCCTATAGAGCCAAACTGTTTCTATACATGGGGACACCCTGTCCTGTCTTCTCGGGCTGCACAGGGAGCTCTGGTCCAAACTGTAGACCGAACCTTCCACAACATGTTTCCGCAGTGGGCTGACTGTTCCCCTCAGCCATCTACATCACCTTCAGTCTTTCAGAAGGATGAATCACTGGCAATCTCTGATGTCACATAATTGTTCCCCAAATTAACTGCTGATCGGAACCAAAACAAGCCTGATCACTACAAGTTACAGAATTATTCGTTGAAAGAGATGCAGCTCAACAAATCTCCTACAAAGAGTCATATGTGTGTGTAGACGTTGACGGAGCATTTCTAAACCAGTCACACCGAAGAGTTGGACGGATTTAGAGCACCAAAGTGAACTTAAAACACCCTCCGAGGTTACAAAAGATGATCTCTCTAAAAATGTTAACTTAGCGATAATTCAACCCAGACAAACAGCAGAGCTCAAAGCCTTCACAGCATCCTCAACAGAAACTCACGCTGCCTGGCGAACTGGGTTTTTCACCCGAAAACTCACTCATGGGAATTACTCCAAATGTAGTTTTACCTCTTAGCCTCACTGGGACAGAAACACTGAAGCTGATCCGAACAGCTCGCCACACGACGTTTGGCTGCTCCTCCGGCGGCTAACTGGCCAGACGTGACACTGACTGACTGACTGAGTGAGTTGCATGTGTCCAGAACCACCGTGTGGACGCCTTTCTCTCACAATTGCAATGTTTTAAAGCCCAACGTGTTTCGCTCGGAGATGCTGCGGCTAACGGGGGCTAAGCGCTCGCGGGCACATCGGACTGTAAACACCAACCCTGTGCCCACAGACTCATTTTGAGAATGACTCCAGTTGCTGTGTGGAACTTTTAACACAGGGAAAACCGGCCTCGGTTGTGTAGATGCTGTTTCTGGGGGCATGTCGTTGTGTTTGCTAGCCACAGATAAATGGCGGCGGCCCGGCGGAAGAACAACAACGCGCTGCCGCTGGAAACTCACCGACAATCTCCGCTGCGCGTTTAGCTGCTATCTGGCTGTCATTAACGGGCCAAACTCCTCCGCTGACCGTGTCTCCGAAGAATCATGAACGTCTCAAACTTTATTCAGCTCCAATTCACCACTTTTATCACATTAGCCACCAGCAAGCTGCATCATGACGCTTCTTCTTCTCGACACCGCCGAAGAGCATGATGGGAAACCACAATGGGCGGGAGAGCGCGCAAACGTTTCTGGGAAACAGAGTTTTCTCACGTTCGAAGATAGATAAATAAAATTTTAGAGTTTTTTGGCCTGACGCTGAAAACGTTTCACCGCGGACGTCGGTGCGACGCAGCCGTGTGTTATGTTGTTTACAAATCATACAGTGATGGAATGTAACTACATACATTTACTACTTGGGTATCCGTTCAACGTACTTAAACTTTGCTTGAGTATTTCTGTTCTTTTAAAGCTACATACATTTAGGGCAAATACTTTGCATTCACTCCACTACACATATTTAATACTGTTAGTTAAGCCACTAGTTACTGATAAAATGTGTGTGGATTCTGACTGTAATGAAACTAAAAAAGTCATTCGCTGAATTGCAGAACTATGAAATAACAAGCTAGATGCAGTACTGTGCACGTTTATGTAGTTGAACATGCTTTAATTTATCATTTGCATCACATAGCTACAGAACAGGTGGTGGTTGACCTCAGTGTGTGCGGAATGATGCCTCATGTTTACCCTGAGTCAGGATACTGTCAGTCTTTGACAACTGTTTGAGCCACAATGACCTGTATATCTATCCTGCCAAACTGTGTAAAAGACGTCAAAGACTGGATTGAGTTAAACTTCTTAAATCTTCACATTTGGAGTTGGCCTCTGACAGTCACACTTTTGTTAAAAATCTTGGTGTGATTCTTGATATCTGTTTGACAAACAGATTAATTCTGTATTTTAAAGTAGTTTATTCAACTGAGTTAACTGTGGAAGTTTAAATCGTACGTCCCCTCTGGTGAATCTGAGAAAGTTGTGCACGTTTATCACCTCTCGCCTCAATTATTATGTTGTTTAGACCAGTCGCCTCGCTGTCGTTGATGGTTTGCTGACTAGAACAAGTTGTCATGACCACGTCACCCCTGTGCTGGAACCTTCATTTCTTCATTTAAATCATAGCTGGAGACGCTCCTGTTCGTTCTGACTTCGAATCTAAAATGAGCTGATGTTCATCCTTATTTGACTGTTTGTGTAAATGTAGTTTCAGCTCCTGTGCTGTGCATTTAGAGTTTCATTTCATTTCATATTTGTTGTTTTGTTTTAGATTCAACTTGTGCAGCACTTTGTTTTTAATGTGCTATATCGGTGAACTTTGACCTTGACGAATAAAAGACAAGAAGACAAGGAAGATGGTTTTACCAGATTCTGAGAATTTCTCAGATGGTTGATTTAAATGTTTTATGTGACATAAATGTAGTTACAGACATAAACAACATCATTTACTGACATAGTGAAGTAGTGCAGTATAAGTAACCACTGCAGACAAGGTAAAGACAAAAAGATACCCTGAACGGTTAGAACGATAAAGTCAGCAGTCACACTTGTAAATGTATGTGCTATTTGTGCACTGCTGCTGTTGTTGGTGTTCCTCGTCTCAGTGACAACACAGAACACACTGATGAACAAACACAATGCCAGAATACTACCACAAATACTCTTGTCTTTTATGTATTTGCTGAACTGCAGAAATGAGAAGAGTCAGAAAATTCATGAAATACAAGTAAGTTGAGGTATTCTTTTTTCTTTGACATCTTTAATGTCACCTAAAAGACATTAAAAGACATGAAAGAAATTCAGATTTATTATTGTTCCAATCGGTTTCACGCTAAGAGATCATATAAAAAGTTAAAGTATAAATTAATGATATATAACAGTAATAACAATTGTTAGAGTTATGATGGTGTCAACATGGTGATATTTATGTTTGATTTTTAGCATCCACACTATTGTTGTCCTCAGTCGTTCCAAGTATTTTAATTCAAAGAGTAATAGCTTATGAATTATAACTTTTAATTTCCACAGATGAACAATTCAATTCCAATTCTAATTTGCCACAAGTATGATATGATTGGTGAATTGACTGTGCTCAGTGCAGTTAAATTGCAAATTCGAAATCCAAAGTTTGAGCCCAAGTTAAGTCAAATTTTGGGTTATTATGTCATAGAGAAATTTGAATTAATGTGATAGTTTTAATTTGAAACTTGAATTGTAGGAAGTAATCTTATTTCTTTAGATGGATAATTTTGAATTACAAATTTCAAATTTAGTTTTCTCATTTCAATCTCTTTTCAATTGCTGAGAGGCTGAAGGCCTTTATTGAAGATAGATTAAGAATAGAAAACCTAAATTCTTCAGCATTAGTCAAAGCTCGTAATCCGCATGGTTTATTTGCATAGAGCATAGAGATCATTTTAAGTTGTTAATGTGAGGTTAAAATGAGCTACAGGCTGTAATTAGCATTTCTATAACATTAATATGCAGCAGACAGTCTGCTGATTGAGTGTCAGGAGATTTTACAAACCTCCCATAGCTTTCCTGTAACATAAAAAGAAGGGTCACAGAAGAAAAATTAGGGGGAAAAAGGAAGGATATAAAATAACCCCCCCCGATCCTCTATCCAATAAAAACTGGGTTTAATTGGACCTTTTAAATCATACCCAAGTGGTTGATGTTGATGGGACATTAGAATTAAGAGTTAAGGGATGTGGCGTGCCACAGGGTGTCATATTAGGTCCCTTCTTGTTTTTATTATATATGATGAGTCAAAACATCCACCTGCTTCAATCTTCTTTTGTATGCTGATGATTCAGTTCTACTGGAAGCACATAAAGATAACACAGTGGTTGAGCAAAGTTATCATAGATACATACAATAAAAAATATCACTGTCCAATGATCAACAAATATCTCCAAAAACAATTTTTTTCCAGGAGTGTGAAACTGAAACAGGTTTTCTTCTTAACAATCTTAGAAAACAAATCTAAAACTGTGTAATTAAACACATTTAGGATCTGAAATGAAAACTCATGTTGACACATTCATCAGTGTCACGCTTAATTTTTCAAATCAAAACTTGTATTGATAATGTGCTCCAGTGATGTACAGTTATTTAAGAGCACAGTCTCCTGTTTATTAGTGGGTGGACTATTGATAGCTGCTTTTCTACAGCTCCACACAGCACATGACCCTAATGAAAGCTTTTTCTTGGTGTTTTATTTTGAAATCAGGATAATCAATAGGCGATCATTCATCCTATATTGAAGTGCGTCATCAGTCTGACTTGGTTCAGGGAAATCACAGTGCTTATTTGCACGTTTGCGCATTGTAGTCAATCAATAAAGTACATCTATCTTCGTAGATAGTCGCTCCTCGGCTGAAAACCTGATGTTATTCAGGTTCTCCAAAGCTGTCTTTGTGAACTGCCAGCATCATTTCTCTGTTTCCGCACAACAGTGAGCAATAAACATCACATAATAAAATGTCCTTCCATTGCTCATTCAGATATCAAGCACCGGCAGATGCTAGGGAAGAATGTGGACATTCTGACACTGTGGACGGTCACAGTCAGTTGGACTGCATCGAAATGTGATTATTGCGAACAACTGAAGCCATCCATTCTTTTCAGATCTAAAAAAAATTGATCAGAGTCACCAGTTTTAACATCAAGGTGGGAGAATTTCAGATAACTGCCTCAAACAGCATAAATTATTGCGGATAAACTTTACACAGGTTTTTTTCTGGTGATGACAGTGATGAAGTTTGTAGCAGGAGGGGCTGCCAGTCTGGACAGCTGGACCCCTCACACACCTGCCGGTACACTGCATTATCTCAGCACTTGAACACAGATGGCGAGTCTATTCAAATTTGATCCACACATTTTATGAAGCTGAAAAGGTTGATGACGGAAAACAGAATCCTGCATATACAGACGATTCTCATTAATAAAACTGTTAAAAATGATTTCTCTTTACCAAGTGACAACTCGACTTTCGTATCAGAGGCAGCACAGCAGATTTGAACACTTTTGAACACTAGGAGTTTAATAGTTTAAAACACATTTTTGTACAGTGGAATGATTTTTATTTGGTATTGTGTATTTTATTGTTCTTAAATGCTGTTGTTTTGTCCTTCCCACGCCTGTCTGTTATTTACTCCTTTGTTTTTTATTATAGTTGTTGTTGCAGGACGCAGAACAAGTTTATTAGTTATTGCTAATCTCTTTGCTCTTATTTGGATTTATAAATGGTTTCGCCCACTGACGCTGCGACCCTATAAACAGTATATACTGTATGTATATTTTCCGCGACACGCCCAACGTGACGTCGGGCACGGACCCGGCCAATCAGAGGAGAGTCCGTTTGCTCGCTGACCCGAGAGCACGCGCTCTGACCGTTACTCGTCCACCGGCCGCCGCAGTTCCCCGCCGTTCACCGGGAGACAGCGCGGACCCGCAGCCGCTAACTTCATCGTCTCATTTCCCGCACTTTACACGTCATCAACGGTTCTGACCTGAGCGGCAGCGGCGGGGGGCCCCCGAAACTCCAGCCAATTGTGACCAGCTTCGGTGAAACCGTCCATTAGTCGGTGGAAACGTCCTTTTTCGGTGAGGAAGAAGCTGAGGTACGTTGTTTTTTTTTAATCAACGTGATTAAAACGTGTTTAAATTTGGTTAGAAACTAAAGCCAGAGGCACTTCGGGCCGATCGGGAGCTAAGCTACATGCTAACGTGTAAAGTTCTGCTGTTCATGTTAACATGATGTAAGGCTCTGCTGCATTCACGTGATGTCGAAATAATCGCGTTAAAACTCTAATTTATAACGCAAGTTGCCGATTTGACGTCATTAATGCAAAAACATGGCGGCAAGAAACTTTAATAATTCACATATTGAATATCAGTTAGAAATATGGCGTTAATGTTAACTGCCGTCCTTGTACAGTGACTCTGATTAGTTAGAAACATTTGGTACCGGTTTTTATCAGAAACTCTGACTGACTGACAACAAGTCAGGCAATGCTATTTGGAGTTACATTTTCATCTTCAAAAGGTTGATAGCTGTTTCCATGACCGCCATCAACCTCTTGTTCAGCTCTCAGTATCAGTCTCATTTTGTGGCCATGATGTTCCCACCTCCCCGTATCACCTGAATGCAGCATTCAAACCTGCTTCTGAGCATTTTCTATGACTGATCAAAATTTTTGATCGGACTATTGACTAACTGTGTGTGTTCACGTGAACGGCAGGGATGAGCAGCAGAAGCCTCAGGTCCAGGTGAGTGGTGATGTACACACAACATCCACACCTGTCACACTCCCGTCACACTCCCGTCACACACACGTCACACACCCGTCACGCACCTGTCACACACCTGTCACACATCCGTCACACATCTGTCACACATCTGTCGCACTCCTGTCACACATCCGTCACACACCCGTCATGCATCTGTCACGCACCTGTCACACATCTGTCACGCACCTGTCACACACCCGTCACACACACGTCACACACCCATCACGCACCTGTCACACATCCGTCACACACCCGTCACACACCTGTCACACATCTGTCACACTCCTGTCACACATCTGTCACACACCCGTCACACATCTGTCACACACCCGTCACACATCTGTCACGCACCCGTCACACATCCGTCACACATTTGTCGCACTCCTGTCACACATCTGTCACGCACCTGTCACACATCTGTCACACACCCGTCACACACCCGTCACACATCTGTCACACATCTGTCACACACCCGTCACACATCTGTCACACATCTGTCACACACCCGTCACACACCCGTCACACATCCGTCACACATCTGTCACACACCCGTCACACATCTGTCACACATCTGTCACACACCCGTCACACATCTGTCACACATCTGTCACACACCCGTCACACATCTGTCACACACCTGTCACACATCCGTCACACATTTGTCGCACTCCTGTCACACATCTGTCACACACCCGTCACACATCTGTCACACATCTGTCACACACCCGTCACACATCCGTCACACACCCGTCACACACCCGTCACACATCTGTCACACACCCGTCACACATCCGTCACACACCCGTCACACATCTGTCACACACCCGTCACACACCCCTGATAATGTCCTGATTTGATCAACACACAGTCGAAACAAAAACTGATAATCAGCTCACTGATTGATTGATCTTTAGTTTCTCTTCTGTTTCCATCTGTTTGGAACATCAAAGACGAGATGGACGTTTTTCAAGAGCGACTCAAAAGAAGTCTCCATGGACAGAGGAGGAGGTAACAGCATAGTAGCGACGATGATGATATTGATGCTCTTGATGATGGTAGTGACGATGATGCTCCTCAGGATGAGGAGCTGCTCTGGCTGATGAAAGGGTTTGGACCAAACCTTCCCTCTTCATTGTCTCCTCATTTCAAAGTAAGTCCATGCAGTTGTCAACACACCGGCTGATTGTGTGTGTGTTCTGTGCAAATGTCCTGATTCGGTGAAAACTGTGTGTTGTTGTGTGTCTCAGGGTCAGAGGTCACGCACAGAGTGTAAGCAGAGGTGGAAACAGATCAGGAACCCAGAGCTGCTCAAAGGATCGTGGACCCAGGAGGAGGATCAGAGGGTAAGACTCCACCCACTCAGTGTAACACACACACACACTTACGCACACCGTCTACTGTAACACACACACACACTGTCTACTGTAACACACACACTTTACTGTAACACACTCATATACTGTTTACTTTAACACACACACACTGTCCACTGTAAAACTCAAACTGTCTACTGTAACACACACACACACACACACACGGTCTACTGTAACACACATTGTCTACTTTAACACACATACACACACACACTGTTTACTGTAACACACACACACATACACTGTCTACTGTAACACACACACTGTGTACTTTAACACGCTCACATACACGCACACACTGTCTACTGTAACACACTCACACACACAGTGCTTGTATCAGGATGTTTTGTCTTCGTTTATGTCCAGTGGCAGGACGTGGGGACGCAGGGGCCATCTTTGTTGAGGTCAACAGTATAGACTCAGGTCTTGTTTGTGTTGGGAACACTTGACTGATATTTAAAGTGTTGATGTTATTGTTCAGGGTGAAATTAGGCTGAGATGCCTTCAGTCAAAGAGTTGCTCTGCCACCGCGTCAGCTGACCTCCCGTGACAGTTAATGATCTCTACGACTCCTGCGTGAACTCATGATGCACCGTGATGTCACTTCCTGTGCAGGTCATTGCTCTTGTTCAGAAGTACGGTGTGAAGGACTGGTCGATCATCGCTAAACACCTGCGCACTCGTACTGGGAAGCAGTGCCGCGAGCGCTGGCACAACCACTTGGACCCGACGGTGAAGAAGAGCAGCTGGACGCTGTGTGAGGACTACGTCATCTGTCAGGTCCACAGACGGCTGGGAAACCGCTGGGCCTACATGTCCAAACTGCTCCCTGGCAGGTCCATCTGTCCATCTGTCCATCTGTGTGTGTGTCTGTCTGTCTGTCTCTTTGCTAATGTTAGCATGTTTCAATCATTGCTAATGGCAAGCATTAATGCAGCAAGCATTAATGTTAGTATGCTGCAGTGCTAATGTTAGCGTGCTACAGTGCTATTGTTATCATGGAGCAATTAGCATTAATGTTAGCATGTTACAGTGCCAAAGTTAGCGCTGCTCTGTATTCTCTTCTCAGGACTGATAACGCCATCAAGAACCACTGGAACTCCACACTGAAGAAGAAGATGGAGAAGGAGGGATACTTGCAGTTCTTACAACTCCACAGCCTCGCCATGAGCTCCTCCTCCGCCACCAGACCAGCACCCAGGACAGCGAACATGCCCTCCAAGGTCAGCACCCAGCCTCGCAACGTCATCCACCCACCACAGTCACGATGATGATGGTGTTCACGTGTCCTCCAGCAGGTCAACTGTCTGTCCAGCACCACCACCACCCATCAGAGCAGCTACGCCCACCTGTGCTCCACCTCCTCTCATAGCATTTGCGAGTTGATGGCCCCCCAGGAAATGAAAAGACGTGTAAGTGTTGGTTATTTAGTGTGAACACATGATTCCCTCGTCTGCTCTCTCTCTCTTTCTCTCTGCTCGGAGCAGTTTAGAGCTGAGGAGTAAATCACCATGGCAACAAACCTGAAGTAAAACTGGTAGTTAAACCCCAAGTTCCTGAAGTCATCTTGTTGTGAAGAGACAGTGAGTGGGGCTTTGTTTCATGACCTTTGTGCTCCACATTGTCGTCTGGTGGAGCAGCTGCTGTGCGCTGAGTGCGCCTCCTGCAAGGACTCCACTCCCTCCTGGAGGAGAAGCACAGAAGGGAGTCTGAGCCACTCCGCCTTTGAGGTGAGGACAAGCTTTATCCGTCACATCACATCACCTTTGTCTTTCCTGCTCTGCGATGTGTATGTTTGCTTGTTTAGTTGTTGGTGGAGTTTGAGGAGGGTCCTCGACGAGACAACGTCACGTCTTATTCAAAGTATTTTAGTATAAACAGGATGTTAACACGCGGGGCGATTGACTGAATGAGGGAACGATGACATCAGGCAGTGTTTTGGGTCAGTAAGAGGGAGGAGCCTGAGAGAAGCTCAGGTTTCTAACACTCTGTCGTTGCAGTTTTCATTAAACCCCCTCCTGAAACGGGGAGGTCCTGGTCCTCAGACAGTCCACTGTGGAGGTCTCAGGCTTCAGTCTGTCCTCGTAAGAAATATCGTCGTCAGAGTCTGGTGTGAAAATGTGCTGCAGGTTCAGACGATCAGAACATAAACATCCGGACTGATTATTTGGAAACGGCTGCTGAGCTGCAGTGAGAGCTACAGGGGACTGAAGGTCAGATGGTCCTGGTTCAGTCTGCTGAGGGTCTCTATGTGAAGCTGCAGGACAGGGTTTATTCTCGGGTTTCGATCTAAAAATCTGCTTAAATTAGATGTAAAACCATCAGCTTCAGGATGGTCGTCTGAATGGCGGATTTGAGTTGTGATGGACCAGCTAGTGCCCCCCCCTACATGTGGACTCGACTGATTCTGCGGCTGATGATTTGGCAGTTTGGTATGAAATGATGGATTAAGGATATGAAATCTTTCTGTGTCTGTAGTTCCTCCCTGTGGGTGGGGCCAGCGATCTGGTCCAGGATCCGGTTTTCACCTCGACCCCCATCTGTTCCCTGAAACAGTCGACGCAGGATGACTCGCATCTTCACTGCCAGTATATGTGGGCGGGGTCATGGGTCACATGGTACCACTTCATACACATCTGCTGTAAATAAAGATGGCTGACCTGAGTGCTCTCTAAAAGTGAATCCAAAACACCTGGACCCCCCCCCTCCTTGTTAGCAGATGGGAAGGACTGAAAACGAATCAATAACCTTGTCAACCAACTGAACGGCACTTCAGGACCACAGTGGAGACACTGCGGCCATCTTTGTTTAGGGCGATGCTGCAGACAGGTGGCGTCCAAGCTCACGGTCACCTGTGTTCGTTGCGTTCAGGATGCCTGCAGACATCACAGACATGTGGATGTTGGCTCCTTCCACGCCGACACCGCTGAAGATGGACCTGGATCAGCTGATTCACAGGAAATCATCACATGAGCCTGTCAACCTGCTGTGGGCGGAGCGGAGTGACAGTCAGCAGTCCAGCAGCAGCAGCTCTGAGGTCAGTCACATCAGTGTCCTCATCTCACCCTGTGCGATCCGCTGTCATTCATCCCGCACATTCGTTAAAACACAACCATTTTCAATCAGTCAGCCTCCAGCAGCGCATCACAGGCAGCGTCATACTTCCTGTGGGCGGGTCCTCACTGTTTACTGTACAAAAACAACTTGATGATTTGGATGAAGCAGGATCATATTTTATGTAGAAAATATCTCCTGGCTTCCGTCTAATGTCCTCCGGCTGCTCTGCCTCAGCTGGTTCCCTGATGAACAGATGTTTCACCGCTAACTGATGCTAAGTTTGACAGGCTCAGGAGCAGGTATCAGTGTTAGCTCATGTTAGCTAATGTCAGCTGTGCGAGACAAACTGAGGCCAGTCTGAGGACACAATTCAGGATTCAACTAAGTCATCAGTGGGGAGGAAGTAAACCATCTCGTCCCATCAGTTGTAGGACATGTATGATGGCAGCATAACCACTTTCAGCTCCGATGCTGCTGCCTACTCCTGAGCAACAGGAGACACGTGCAGATCTTCCTGTTTCCTGAGGACTTTAAATTTAAACTAATGAGACTGAGAGAGCTAAAACACCTGACGGAGACCAGGATCAGAGTCTGAGATCATCTGTGGGTTTCCTCACAGGTCCAGGGAGAGAGTCTGCTGAGCCCTGCCCTGCTGGTCCACAAGGAGTCCAGCTCCAGCTCACAGTTTCAGGGGGAGCCCAGCTCCATGCAGCAGCTGGTCTGGCAGGAGGAGTTGAGCTCCATGGCGTGCTGTGAGGAGTTTGGCTTCTTCCCGTTGGAGGACCAGGCAGATGTGTGGTGGAGTCAGCAGATGATGGGGCCTCGAGTGTCCCATCTGCAGGCTGGGGCTGAGGTGAGGACGCGGCACAGAGACCGTCGGTGTGTGTGGGTCGGAACACGCTGGCTCTGAATGGCTCTGTTTGTGGTTCTGACAGCAAAGTGGCGGAGTGTGAGGGAGCAGGCCCGGCACTCCGTGGAGCCCCCGATCCCGAACCAGCCACAAGAGGACCGCGGTCACAATGTGAGCAGACAGCACCTGACGTCTGTCTGCCTGGTGAGTCCCGGTGCATGCTGGGTACACTCGCTCTGTCACCCCAGTTCATGTCGGACTGTGTCAGGTTTAACTGGTCTGCGCCTCCTGATTTGCAATTCCCGCCAGTCAAAACTCAGGGAAAAAACACCACTGACATTTGTGAAGCTGCGTGCCGGTGAGGAAAGATGGTGGCGTTAAAGTGAGACTCCTGAGCTCATATGACTTCTGTGAGGCGCTCGAGTACGATTGGATTTCAAATACATCATGAATGATTAATTATCCTGCGTCAGGACGTTCAGAACGTGCACGCCCACAGCTCACATAAAGAAAGTGTTTATTTGTTTATGTTGTTTACAGTCTCCACACACGTCTCATTTTTGGTCATTTGGAATAATCGTATTTTGTTCTTCATAGATACCCACTTTCACCTTCGTCATCCTCTTCATCATCAGCGCACCAGAGAACTGGTCTCTTTTAATGTTCATCAAAGTGATGATGTGCTGACTCAGCGTTTTAGCCGCTTCCTGTCTGACACGCTGCACACGCTCCATCAGTGTAAATCTGATGTTTTATTGATTTATGGTGCAGTTTTCTAAGAAAAATGTTATGATTTACTTGCATTTTAAAACATTTAAACTTTTTGTTGTCAGATTTTGATTAGTTTTAGTTTGAGTCTTTAATGTGTAAATTCTGTCAGTCGTGTCTTTTATGTGTTCCCCTTTGCATATTTTATTCATTTATTGATTCATTGATTTATTCTTGATTTATTCAATTCTTGAACCATTTGCTGAATGTTTTTTAGGTTTTTGAGTGAAAAACAAACGTTTGCACTTTGGATCAAAACTAAATTTTTCAGAAGTGAAATGTAGCACAATGATATTTTATGTATTGATTGTAATTTATTTACTTACTCATGACACACTCGACATTTATTGGCTGTTTTATTTATTCAAATTGTTTTGCACGTGAAACTTGTGAATCTTCACAAAACGGACCTCCTGCAGAACTTTGACATGTTCGATGAGAATAAAACATGAGCGAACAGGAAGCTTTTTGCTTTGAATTCTTCATCAGACACTTTGCGGCGCGTGGCTCTGCAACGTTTCACACTGACCCAGCAGGAACCGCTCAGTTCCTGAGTCTGACTTCCTGCCTGTATGTCCAGACCTGCTGACGCACTAGCTGGGCCCTGAGACTTGGACGTGACCTGGGTCAGCTGGGCTAACTCTGCTCTGATCTTTGGGATGTGTCAGGACTCGGGTGACTCGGACTCGCTCTCTGGGATTCGGAGGTCACGTTGTCTGGAGGTGATCTGAGCTGAGTGACCTCTGAGTGGACGGGATCCGTCTGTGTTACTGTGACAGGACTTGTGGATTTTGAGGGGTTTGTCCCACGGTGACTTTGATGACTTGAAGAGCCCCGCAGTGACCTCAGAACCTGGCAGGCGGTGCTGAGGCTTTACTGCTGACGATTAAAATGTGAAAATCAAGACGAAACTACACTCTTCCTCATGTCAGCGTGGTGGGACTCATTGCAGGTTGGTGGGTTTAGTCTGGCTGGAACGCCGTGTTGATGGAGTGGTTGTCCGGAGGAGGGTGCGGCAGGTGGGGGCAGCTCTTCCTGCGGGACTTGGCGAGGACTCGATGGAGGAGGCTGAGGGAGCAGTGAGGAGGCGCCGGCGAGGGCTCATCAAGTCCCGGCGGCCGCCGCGTGCTGTTCTTCCTCAGCAGCTTTGGAGTGCTGCGACCGCTGCAGCAAGACAGAATCAATAAATCAATGATCAGCTTTGACATCGACAAACAAAAACGGTTTCACACAGGACAAAGTTCCCGCTCCAACTCGCACTTTGTCTTTTTGTTAAGCTGCTTTTAAACTGATACTGCTGACCTAAACAAAGATGGTTGCCAACTCTGCTGGACAAAAATTAAGCTGAAACATCCACCTTGTGCTGGTGATGTCATCTGGATTCTGAGCCAGTCGTGATTGGGGGTGGGGCTGCGGTGCTGAGTTCCCACCCAATCAGTAGCAGAATTCAGCTGTCAATTAAGATGATTTTATATCATCAGTAACCATTTAAAACCAATCTGATGATAAAAAATCAACAGTTGAACATAACAACCAACTAAAATGACAGAAACCATCTTTGGAAACATTTTTTGGCTCCACTGCTCACATGGAGGGGGAGGGACTTATGAGCTATACTGCAGCCGGGCACCAGGGGGCGTCCACATGTTTTGACTTATGGAAACTGACACGTTGCATGTGACTGCAGAAGACAGTCGTTTGATTCCGGTGTAGTTACCTCGTGCAGCCACAGGGGGCGCCTGCTGTCGCAACTGCGGGCACCGACTCCCTCCTCAACTGTGTGGGCGTGGCTCTGGAGAATGCTCCGCCCTGCAGCACAAAGACCGCATTACATCACAGCTGGCTGCCGGCCACGTTATTGATTTGTTTTTATTGAAAAATATCAGAAGGAACATTGCGTTTCACTCGTCTGTAGTCAGAGAAGACGAACCCACCTCAGACACGTCAGTGGACCAGGCCAGCGGCTCCACGCAGGCGGCGGGGAAGTACCCCTCACGTCCGTCGGCGAGCCGTCCGAACCACCAGGTGTCGTCCTCTCGAAACAGGACCTGGATCAGGTCTCCCCGGTTCAGGTCCAGCTCCTTTGGCCAGCGAGCATGGTACTGCAGCACCGCCACCTCCACCTGCCAATCACACACGTGCGCGTTTTATTTTGAAAAGGCTTTATGAGCAGATAGATTTTAAGATTCCACAAAAAACGTGAAATCTTTATCCAATCATGAATGATGAGTTGATTTCAGCTGATTGATGAGACTTATTTCAATTAATAATATCAGTTCTTTTACAGGAAATGAGTTGGAAAAAACCCAAATGTATTAAATTCTTGATAAATGATCAATAATAACTGAACTGATTTTATCACTGGTAAATAAAAAGACTGCTGCTAATTGGTTAGTTGGTGTATGTGTGTGTGTGTGGACTTTGGCACCTTTTGGGGACATGTTTTAGTTGAGCTGATTTTTGTGTGTCCATGAGGCGGTTTGATCTTTATCTCTCTAAACTGAGGTGTGTGTGTGTGTGTATTTCTGTCACAGTGTGGACAAATTTGGACTTTGACCAGAAACTTTCAGCTTTGTGAGGACGTTTTGAGGGTTCTGGTCAAGTTGAGGTCCCTGGATTGCACTCTGACAATATCTGTCCTCACAGAGATAGACAGACAAGAATGTGTGGTCTTCATCAGTGTGTCTCCTTCAATTTGCTCTAAATAGCTGCTGAGCAGGCTGGAGATAGAGAGGTCAGAGGTCATGCTGATGTAACGCTGATTAACACACACACACACCGTGGGCATCCACATGGATGCACTTTTGTTGGGGTAAAAGCTCAGAGGGGACCAAGACCGTGAAGAATTCTGAGAAAAAAAATTCCAAGAGTACAAAATGAAAACAAGAACAAAAGAAAGAGACGATTCAGCGTGATAAATCGTTACTTTCATCATTAATAGTGAATGAAAGCCGAGTTAGTTACTAGTCATGGTTTCATCGTGTTCCTTTAAACATGGCGTCGTTCCCTCCGTTCAGTTCCCATCATCCACTGTGAAATACAAAAACCGAAGTCCAAACATCTGGACGCTCTTAAGCCCCTCCCCCTCCATGTTAGCAGATGGGACAAACTAACAACTGGAGTGTTTTCTACAGATGGTTTCTGTCGTTTGAGGTCGTTCTCGTCATGCTGATGTTGTTCAAGTGTCCATTTTGTCATCAGTTTGTGTTTGATTAGGTTTTGATGCTGTGAAATCATCATGATTGACAGCTGAGCTCTGCTCCTGATTGACTGGGCAGGAAGTCCACACAGCAGCTCCACCCTCGCTAAGTGACGTCACCAGCTCGTATCAAGATATATCGGCTTCAGTCTCGTACGAGAGGAAGTGACATCATGACGGCGACTTTGATTTCAGATTGTAATTCAATACTTATAGACATTAATTCACTTATTAATGTCTTTTTGATATTTATTCCAAACCTTTATACATTTCATCCACCAGTTTATCTCTTCATCCAAAGCTTGAAACATATTTTATCAATCACTTTTCGATAATCATTTCATCTCATTTGCAACAGTATTTTTGTCACTAATGTAGCATTTATCCAAAGGAAACACTTGTAACCATGATTTGTTCTTTACTTTTAATAGATGATGTCAGTCATTTCTGATAGTTATTTGCTCTCCTTTTAGCTAAGAGAATTGTTTTTTTTAATCAACCCTATCTATCAATCCATTGATTGTAAGGATCAATAACCTTTCAAACATTCATCTGTATATTATCTACTATTCCAATGATTCATCCACTAATTTCGCTGTTTTGTAACTATTTCTGATGTCCATCCGTTACATTAACATGATTAATGATTAAGCCGTTTAGCTTTTTGAACGTTTAGACGATGCAACTTTTATTTGTTGCTTAAAGCCGTTCATTTCAATCACTGATCAATAACTGACTTTCAACAATCTATTCATTCTTTTTTCCTTTCATGTTTTGTGTTAGGTAATCTAATCTAAATTAAACAGTTTTAAACATTATTTCATTACTGTCAGCGAAGCTTTTCAACTGCTTTCTTATCGCTCAAACAACTAACTTTCACTATTTATCAATAACCTTTAGCTCTTTCCAATCCCGATTGATCTTTTTGAGGTTTCGTTGATGACTTCGGATGGAGTTTGGCTAACAAGGTGATTATTTGTCAGGAGAGAAGTGGATGTTTTACCTTCTCGGCCCCCACATGTCTCCTCCTCGTCCTCGATCTGCACACTGAGGAGACACGGACACTGTTATCCAGCGTTCCCACGGTTACCGTGCCTGTGTGTGTGAGACTCACCCTGCGGGGAGAAGACGGTGGTAAACACCTCAAAATGTTCGTCGCTGTGTCTGTAGATCTGCTGCATGCTGTCCTGCTCACACACACACACACGGAGCTTAAATACTGCGCTCACTAATCCTGCCCAGAGCGTGTGTGTTCAGTCCATACTTCCCACTGGCTGATCGGTGAACTTTACAGGTTTTCCTGAACTTGTTTTGAAATAATCCAGATGACTAGAATCAAACATCCACCTCAGAATCATAAATATTGGTCTTGTATAAACATTCTAATGAATAGCTGTAATCATTTGTTATAGTTTGGTTTGTTTTTGCCGGAAGGGAGGAGAATTGCTGCCCAAACGTTCCTGCCAGCCAGCGGAGGCAGAAACATGTGGAAGTGTTAACATCAGCCCCGTTTGGGGCCCGTCGGACTGAACGAATCTGAATCTGAAGAGCTGATAGCTGATTGATTAATAAAAATCAACACCACTAATGAGGCAGTTTACAAAGTGAAGAGACTTAAATGTGGACTCTTCGATATCAGATCCCTATCATCTAAACGTGTATTAATAAATGAGCTTATATCAGATAATAATATTGATTTATTGGCTGTGCCAAGATGAATATGTAAGTCTTATTGAATCCACTCCTCCCAGTCACATTAACACACACATTCCCAGAGACACTGGCAGAGGTGGTGGAGTTGCAGCCATTTTCAATTCTGCCCTATTAATAAACCCTAAGCCCAAACAAAAATTTTTATTCATTTGAAAATCTCATTCTTAGCATTTCCGATCCAACCATGAAAACTCCAATTATGTTTGTTATAGTGTATCGAGCACCTGGACCCTACACTGAATTTTTATCTGAATTTTCAGAGTTTCTCTCAGCTTTGGTCCTCAAAACAGATAAAGTCATTATTGTAGGTGACTTTAATATCCATGTAGACATTGAAAACGACAGCCTTGGTACGGCATTTCTCTCACTATTAGATTCATTCGGCTTCTGTCAGTGTGTACAAGAATCAACACACACTTTTAATCACACCCTTGATCTTGTTCTGACATATGGCATTGAAATTGAGCATTTAAATGTCTCTGCGCAAAATCTGCTTTTATCAGATCATTATCTTCTAACATTTGAATTTCTGCTAATCAACTATAAGCCCCTCCCAGCTTGATCACCTTGCCGATTTCACTGCCGGCTCTCTACGTGCTTCACTCGATTCCATTGCCCCAGTTAAAAAGAAAACAAAACCAGTAAAGAGACTAGCTCCGTGGTATAATCTTAACACTCGCAAGTTAAAACAGAAAACTCATAAACTTGAAAAGAAATGGCGTTCCACTAAACTGGAAGAGCCACACATGGCCTGGCAGGATAGCCTTAAAGTATACAGGAAGGCCCTTCGCCGAGCAAGAAAAGACTACTATTCAGCGTTGATAGAAGAAAACAAGAATAAGCCCAGGATCCTTTTCAGCACTGTAGCCAGGCTGACTGAGAGCCATCATTCTATTGAACCATGCATTCCTAGAGCCCTCACCTGTAATGATTTTATGAACTTCTTCAATAATAAAATTAGACTTATCAGAGAAAATATCCTACACTCCACAGATTCCAGTTCAGCAACAGGAATTATAGAGGCTGTTATTAGTCCTGATGTGTGTTTGGAAAGCTTCCATCCAATTGACCTTAAGGAACTAACGACAACATTATCTTCATCTAAATCATCAACCTGTATACTAGACCCCATACCTACTAGGTTGCTCAAAGAGGTTTTACCCCTAATTAGAAATCCACTACTAAACATTATCAATCTATCCCTTGTAACAGGTTATGTGCCCCAGTCATTTAAAGTAGCTGTAATTAAACCGCTCCTAAAAAAACCTACCCTAGACCCAGAAGTTTTAGCCAACTATAGACCAATATCCAACCTCCCCTTTCTTTCAAAGATTCTAGAGAAAGCAGTAGCGAAACAACTATGTGGCTTTCTTCAGTATAATAGTCTATTTGAAGAGTTTCAGTCAGGTTTTAGAAAGCATCACAGCACAGAAACGGCATTGGTAAAAGTTACAAATGACCTCCTCACTGCATCTGATGCGGGACTTATCTCTATACTAGTCTTATTAGATCTTAGTGCAGCTTTTGACACTATCGATCATCACATCTTACTACAGAGGATGGAACACCAAATTGGCATTAAAGGATCTGCTCTAAGATGGTTTAAGTCCTACCTATCTGATAGATATAATTTTGTTCATGTTAATGATGAATCATCAAGATATGACAAGGTTAGTCATGGAGTCCCACAAGGTTCTGTGCTTGGACCATTACTATTTACTCTATATATGCTTCCTGTAGGTAAAATTATTAGAAAGCACTCCATACATTTTCACTGTTATGCAGATGACACACAACTATACTTATCAATGAAGCCAGATGAAACCCATCAGTTAGCTAATCTACAGTCATGTCTTAAGGACATTAAAAACTGGATGTTTCATAACTTTTTAATGTTAAACTCTGACAAAACTGAAGTCATTGTGCTGGGCCCCAAACACATTAGAGACTCATTATCCAGCAACATAGTTAATCTGGATGGCATTGCCTTGGCCTCCAGCACCACTGTCAGAAACCTGGGTGTTATCTTTGACCAGGAGCTGTCTTTTAAATCACATGTTAAACAGATTTCAAGGACCGCCTTCTTTCACCTCCGTAACATTGCTAAAATCCGGCACATCCTGTCTCAACAAGATGCAGAAAAACTAGTTCATGCGTTTGTTACTTCCAGGCTGGACTACTGTAATTCTTTATTTTCAGGTTGCCCTAACAAAATTTTAAAAACTCTTCAGTTAATCCAAAATGCAGCAGCGCGTGTACTGACTAGAACTAATATCAGAGACCATATTTCCCCCATACTGGCTTCTCTGCACTGGCTCCCCGGTTAATTTAGAATAGAATTTAAAATCCTTGTTCTCACCTACAAAGCTATTCATGGTCAGTCACCATCTTATCTTGAACAGCTCATAGTACCCTATCGCCCATCCAGAACCTTACGCTCCCAGGATGCAGGGTTATTGGTGATCCCAAGAATTTCCAAAAGTAGAATGGGAGGCAGAGCTTTCAGCTATCAAGCTCCTCTCCTGTGGAACTATCTTCCAGTCTTGGTACGGGAGGCAGACACACTCTCTGATTTTAAGAGTAGGCTTAAAACCTTCCTTTTTGATAAAGCTTATAGTTAAGGCTGGCCTATCTAGCCCTTAGTTATGCTGCTATAGGCTTAGGTTGGTGGGGGAACACTCCATGATTCACTGAGCTTTCTTCTCTCCCCCCTCTGACTCCGACTCCTTCTCTGCTCCTGTAAATGTCCATATCCTTACACTAACTTTACTTCTTCCCCGGAGTCGTTGTGCTTTACCATCCTGCACGTTTTTCTAGGTTGCGGTGGGAGGTGCTGCTGTGGTCCTGCCTGATGCCCCCTGGCCACATTAGGAAAGGAGGTCCTGTGACTTGGATCCTGTGACTTGGATCCTAGGCTGGATTTCCAAGTGCAAATCGGGACCCACAGATCACAATGGCTTCTTGGTCAATAGACTACACCTGCTTCTGGACCACTACACTTCACATATCCCTGGATTTACAGATTCTACATACTCTTGGACTCAGCAACACCCAGATCTTGCTACATGGAGTACAATGACTCCTGGACCAACAGAGTCCACCTGCGTCTGGATCACTAGACTTTCCATACATCCGGACTCATAGAATCCACAGACTCTGGGACTCATGGATGTTTTATACATTCTAAGTGAACTGTTATTATCATGTTTTTGTGTTCTGTACAAGTGACATTTATTGCACGTCTGTCCGTCCTAGGAAGAAGGATCCTCCTCTGTGGTTCTTCCTGAGGTTTCTTATTTTCCCTGTTTAGGGTTTTTTAAGTTTTTCCTCACCCGGTTCGAGGGTCTAAGGGCAGAGGATGTCACATCTGTACAGTTTGTCAAAGCCCAGTGAGATAATGTGTAAATTGTGATCTCGGGCTATACAAATAAAATTTGATTTGATTTGATTTGATTGGCTGGTGCTCAGTGAGGAGTGAGCGAAATGACAAAAATACTCTTTAATGATGTTTTAATAGTTATGGTCCTCAGCAGGATGTTGTCACACACAGCTGAGCCCCAAAAAGACACCTCTTCACTGCTAAGCTAACAGCGTTAGCGTGAGTCTATCACAAGAAAGACTTCCCTTTTAATGTGCTACAGAAAAATTCAGTCAGTGAATTCCAACTACTGCTGAAGACTGAATTCTAAAAAGGGTCCAGGTGCTGAGAGACGATGGAAGTCACTGGACTTCTGACTTCTGCTTTCTCAGAATTTTCACTTCAATCTAGAATTCTGCAAAAAAATTAGTAAAATCTCAGCCACAGTGACAATATGTTCGTCGCTATTTTTAGCTCAACAGTGGACCAGATGACAGATTGTTAGCCTCTGTCGGAGAAGTCGTCAGGTTTCCTTTGAGGCGCTTTGAAGGTGACGGAGCAGGTAGCAGCTACAGAGGTGGATGATTCCCTTAGCAGGTGATTCCACAGCCTGCTGCAGAATCAACTTCTCCGCCTTTCTGAAGAGGAGAATCAACGAGCTGAAAGAATAGAGAGCAGCAGCAGGACCCTGAGGAACTTAAGCGTGCCGGACATTAATTGTTCTTGACTGTTTGGAATATCGTTGTAATTCGTTGTCATTACAAACTGACAAACCTGGTGACGTAGCTGCTTCTGATAAGTCATCACACTGGTGCATTAAGGTGTGTGTGACCATGCACCCACGGTGTGTTCAGGGTCACTTCCCGCTTATCTCATGTTCTGCTCTCCAGCTAAACCAGTTAAACATGGTCAGATCAGGTTTACGTAACGACTGTTCCTGGATCAGATTACAGCGGATTAAATCGAGAGAGAGCCTGTTCTTAAAAACACGCACACATTTTCAGGTTCTCTACTTTATCCTGCACGCTCAGTTGAATGAATCCAGACATATCTCAAATCAAATTTATCAAATCAAATTTTATTTGTATAGCCCAAAATCACAATTTACACATTATCTCACTGGGCTTTGACAAACTGTACAGATGTGACATCCTCTGCCCTCAGACCCTCAAACCGGGTGAGGAAAAACTTAAAAAACCCTAAACAGGGAAAATAAGAAACCTCAGGAAGAACCACAGAGGAGGATCCTTCTTCCTGGGACGGACAGACGTGCAATAAATGTCACTTGTACAGAACACAAAAACATGATAACAACAGTTCATTTAGAATGCATAAAACATCCATGAGTCCCAGAGTCTGTGGATTCTATGAGTCCGGATGTATGGAAAGTCTAGTGATCCAGACGCAGGTGGACTCTGTTGGTCCAGGAGTCATTGTACTCCATGTAGGAAGATCTGGGTGTTGCTGAGTCCAAGAGTATGTAGAATCTGTAAATCCAGGGATATGTGAAGTGTAGTGGTCCAGAAGCAGGTGTAGTCTATTGATCCAGAAGCCATTGTGATCTGTGGGTCCCGATTTGCACTTGGAAATCCAGCCTAGGATCCAAGTCACAGGATCCAAGTCACAGGATCTCCTTTCCTAATGTGGCCAGGAGGCATCAGGCAGGACCACAGCAGCACCTCCCACCGCGACCTAGAAAAACCTGCAGGATGGTAAAGCACAACGACTCCGGGGAAGAAGTAAAGTTAGTGTAAGGATATGGACATTTACAGGAGCAGAGAAGGAGTCGGAGTCAGAGGGGGGAGAGAAGAAAGCTCAGTGAATCATGGAGTGTTCCCCCAGCAACCTAAGCCTATAGCAGCATAACTAAGGGCTAGATAGGCCAGCCTTAACTATAAGCTTTATCAAAAAGGAAGGTTTTAAGCCTACTCTTAAAATCAGAGAGTGTGTCTGCCTCCCGTACCAAGACTGGAAGATAGTTCCACAGGAGAGGAGCTTGATAGCTGAAAGCTCTGCCTCCCATTCTACTTTTGGAAATTCTTGGGATCACCAATAACCCTGCATCCTGGGAGCGTAAGGTTCTGGATGGGCGATAGGGTACTATGAGCTGTTCAAGATAAGATGGTGACTGACCATGAATAGCTTTGTAGGTGAGAACAAGGATTTTAAATTCTATTCTGAATTTAACTGGGAGCCAGTGCAGAGAAGCCAGTATGGGGGAAATATGGTCTCTGATATTAGTTCTAGTCAGTACACGCGCTGCTGCATTTTGGATTAACTGAAGAGTTTTTAAAATTTTGTTAGGGCAACCTGAAAATAAAGAATTACAGTAGTCCAGCCTGGAAGTAACAAACGCATGAACTAGTTTTTCTGCATCTTGTTGAGACAGGATGTGCCGGATTTTAGCAATGTTACGGAGGTGAAAGAAGGCGGTCCTTGAAATCTGTTTAACATGTGATTTAAAAGACAGCTCCTGGTCAAGGATAACACCCAGGTTTCTGACAGTGGTGCTGGAGGCCAAGGCAATGCCATCCAGATTAACTATGTTGCTGGATAATGAGTCTCTAATGTGTTTGGGGCCCAGCACAATGACTTCAGTTTTGTCAGAGTTTAACATTAAAAAGTTATGAAACATCCAGTTTTTAATGTCCTTAAGACATGACTGTAGATTAGCTAACTGATGGGTTTCATCTGGCTTCATTGATAAGTATAGTTGTGTGTCATCTGCATAACAGTGAAAATGTATGGAGTGCTTTCTAATCATTTTACCTACAGGAAGCATATATAGAGTAAATAGTAATGGTCCAAGCACAGAACCTTGTGGGACTCCATGACTAACCTTGTCATATCTTGATGATTCATCATTAATATGAACAAAATTATATCTATCAGATAGGTAGGACTTAAACCATCTTAGAGCAGATCCTTTAATGCCAATTTGGTGTTCCATCCTCTGTAGTAAGATGTGATGATCAATAGTGTCAAAAGCTGCACTAAGATCTAATAAGACTAGTATAGACAACTATGACCTCTGGTGTCGGCGCTGGAGGAGGGAATAACTTCATTGGCAGGAAGTTTCTTTCAGTTTCACTGCAGAATCCAAGAATCAGGTGGTGTTGGTCTCCTTCAGAGGTAATTTGACCCCTCCCACTTTTTACTTCTCAACCATTTGTGTTGCTTGTTTTTCCTGGTGTGTGACTGCTTCAATTAAAAATCTTAGTTTTTTGTATTTGAAAAATAAAATGTAAAATAACAACTCCCACTTCCATTGCTTATAGCGTCCTCATAAACCACCTCCACCAGCTCGGTCACTGATGTGTTGCACCTCGCGTGTTTCCAGCCGACATGTTGACGTGAAACCCTTAATGTGACCAAAACGGAGCTGAACCTTCATCAGGATTCAAAACGGCACCCTGATAAATGTTATTAAATTCAACCAAAGTAGTTTTTCACCTGAAGTGTGATCCTGAGCTCAAAGCTGCCCCCTGCAGGGATCTGAATCACGCCACTCCACTGCAGCTTTGAAACAGAAAAAGGACTATTCAAAATTTTGTTGAAATTATGTTTATTTAAAACTCCCCAATCATGCAAGTAATGTGTCACAGAGAAGAAGACACAAGATTAATTACGTTTTTTTCTAATAAAATCTGAGAATCTGTGAAAATAAAAGATCATATCAGTGTGAATGATTCTCGTGAGGTGTAAGAATATGACCCCATGGTCAATGTTAGAATGAATCCAAGCAAATGACTCTGCCTCGTCAGTGGACGTTCGGTGGACAGAAATAAAGTGTTTTGGCTGCTCCCGGATCAGCTGTCAGGTGAAACACAGATTCATTGATTGATGGAGAAACTGCAGGACAACAAGTGAAACAATTTAACACTTTCAATTTTTTTGGAAATGATTAGGGTTGATATCTGTATGTAAATATAAAATCAATAAGTAAAAATTGATCAAATGTCAGTGACGTTTAGTGGCTGCTAGAAGGGCAGTGCACAGCGGACCTCAGCTTATGTTCAGAGATCACGGTACTCTGAAGGAAGGAAGGTGTGCGTGCGTGTTAGTAGAGCTTCATGGAGGCCTCGAACAGGCGGCTCAGGTCCTCCTCGGTGTGCTCTCTGGGGGACAGCTTGGTCACTCGCTCCTGACACAGGAAGAACAGAAGCTGTTGGACCACACCATTATTGTCACGTTATTGTCCCGTTATTGTCACCATTCCGTGCAGAACGCACCTGCGGGATGGTTCCCTTCACCAGTGCCGGGATGTCATCTTTAGTGTAGCCCACCGCTTCCAGCCCGTCCTCCACCCGCAGCTCGAACAGGAAGTTACGCAGCGTGTCGGCCAAGACAGCACCCGCATCCTCCCGCTTCACCTGCCGCACATCAGCGCCTGAACGTAGCGCAGAAAGCCTGTTACTGCGCCCGAACGCAGCAGAGAGCCCGTTACTGCGCCCGAACGCAGCAGAGAGCCCGTTACTGCGCGCCCGAACGCAGCAGAGAGAACTTGTTACTGCGCCCGAACGCAGCAGAGAGCCTGTTATTGTGCCTGAACGCAGCACACAGAGCCTGTTACTGCGCCCGAACGCAGCAGAGAGTCCGTTACTGCGACCGAACGCAGCACAGAGAATGGTAGCACGTGAACAGGTGAGAGCGTGAATAGGTAAACAGGTACCGAGGGTCTCTGCAGCCTCCAAGTGGCGCTCCGGACACATCGGGGCTGTGAAGTTAAAGACGGCTGGAGACGTGAGGACCACCGAGAGGCCATGAGGCTGAGGACAGACAGTACTTGTGAGGACCATCATTGACTGTTTTACAGTGGAAACCTTTGTGATTTTAGTGACTTGAAGAGTCAGACGCCACCTGTTGCGTCCTTCTCGTCACTCACCACCAGAGGGTGCTCCACACTGTAACCCATTGCTGAGTGAGTTTTCACGTTGCCAGCAATTGGATACGACATCCCATGACTGTGGTGAAAGAAAGTCAAAATAAATGTTAACGATTCTTCATTATAGTCATTGAAACTTCAAATTTTTGTATTTCAGGTCAGTTTAATGTCCTCTCAGTCTGCAGAGTTCATGTTTCTCAGCAGTTGGCTCTTACCACAGATGAACTCCAGCGTTTCCAAAGCCGATGCCTGCAAACACGCTGGCCAGGTGCATGCTGGACCGGGCCTCCAGGTCCTCTGGGTCCCGCACCGCTCTGTAATCAGTCAACCAACCACTCATGCTGTTAATAGGAAGCCAGTTAATTGTAATTGTTGGTTAGTTTCATTTTTGTTTCACTGAATCCCATTTGTTATTTCTTTCCTTTTAATTTGATTAGATAAATCCTTCATTTTGAATTATTTAAATTACATTTTAAACACTTTCAGGCTTCCAGATGTAAACATGACCAACCCTGCATACATGGAGACACATAGGAATCTTGATATTTTTTCTGTTTTTAAGTCTTGTGTTAAAACTGTTTCTGGATCAGGATCCGGATGTGGTTTTGCTTTGTAAAATGACTGTAAAAACACCAAACACTCACACAACAATTAAAACCCACAGAATAACCTCAAACAGCCACGGGTGGTTACGATCTTTGAAGGTGTTCCTCAGGGTTCCTGTTCAGATCCTCTCTGGTTCTCACTTTTACCTCCAGATGAACTTTAGTTACCGTTTCATGTACTTGGCAACCACGTTGAGGGCGTGGCGGGACCACACGTCACTGATGGGGTTGCTGCCCTGGTACGCAGGCCGGTTGATGGGGTTGGGGGGGCAGGGGCTCCTCTGGTTGTAGGGCAGGGCGGTGTATGACTCCAGAGCATGACTGAAGGAAGAAAACAGGAGAGCATGAAAACAACTGTCAACAACTAGACTGGAAAAGTCTGTTTGTAGTGTACTTCAGAAAATAATGACCAAAAAAATTTAAATATGTAAAGCTACAATATTATATAATTAAATTTGAATATCTATATTTAATTTTCAAAATATAAAACAAGTTAAAAATCCAAAATTCTCAAATACATTGAAATTAATGTACAGAAAAAACACAAAATAAAATAAGTAAAATGAATTTACAGTAATAAACATTAGGGAAACTATCTTGAATTCAAAGAAATTTGAATTTAATTTCTTCATGACAGAACTCAGCAAACATCCAGAACAAAGATATTCGAGATATTTTTTAAAGCTGCTGTGTGGGTGACAATGATGAGAAATTATGAGAAATATGAGTTTAAGCGATGATTTGTAGATGTCTGACAGGACTTTGGGCTGGTTTACAACTGTGTTGTTCATCGTTGTCCTTCATGTCTTCAAACCGCCTGAAATCATTAACAGACGGGGCAGTTAAGATGTTTGAGACCTTCAGGGGCCTCAGGAGAACTCAGCATGTAGGTGAAAGGTTCGTCCTGCGGGGTCAAAGGTCACAACAACATGTCGACGTGCTCAAAAAGAAGGGGAAAAAAAACGGTTTGAAAGTGCAGATTTGTGTCGTTAAACGTGATTTCATCTCGACATTATTCAAAACGCAGAATTACAGCACGCCGTCGGATTTCCCAAAGCATGGACCAAAACGAAAGAATCAGTAATCTGAGCGGTTACTGTCACGTTTTCTTAGTCAC
>KV751424.1:140437-151983 GCA_001698575.1 Mola mola
GAAACGTTTGCGTAGACGTATTGTTTCCTCTCGTTGGAAAGTCCGCATACTGATGGAGCACTGACCTTAGATTTCCTTGAGTAAAATCTCCAGCCACATTGAGTAGCGTCCTGAAGTTTGATGATGGCCCCGTACAGTCCGTTAAGCACCTCCTTGGCATTAACACCGGGGGTTATTTATACTCCAACTATGAGGATTGTTGTCACGTCTCAGGGCAAGTAGAACGGTCTGCATCTGTCACATTTTCTAGCAGTGCTGAGCAGTGGATGGTAAGTAGAACAGTCTTCGCAGAATTCAGGGTTGATGTAAACACACAGGCCACCTCCACCAGCCTCAGCGCACAGCAGAGCATTCCTGTCGGCTGGAAACACGGTGCTAGCGTCCAGTTGAACGGCGGAGTTCGAGACAGTCATGAGCCATGTCACCTTGAAGACATAAACCACAGCCTCTGTTCTCGGAGCATGCTGCTTGTTGGAGTTGGATGTAATCTAGTTTGTTGTCCAGTGAGCGTTCATCGGAGAGCTAGCCGGCCGGGGCTAGTTGTTTTTAGCACAGACACCAGCTCTCTTACAGCGCTTCTGCTTTCTTGAACACCATTTCTGATGTCTCTTACTCCGGCTGCTGGCGTCAGTCATTACGGCGGCTTGGGGTCTGGTTCGATCTGGTCCCTGTAGGAAGCCAATAGATCCTTACTAAAGTTGGTGTCGATAAGTACAGAAATCAGCTACACTGAAGTCTTTTTTGGGGTTCAAACAATGAAAACTACAGGTAATAGCAACCATATCGTTCCAGAGTGGTTGCGGCGTCCGGTGGCTGAGCCGCCATGTCGGTGGTAAACTGTGAACCACCGAAAGTCAGTTCTAGAACCTCTTTTAGACACATGGAACCCCCCAAATTTAAATGAATCTCACAGTCCTGGAAGGCCTGGAGCTCATGGTCCCGTTTGTCCTGGGATATTTCTTTGTTCGCGGCCACTCACCTGTAAGTTCACAGCTCCAGTTGATCTTCCTTCTTGTAGATTTCACCATCCCCACAGGTATTACACACCACAGCGTTTGCATCTGAGCCAGTAACAAGAGAATCTTAGCATCTCAGGTCCAAAATGATGACAGCTGGTCTCATTTCTGTCAGGCTAATGTGAAAGGAGACATGTTTGACGGATCCTGAAGCAGCAATCTCCAGGTCTGATGGTGAGTGTCCAAGTGTTCAGTCAAACTTAGCTCTTGAACTCCACAGAATGAATACAGCGAACAAACTTATATGCAGAGTAGTTTCTGGGACAGGCTCTCCCGCTGATGTGATTCAGGTGTTTGAAGCTGCCCGTGTGAGGCCCTCGGATCGTGGGGGTGGGGAGTCTTCAGCCACAGTCGAACAGAAGTTCCACACATGCATCTCTCTGGCATCTGTCGGCCTCCACGCTGTTGTCAAGGGGAGGGCGGGGAGGCACTGAGTCAGACTGTGACAGACCCCACAGCTGGTGGCTGCATCACCTGACACAAAATACAGAGGATGCATCTGAGGTAGCAGCTAGTGTTAGCGTTGCAATGCTTCCTAGGCCAACATTTGCTAACAGTGCTAAACCTCAGGTGAGCTACAGTAAATCATGCTGACACTTAAATTACAGAAACATTGACGCATGTTTTTGTTCACTGTAAATCAATTAATTAGAGGAGAAGTTATTTTTCAAACACACTATTTTTGGCTCTTCGAAGATCTGAAATTCCACAAAATAAATCGTTTTCGAAAGTTACCCCAGAATGGAGCTCGGTAGCTCGGACTCGCACACCGACAAGCTACACGAAGAAATGGGGTCCGACAAGTCAGAATATTGGACAAAAATCACAGACACGCTGTTTTCAGCTGCGTTTAAATGTTTTAAAGACATTCGTTCAGTGGATTTATTCCCATTCAAATGAATGTCGCAGCTGGTGTCAGGTGACAGGAAGAAGAAACACTTCAAACATTAGCTGAAATCAGCATATCAAGAGGACATGGAGGAGTCGTGTGCTGACTCACCTGAGCTACCAGAGCAGACGGACCAACCGGGCCCAAACGGCTCAGTCATCAGCCAAACCGACACCGTTTACATTCGCACTAAAAGATGAAACGTTTTGAATATGAAACAGGAAACAGGAGAAACATCACTGAGTACATGTCCCTCAGTGGTCACGCCATGTTTCTCTGGTTAAATCAGTCAACATACTTGATCACAATTTGATTCAATACATCCACTCCACCTTTATTTTGAAATTCCTGTCAAGTGAACAGGAAGCGTCATGAATCTGAGCGTATTGAGGAGACGTTACCTGCTCGGATCTTTTCTCTCTCACGTCACGGTTGGCGGGTGAGAAAAAAATACGGAGATGATCAAGTTTTTCATGATGCACTTGGACAAAAAAGACAAAATGTGGAAAAATTCAGCGTCAACCTTTTCAGACTGTAAACATGTTCCGGACGCGTCGTAGACCAACGGCGACAAACGAAGTCAGGATCAGGACTTTGTGCTGAGAAAAGTGAATTATTGCTGACGTTTGTGCCCAAACTGCTCCTGCAGCAGTTTTCAGAAAATTTGAAATTTTAGCTTCAGGAAATTCAGCCGAGGCTGAAAAATACCCAAATTCTCCTTTCGTCAACAATCCAAAACCCGGAAAATTGAAGTTTCATGACTATTTTGACTTTTTTCAGTGTAGACAATGTTTTTTGATGTTACGCTAAAATCATAAAAATATCTTTAAAATGTCACGTTACCGCTGCAAACGAGGACGAGGGTCACACATGCAAACATCAGAGTTCAATTATGAATTATTCTTTCTGTGCATATTGTTGTTTTTTAATCTCATACACACAAACAAACAGCCGTTCTTATGTTTGTACACCAAAACTTCACAATGAATATACAGAGTCTGAATTTCAAAGATCAAATTAGTTTTTTAATAAATGGCCAGAAAACATTTTTCAGTTAGTGTGAATTTTAAAAGCGTCGACCCAGAACAGAACCAGCAGAACCATAAAGTCGTGGATTCAGAGGACAGAGGCCAATCAGGAGGCTGCTGTCGGGTCACACGGGCATCTGCAGCTGGGAGTACTCGTCCTGCCCCTCCTTCTCCTCCAGGGGAGGCTCCGCGTCGTCAGTGTCCAGCTGCAGGACAGTCGCCATGGCAACACGGTCAGCAACCATTCACCACAAAAATTGTCTGCGCTGAAAATTGACTAACAGTCACTGAAAAGGTCAAAGGTCATCTACACAGCACCTAAAACAAAAGGTCAGAGGTCATCTTCACAGCACTTTTAATACAAAGGTCAGTGGTCATCTAAACAGCACCTTGAAAACAAAGGTCAGAGGTCATCTTTACAGCTCCTTAAAAACAAAGGTCAAAGGTCATCTTTACAGCACCTTGAAAACAAAGGTCAGAGGTCATCTTTACAGCTCCTTAAAAACAAAGGTCAAAGGTCATCTTTACAGCACCTTGAAAACAAAGGTCACAGGTCATCTAAACAGCACCTTTAATAGAAAGTTCAGAGGTCATCTTTGCAGCACCTTGAAAACAAAGGTCAGAGGTCATCTAGACAGTGCCTTTAAAACAAAGGTCAGAGGTCATCTTTACAGCACCTTTAAAACAAAGGTCAGAGGTCATCTTTACAGCACCTTGAAAACAAAGGTCAGAGGTCATCTTTACAGCACCTTGAAAACAAAGGTCACAGGTCATCTAAACAGCACCTTTAATAGAAAGTTCAGAGGTCATCTTTGCAGCACCTTGAAAACAAAGGTCAGAGGTCATCTAGACAGTGCCTTTAAAACAAAGGTCAGAGGTCATCTTTACAGCACCTTTAAAACAAAGGTCAGAGGTCATCTTTACAGCACCTTGAAAACAAAGGTCAGAGGTCATCTTTGCAGCACCTTGAAAACAAAGGTCAGAGGTCATCTTTACAGCACCTTGAAAACAAAGGTCACAGGTCATCTTTACAGCACCTTTAAAACAAAGGTCAAAGGTCATCTTTACAGCACCTTGAAAACAAAGGTCACAGGTCATCTAAACAGCACCTTTAATAGAAAGTTCAGAGGTCATCTTTGCAGCACCTTGAAAACAAAGGTCAGAGGTCATCTAGACAGCGCCTTTAAAACAAAGGTCAGAGGTCATCTTTACAGCACCTTGAAAACAAAGGTCAGAGGTCATCTTTACAGCACCTTTAAAACAAAGGTCAGAGGTCATCTTTACAGCACCTTGAAAACAAAGGTCAGAGGTCATCTTTGCAGCACCTTGAAAACAAAGGTCAGAGGTCATCTTTACAGCACCTTGAAAACAAAGGTCACAGGTCATCTAAACAGCACCTTTAATAGAAAGTTCAGAGGTCATCTTTGCAGCACCTTTAATACAAAGGCCAGAGGTCATCTAAACAGCTCCTTTAAAACAAAGGTCAGAGGTCATCTTTACAGCACCTTTAAAACAAAGGTCAGAGGTCATCTTTGCAGCACCTTTAAAACAAAGGTCAGAGGTCATCTTTACAGCACCTTGAAAACAAAGGTCAGAGGTCATCTTTACAGCACCTGTTTAACTGCTGGTGTTTATAAACGAGCAACATGGCCAACCCTCACGCCATGACTTCCTGCGGCTGACTGAATGTGGATCAGAGAGAACGGTTTACTGACAGACTGAATAAATCATCACAGTTCACAGAAACACGCGTGTCAAATGTTCTCGGTCAGATTGTTCACTGGAACTTCTGCATGAATGATCCCTCATCCAGAGTGACGCTGCCACATATGTCACATGTATTCGAGTCACGCACATTTATCCTCTGGAAGTCTGTAACAAGTTACAATCTGCGTGTGGAGGTTAATTCCAAATATAACAAATCTTTAGATGACTTTACATGTTGCGACCTAAGTTACAAGTTTACTGACACCACGTCACGCACGTGCACGTCGATGCTAACCTCTTCCATATTCACAGGGACACATAAAAGCCGTGAGGTGGTTCTGACTCAAAACTCTCCTCTCACTTTCCTCACATCTGACACAAACGTTCATCTGAAACATGTGGATGGTTACTGTATTATTGGATAACAAAGAACTTTAAATAAATAAAATGAAATAAAACAGAATTAAATATCAGGTATATATTTAAATTTAACATTTAGATTTGATGGTTAATGTTTCATGTTTATGTTAGATTTCCTTCTCATCTATAAACATTAACTATTACATATTCATATCGCATTCAACATATTTTAGACGACTTTCTGTGTCACATGTGAGCAAAATAATAATAATAAAATAAGCTTAAAGTGGGCTAATCCAGTTGAACTTTCTCACTACTGTCGATGACGTTCACAGATTCAGAGGTGTTTATTTCCACCGTTTGGCGTCACTTCAGCTCTTCGATCGGCTGCTGTCACACTTTGTACGAGAGTTCACGGGTCGGCCGGCTGTAAACTGGACTAATGATGACTCACACTCTGCAGCTCTCTCCGGGTGAAGAGGCGGGGCAGCACCAGCATCCTGACCGGGATGGTCAGCAGCAGCACGAAGGGGAAGGCCAACGCCGCTGCTGTCGCCATGACGACCCACAGGAGAGACAGACAGGTGAGCTGAACGAGCGTGTACAGGTGCATTCGCAACGTTCGCACCTGTGAAAGAGACCAGTTCCGGGGTTAAGACCCGATGAAGGACCAACGAGTCACAAGTTGAGTCCGAGTCAAGAACAACTTGTCCAGCATGAATCCAAGAAGTAACAAAACTCTCAGTCCTCAGTCCCAGTCCTGGGACTGAGGGCGTGGCAGCTGACAAATCCTGCATACCGCACCGTGTCCAGTTGTGGGTCAGGTTAAAACTCAAGTCCATTGAAACAGGTACCGGACTAAGACCCAAATAAAATCAAATAATGAGGGGGCCTGGATACAAAGCTGACAGTGACAGTTCAGAGGTGGGTCAGGAGCTGGCCTGTTTTTGTTGTCGTGAGATTGGTAGAAATATTATTTTGAAAGGTTTAGCTGAATGTCTTGTAATAACCTCTGGATAACGAACTTAGCAAAGGTCAGAGTGACCCTTGAACTCCAAAATGTAACTAATTCCAAACGTAGGTTTTGTGCCAGATTTGACAAAAATCCCTAAATGTGTTCTTGAGATATTGTGTTCAAAAGATTTGAGGTCACAGCGAGTTTGAACTGTGACCTCCGAAGGTCAGAGTCTTCTGGTCAAAGCTAATTGTCAGTGGCTTTTCCACGAGTGTGGAGCACATGAGACCTGGACCTTTGATCTGTCACCTCCAAAATCTGATCAGAAAATCCTGCAGAGCGTTCACAGGTCACAACCAGCGAGATCCAGCCCAGCAAGTCAAGGACAATATGCCTCTAATCAATTCCGAAGCCCGAACTTCCCAGCCAAGACCAGGTCAAACTGTAAAAAATCTGGAGGGATGGTCAAGTCATCCCAAGTGTTAGTTGGTCCGGAACCAGGGGACATCAGGAGTGACGGGTGTTGAAGTGAAATCAAGTTGACATTTTTTTTTCTAGAGAGTAAAGTCACATGTTTTTGTGATTCTTCGTGGTATCTGATGAGTTGGACTGACCTTGCGGACGTAGTTGTGGTCAGGGTGGTACTTTGGGGGCATCAGCAGCAGGATGAGTCGCTCGGCGAGCTGGATCCCATTCAGTGACATCACACCCATGTAGAGGAAGATCCCAAACAGCACTGCCAGAGGAATCTGACGCAGAACCTCCCCAATCACAATGGACAGCCCTGGGTAGATCAGCACAAGCAGGTAAGACGGTAAAAGTACTACTGCTGATGGTTGTAGGAGTATTCTGCAGTCGTACCGACTAAAACGGCCACCAGGAAGCCCGTCACCCTCTGCTCCTTGACCTCCTGAATGCGGGGCTTGTCTCCAGGGGCGACCGCTTTACTCATGACAGTGAGGGCGTTGGTGTGGGTGACAGAGCGGACCGTGGCAGCCGATAACCAGGGTAACCCCAACAGCGCTGAGAGTCCGCCCACTACCACGATGATGAGGAGGTCGAGGTGAAAACCAGTTCCCTTCCCCAGCATCCTCTCCTTCTTACTGATAATCAGCCTGACAGACACACGCAGGGTGAGCGCTTCTAATTAAGTCAACAGAGACCAGAACAAATACGGAACAAGAACGAAGTGTTTTGTACGCGGTGATCTGGGACTCCATAAAGATGAGGATGAAGACGAGGACGGCCGGTAGAATGCTGGCAGCCATCATCCAAACAGGAAACTGTCCGTCTGAGCCCAGAGGGGAAATCAACCAACCACGCTTCTGTGGACTGGACACTGAGAATCCACTGGGCACGCTCAGCTTCTGTCAACCAACAGGAAGAGAGCATCCTAATTTCTCCCGGAAACTACAGCAAGAGGCAGCTACTGTAAATGAAACGCACCAGTAACCAACGAGGTCGAGTCGTTTTAGACGTTTCAGCGCCTGTGGTCTTACCTGTGTGTAGGTGTCCTCCACGCTGTAGTCCACCAGCACCATGATGAGGATCGCAATAGGAACCCCAAAATCTCCAATGATCCGACGGACCTGAACCACGGGGAACAGAAGGGCAGTTTGTTGATCAGCGAAGAAGAAAACAGTGGCGTTTGACACAGAGGTCCAGGTCTAACACCGGAGTTCTAGTTATTGAAAAAAAACCAAAACATTTTCCACGTGCAAAACAAAAGATGGGTTACCAAGGTTCATGTACGCATACTTCTAATGTACCTGTACCGCTACTTATATCCTACCTGTACCCATATCTGTACCTGGTCCCTATACTGTTGTTGTACATGTACACATGCTTAAGCTGCAACTGTCTCGGAGCCCGTACTTGTATTTGTCCTTGACCTGGACTCGTACAAATGTACCTGTGCCTGTATACTTACATGGCTGAACTGCACCTGCTCTTGTACTTCTTACTTAGAATGACAAAAAACTTTATTCACTTTACTGTATATGTATCCATATATGTATGTGTACCGTATGCTGTACTTACATTTAGCTGTGTGTATGTACGTTTTGTGCCTCTTCAACATGTACTTGTACTCCTGTGTTAACATCCGTACCTCTATCTGTACATATCTGGGTACTTGTATCGAAATGTGCCAGTATGAACCTGTTGTTGTATGTAAAGATATCTACATGTACTGTATGTACTGAGTGTATAGTCATGTATACAGGGCTTTTCTTTCTTTGGAGTACATGTTTCTATACAGTTGGTATTTAACTACATTTAACATTAACTACAACCGGTTACAATTCCGATCACCGATTACTCGTAAGTACCTGTTGTGTATTTACCTGTCCGTCTACCTGTGTCTATACCTGCTTCTGTGGGTACTGGTAGCTGGACCTGAACTTGTACTGACCCTGCCAGGGAAGAACGAGCTGTTCTTGAACTTTCGCAGGTAGAAAGCGATGAAATATGTTCCAGCCATTAGCACTAATGACAACAGCGCCGTGTTCGGCTCTCCAACAATCTTCCCAGGATTTCCTGCAGTCGTGGTGTAGTTGCACTGTGACACGGATAACGTACTGTTTCCAAGGAAACAGTTTTGGAGAGGATGTTCCTGAAAGATCTGGATACCACAAAAAGTAGCACATCAATTCTTAAATCTTGTTAAGAGCACTACTTGAGATGGCTCTTTCAGGTGTTGCTTGTTGCTTACCCATGAGCTCTGACCTCACCTTGACCAGTTTGGCGAACGTCTCGTAGATGAAAATGAGGGAGATGAGAAAGGAGAAGATCTCCTGAGTGAAACGGGATACAAAGCGAACCAAGATGCTTCCCTCAAAGGCCACAGTGAGGAGTACAATAAGCACCAGCCAGAATCCGATCCACACTCGGCCCGTCAGATACTCAATCCTGTTGTCTTTACAAAACTACACATGAAGAGTCGACAGGTTAGTTTACACGATGCAGACTGTATCCAGAAATGTTACCTGTAAGGTTTGGCTTGTTGCCACCTGAAGTCTCATCCTGTGTAGCAGGGAGGTGCACACAATGAAGTTGAAAACTTAAGAAACAATGTGTGTGGACCTCACCTGGTGAGAATTATTTGAAATCGAAATACTTCAGGATTCCTTCAGAAAACTATCTGATCAGATCGAAACATAAACATGGCAAACACAAGAGGACCTATGATAGAACCCTGAGGCACACCGCAGATGCAGAGTTACCACAGTTACAGACATGGTGTTACGGAGTAAAAATTGTTAGAAAATAAAGAGAACGGAACATGGAGAATGGTTCTCAGTAGCTGTGACTTATTTCAGGACCCACATCCCTTGAAGAAGTCTGCTAAAGTGTGGTCTTCATTGGCTTCAAATGCTGCATTAGGTTATGTTAAGTTCAAGTGGACAGTCTGGTCTACAGGGGATTTCACCAGCTCCTCCTGTCCTGACCGCTGCATAACAAAGCTCCACCCCTGGTGCCTGTTAGCCCTGCCCGCTGCAGATGATGATCACAGCAGCAGTTGCAGGTTACATAAGTCAGTCTTGAGATGAGAGTCCTGAATTCTGTGCCCAGCGTGTTCCAGTAGGTCAGGTATGCTCACAGTGTAGAAGGCCTCTTCAAACACCAGCAGGGGTCCAGAGAAGCCAATCACCAGCAGAGGCTGAGCACCCAGCACACTGAACACTACGCCCTGCATCGCTGTGGCAACGATCAGCTCCGACACGCCAATCAGACCCTCAGTTTTCTCACCTGCGTCACAAGAAAAGGAACATAACCACCGAACTCTCACCATTAAAGAAAATTTAAATCAACATGTCCTACAGAATGTTGAGTCTCTAAGATTCCTGAAAGTTGTTGCTTCAGTCCGTCTCTGCATTTCTGACACTCACCAAGAAGTCCACCAAAGGTGATGGCCGGCGACAGCGCAGCAAAGTAGATGAAGATGATGGCGGCCATGCACTGAGGGTTCAGAGCGTCTCGAAGGTCGCCGATGTACTGAGGGTAACGTCGAGTCACGTCTTTGATCAGACCTCCGAAAAGACGACCCGAACGCCTCAGGGGCTCGTCGCTGGGTTTGGATGGAACCAGGGAATCTGCAAGGCAAAACGCCAAGTTGACAACCCAACACAGCACATGACGTCAAAATGTAAAGGAAACGTTCGCTCTTCTACTGATGGAGATGACCAGTTTTGTATAAGCTGCTGCCAAAAACTCTTGAAGAGCTTTTCTAGCTCTCTCCTGAAGGTGTGCGATGGCACCAACCAGGGAGAGTTTAAACCTGCTTTAAAACACGATTCAGTCAACTTCAGCGGGCAGCGGGAGGAGATACAGTGCTCATTTATCAGCCCTGAGAGCCTCAGGGACTGAATGACCGAATGAATGATCATTTACTGTCACCTTATAGAAAGTACCCTGTGGCATCTTGCTGGACTTCTACTCTCACCAAGAAGAAACTGTGAGAAACTACTCATCAGATTCTGAAAGTTATCCTGGCTTTTCACTTCTTTTTGTCCTCGACCTCTCCTGGTTCTTCAGATTTCTTCATAAAAGCTTGAACACCAAATCCAAAGTTTCCCTTTAAAAGTGATGTGCAAAATGATGGTTTCATGTCTATCAAACTCTGTGACCTTTGGCCTTTTTAATGCAAAGATGTGATTGAAAGCTGCTCTTATATACTGTATCAACAGCTTCCCAAGAGTTAAACTCGTACAAGATGAGTATATAACGCTCAGCGCAAAAACAAACAAACGTGGCTCAAACAATCAGTAAGAAGCTTTTAACACGTTTGTGCTGTGACACACAAGATCGGGGGGTCAAAGTCATGTTCATCCCTCTGAGGACCACAAAGCATCTTGATGGTCCTCAGAGGCGGGTGTAACTGTAAGACTACAGTAACATATCTCCTTCTCATTATTACATGACTGCCTCTGCATTTCATTACTACTGATTCTGTGGCAAATTAAAGAATAACTAGTTGTGAAGGGAGAAGTATGAGGAAAAACAATGAAAACAGTATATTCAAGTGTACAAATATTGTACAATTATTCATAAAATGAGTTTAGTAACAAGCATGTTTGTGCATCGATGCAGACGCCTTGACGTGGAAGGATAAATACATGTGGGCACACACTCACTTTTCTCTGCGTTATGACATAAATCCCATGAACCTGTCGGATTCCATCAAAAAGAACATTGCCATTTAGTGGTTGAATGCCATCATGGCGCAGATAATAAATGATTGGGAAGTGATGATGTGAGGCTGTACTTTAGCAAAATAATATTCTTTCCGAGCTCTCGCCAGCCACATTAAATGTGGTGGGCCGGGTTCGACCCACAGGTCTTGATTTTACAAAGTCTGATGTGTCTGATTTCTTACATATTTCCCGGACTTTCTTGTTGTATTGCAGTAAAGAGACTAAATGTAGATTTGAATGAAGATGATACAACAGAGAGTGATAGTTTGGATTATTAAGAAGGGAACTGGCTCGCTCTGGCTAAATTTCAGCGATTTATAAAGTTAGAACTACTTGACTTCGTAAAGACGTTAAGCTCTCCCGAGTTTAAGGTGACCCTGAGGTGAAGGCCAGCGT
>KV751424.1:154387-166228 GCA_001698575.1 Mola mola
GGGTGACTGTCAAAATATAATCAATCAATCAATACAAAAATCTATAAAACGTGTGTGTTCCTTTCCTGGACGGATCAACGGATGATGGACAGACAGACAAATGATGGATAGACGGACAGATGACGGATGACAGACAGGCGGACGGACGGACGGATGACGGATTGACGGATGACGGACAGATGATGTACAGACGGACGGATGACGGACGGACAGACAAACGGATGATGGACAGGCGGTCGGACAAACGGACGGACGGATGGCGGATAGGCAGACGGATGACAGACAGATGGATGACGGACGGACAGAACGACGGACAGAACGACGGACAGGAACCTGTGACTGAGCAGCAGAGCTCTCAGGACGTTGGCCCGGTCTTCAGCTTTGATCTGGTCTGAGATCACCATCTGCTCCACCACCTGCTGGGCGATCCCCGGCAGACTCTTCTGCTTCAGGTCCAGCAGCACCGCCCCTGAAAACTCAATGACATCACAAGGTAAACGTTGATTTAAACCACATCACACCTCAGTCACATGATTTACAACGCGACAGACTACAAAATCAGGAAAGTTCTGGATGAAATCATTAATTACATAATGGAATGAAGAATTCATTTGATTTTTCAATGTGAAAATTCAAGGATCTGTCGTGTTATTTGGAGGACCAAATATTACCAAATTATCTGGCAGTATATTAGTATTGTACAGTTACCTTAAGAGAGGTTTTAGGTATTTTTCAACATGTTTCCTGAACTTCAACGGTATAAAACTTTTTTAACAGTGGGCCACACGGACAGATGAACTCGATATGGATTTAAAATGCAACAGCACACGGTATCAAGGAACATCATAAATAAATTGCTTCTTTTGCCACTAACAAATAAAATAGTATTTGATTAATTTTTTTGTCTTTCATAAACATCAGGAAGCAGCAGGAAACAGCACCCCCTTCGGTCACTGACTGCAGGTGTCAGTGACAGGAAGCAGAAACGTGTTTTAAACTGAATCTTTACAGACACGGAGTCACAAACACACGTCTGTCTGACTGCAGGGTTCTGCTCCGTGTTAGCAGACACTTGAGCCACATTCTGAGTCTATAAATAGTATATCAGTGGCAACAGGAAGCATTTATTTTGTGTTTCGCCCTGTGTTGTCGCATCGTATCATTTTGTTGAGCCAATTGGTCCTAGTGCCCGAACTGGAGTATCTTTTAACACAAGATGCATTTTGTGAAGTTTAAAGCACTCAAAGTTATGGAAATGAGTTTTAAGTCGAAAACCACCCAAATTCTCCTTTAATCTGTGGGGATTATATAACAAAGTATCCATTTATTAACTGTATTTTAACCACCAGATATAAAAATGTAAGAACAAAGTATTACAGTCCCAAAATATCTGAACCTATTAACATTTTCCACGGTGAAATATTTCAAATTCATGTGCAAATAAAGGGGGAGGTCACAAAGTCCTTAAAGTCCACTTCATCTGTTCATGAAGGGTTTTTCAAATGAAGGTGTTTACTTTTTTAAAATAACGGACAAAGAGAGGATCTACAATCACATTCATTTACAAGCAGGTTTTAGCATGTTTTCAAGAGAAACACAGAGTCAGTTACAATAAAGTTAAACCGATTTTAGGAGCCTAATTGAAATAATGTGCAGTGAAAGTGTTTGTCCACAGGGGGCAGTGAAGGGCCTCCTTACCGTGGGAGATGGTTTTTCGGAGCTCCAGCAGCGAGCGGAAGGTGAGCGAGGGAATGTGAGGCCTCCCCCAGCGCTCTGTCTCCTCTACCTCCTCCTCAAACTTGATCCATCGAGCCGTCTCCCTCCACTGCAGTTCCTGGTTCCTGTCAATCACCAGTTCGTTCAGCTCCACAAACACCTGCACACGCAGACAAACCCGTCTTTGTGGCTTATGAGGACACTGACTTACATTTTGACCTTCTAACTCATTACGCTCGTTTCTAAAGCTCATCCTGAATTCATCACCGCCTTAACAGTCACCTCGTATGGGCCTCCTTCTCGACCCCGATCGGGGGGAGTGACCTGTTGATGTGCTCGCAGATGTACACCCACATGTTTATTTACGGTGAAGGTCCTGTCCTGAGGACAAATCCCAAACTTTACTCAAACCAGTACATGCCCAACAGTAAACTCAACCCTGATGTCGTACATTCATCCTCCTGTGGCTCGCCCAAAAATCGGGTCTAAACTCTCAAACCTTAAATCTCACAATAAGACAAATGCAAAGCTTTTGTTAAATGTTGTTTATAATGGGTATTTTTCCAATAAAGAGACTTTCTGAACTCCTGCCTGAGGCCGTCGGCCCCTCGGCTCTGACCGAGGTGCAGGTTCATTGTTGTGACAGCTGCTCGTTGTGGCTTTTAGGCAAACAGGCAGGAGAAAACAGTGCAGGTTTTCAGGTTCTGGAGGACGATTAGGACCAATTTTGAATTCTGAATTCAGAATTTTGACAATAAACCCGGAACTCGAATAAGTTTTTTAAATGTGGCCCAAAAAGACGTGACAGAAACTTTCCTCATCACGAGAACAACTCGTCCAGTTTTTCCTGAGCTCTCAGCCACAGCGATGGTCTTCATCATTGTAAAGTCAACCCAGTGGACCTTTGTTGTGTTATTGTTGTTAATGAGATTGAAAAAACCAAACAAGTTGAGTTAAACCAGCTGGATGAGCCGCTGAACTCGCTGAAACAGAACCAAATCAACCCGGGGAGGCTGAAAAGATTTGGGACGAGCCAAATGAGACAAACCGGAGCTGATGAATCTCGTACCTTACTGTGTCGACTCTTCAGGTCCAGACCCACCATCCTGAAGTCCAGAACAAACTGACCTGGGACAGATCCTGGCCTCTGGGTTTACCTATCTCTGCCTGTCTCACTCCCACCCTCATTCCTCTCAGTCCAGCCTTTGATCCGCTCACAATGCCGCCTGGATTAACCTGCTGAGACTCCCGGCTCGGCTTTCGTCCCCGTCAGCCTCATTTTGGACATTTTGATTGTTCTGTCGTCGCCCAAAGGCGCCAAATCACACGGTGTTGTCCTGTTCACGCCACGCCTGAACCCAACTCATCATGACATCGAGACAAAGGCTTCAGGACAGGAAATTAAGCTTTTCTGTACAGAGGGGTGTCCCGTTTGTCTCGTACACGCCTGTTTGTCTGCAGGATTACACAGAAAAACGACCAAACTGATTTTTGATGAAATGAAAGACAACCTACAGCTGACTTCGGTGGCCAAAGGTCAAAGATCAAGGTCATTCGTAATTTAACAGCATGTTATTTGGCCATAACTCACAGAATTGACACAGAGGTCCAGCTGGTGTCATTATTAAGTTGACTGGCTACAGATGATTAACTTTTAGGCTTTCAGCATCAAATGTCTAGGTCACATGAAGGTCAAACACATTTTTTGGACATGTCTCCAGCATGAATTGACATACAGATGACTAACTGGTATCATTTTGTAACTACTCTCAGGGTTCATTACACAGCCAGAACCAGCACTTCTGCAGTTCATGTGTCACCCATCAGATGGCGCCAACATGTGCTCTTTTTCACACGTAGGACCTTGAAAGGTCACCTTGCTGGTGAGCAGATGTTATGGGACATTAGCTGCGTCGGTGGAAGTTTGTGCTCTCTAAGTGCTTTTACTCTTCTGTTTGTTGGTCAGCAAGAGCACACAAAATCCTACTTGACTGATTTTGATGAAACTTTCATCAAACGTGTGTGTTAGCCGAACATAGTTGATTAGAGCTTGTTGGCCAAAGGTCAAAGGTCAAATTCACTCAGCGTTTCAGATGGGTTAGGCCCTGTCTGAGTATCTGCCCCTGTACCCCTCAGGTGCACCTTCTCACCAAGGGGGGCCCACGCTTAATGTGACCTTTCTGTAAGTGCACATCAGACCTCACTGCACTTCAAGATATTACCCACAATGCCTTTAGTGCGATGAGTTCCGGAGCAGGTAACCAACGGGAAACATTACAGAAGAAATAAATAGAGCAGCCGCACTCACAAGTGAACTGACATGTGACACAACATGAGGTTGACTGATGCCTGATATCTGTCTAGTCTTCCTCTGCTGATCAAACTTTGGTGCTGATTTCTGATCAGTTTGGCAGCAGCAGCAACACGTTTCGTGTCCTGGTCTGTTGCAGCGCTTCAGTTGAACATCTGTAGCCCCGCCCTCTGACCTCGTGGGGTGTGCGGTCGGCTCGAAGGCGTCGGAGGTCCGTCTGCGTCCGACTGCTGCTCTGATCTCTTGTGGACTGGACGAGCGGCCCTCTGGAGCTCCGCCTCACCAGGTGACGTCGAACTGCCGGAACATCGCCCAGCCGGTGACCTGGGGATGGGGCATGAGCGTAGGAGGGAGGGGTCAGAGCACAAACACTCTCATGGGAACTTTCTGCAGTTTAACAGGGTTTCAGGCTCGACTGGTCTTCAGTGAGGAATCAGTGAGATGAGCTTCAACTGATCTTATCCGCACACACACACACACACACACACACACACTCTGCAGTCAGCAGCAGGTGGGCAGAGTTTCAGGTTTCTGGGAAAACATTTTCTCATCTTTTCTTGTTCTCCAGCACAGCCAATCACATTCCAGCAGTGAGTCAGCTGACCCTGAGGGCGTTTGTTTGAGGAGATACTCTTTATTAGTTTTTTGCTTATTATTGTTGTTATTATTCCTTTAAAAAGTCACTGAAGGCATGTTAACCGTTTAATTACTTGTATCTAAATATTTCTTAAGTAGTGATTAATAATCATTAGTCTGCCTATCGGTCACATTAACTCAGGACTGCTGCTGAATGGTTGGATGAGTCAGACCGGGTGTGGAGGACGCATCCGTCCCCTGACGAAGAGAGGACAGTTAATCAGGCTACACCGAGGAAACAGGTCCTGAGACACGTTGATCCAGGCTCAGATCTCGTCACCCTCACAGGTCTCACTCAGCGTATGAGCCTCACACGTCTGACACGTTCAAAGAAGGAAACGGTCCAGAACGCTTTGGTTGGGAGCATCGAACACACAGTTGGGGTTCTAGAACGAGCGCACCAACAGGCGAGTACTCACTGAGATCAGCCTTCAGTCCGTCACAGAGCTGAAATGTCTGACCGGAGTCAGAGCCGAGAGAGTCCTCCAGAACCAGAACCACAGCCACAGTGACAATACACAGAGGCTGTGGGCTCGGCGTGTGGGACGGCAGCATCCTGCCAAGTCACATGATGGAGACGGGACAGAAACCGCCTTCATGTTTGTCCCCAGATCAGGTTTCAGTCCAGCATCATGGTAACCACACAAGCTAGCAGCTCTGTCAGCACTTTGAGCTAAATGCTAACGTCATCATGCTAACATGCTCCATTGTTGTTGTTGTTGACCCCTCCGCTTTCTCGCAGGCTCCGTTTCCTCCCTCATCCCACAAGGTGGATAATTTTATTGTAACTAAAGGAAAGAGATAATGATGTGTGTGAATCCAAATCGTCCGCAGCTCCGCCCATCGCGACCTGCCGACTATACGAACTGTACGTCGTGACAGCAGAGCTGAACTGCAAAGCAAATTTTATAAAGTAAGTGGCGCTGTGGTAAAAAACTGGGCCGTGGAGCTGCGGTCTGCAGGACTGTAGCATTGAACTCTGCAGGGAATACTGACCTGATAATGATGAAGAAAAAGCGAGAGAATCACCAGGTGGCTAAAATCTTTAGTCAAAATCAGCCACTTTAGCCACGTTTCCACCTAGCAGCTCGGTACGGCACGGTGACCTCATTACAGGGTGTGTTTCCACTGACTAACCCTAATCCTCTAACCTGGTGGGCGGGGCAGCGTGACATCATAGAAAGGTGACACCATGTGTCCCTCTGGAGGAAGAAACGGTAACAACAAACAAAAGAAACCATGGAGGACATCCAGCGGTTCCTGGTGTTGACGACATGCAGTAAACAGGCTCTGCACGCAGCCGGGAGAAAGACAAGCTAACTGCCCTGATTCTGTCCACCAATCAAGCAGACTGCAGGGGGTCCATCCCCCTTTATGGTACCGTTTAGCTCTGATTGGTTCCCCAGGCGAGGGGGGAACAAAACTGGCCTGGAACGGTTTGCTATTTAAGGGAACCATTCACAGCTTTTGACATTGGTAATGCAAAAAGTGCAAACTGTACTGAGCCGAACCAAACCAACCGAACTGAACCGAAATGGAACCAAACTGAACTGAAGTGAACTGAACCGAACCGAACCGAACCAGACTGAACCGAACTGAACCGAACTGAACCGAACCATTGAGTCAGAAACAGAACCAAACTGTACCGAACCAACCAAACTGAACTGAACCGAACCGAACTGAGCCAAACTGAACCAAACCGAACCGAACCAGACTGAACCGAACAACACTGAACTGAACCAAACCAACCTAACTGAACCGAACCAAACTGAACCAGACTGTACCAAACCGAAACAAACTATACCGAACTAACCAAACTGAACCCAACTGAACCAGAATGTATTGAACTGAACCAAACCAAACCAAACCTAACCAGACTGTACCGAACTGAAACAAAGTATACCGAACCAACCAAACGGAACCGAACCAAACCAAACCAAACTGTACTGAACTGAAGCAGAATGTATTGAACCAAACCAAACCAAACCAAACCGAACCGAACTGCTGCGTGGAAACAAGGTGAAGTGGTGTCGGCAGTGGCAGAAAAACAGCTCCATCCCAGGTCAAACTTGCTCGGCTGCTGATATTTTCCTGCCTGGAAAAGCTGTTGCATTAGTGAAACTAATTGCATTGATTTATGTCAATATGGCCGCCAAGAAACAGTTACAAGTTACAAGTGAAATGTTAGATTTTAAGGGTGGTGGTAAAGTTAAGCACTGTGTTACAAGTAAAGATACATGTAAGTGTTAATTTTTAAAATCTATTGACTCTTGATTCCCTCCAGGTCCACTGAAGTCAGAAGTTTGGCCTCGTCAGTGTCGTCTGCTCTTCTGTCAAGTGAGATGCTGCTGTGATTGGCTGAGAGGGTGGGCGGGTGGCTGTGAAGAGTAGGAAGTACACGATTAGTCGACTCAAAACAAGAAAAGATGTATTTTTGTAGAAAGACACACGTAAAGGAGATGCTCACTTGGCAGCCTCCTCTTCATCCGTCTGATTGGAGGACTCCTCTTCCTCCTGGTCTTCTTCTATGGTGGCTCCAGCATTAGGGGCCTCACCTCGCCTCCCCTCATTGAGCCGCATCCTCCTGCCGTCAGCAGGTGGTTTAGGCAGAGGACGGTGGACGTGAGGAGAAAAGTGACGATGGTCTGCAGCAGCACATTCAAATAAACAACCCAGGTGAAATTCAAAGAAACACAAGTGAAGAAAACATTTTTTCCTCACACATCATCCAAAACCGCATGAACTCTTCTTCCCTTATCTCTTCCAAAGGCCTCCTCCTGACCTCAACAACACTCCTCACACATCTGAGAGTCCCCAAGGATCAGGTTAGCTTTGGTGTGACCAGACGAACAATGTGGCTTCAATTTGATTAAAGTTTCCTTAATTTCCCTCAAATATCCCCACAACCTGTTTCAAAACCTGGAATCTCCTTAATTCACTTGCTGGGACCTTCTGAATAACGGCTAGTGTGTTAGAGTAGGTGTCCAAGTGGTTCTCAAAAACTTGACACCTTCTCAAATGCCTGAGAAAGAGACCCTCGACCCCTTGAGGAAGACCTCATCAGCAGCCTCAGAGTTTTCCTTAGTGCAGCCTGCAGCAGTTCTTGATAAAGTGGAACACCCTCAAAACTATGGACATGTAAATGATCCACAGATCCTTTACAAAATTTCCTAGAACTTTTCTTGGACCATGATCAGGAACTTTTCCTGGAAACCCTCAGAACATCCACAAAATAGAAAAGACATGTAGATCTGCTCACGGACCCCTACAACTTTATCAGCTTTGAGGAACTCTGATAACCTCCTGGACCACCGTGCGATGACTTTCAGAACCTCCATCTGAGAGCCGATATCGCCTTACCACAGATATATCGGTATCGGCTTGTACGTCATCACTATGGGCTGATAAAATTGGTTTTAAAGAAGCCGTTGGAGAAACAGTTGGGCTGGTTTGGTCACCGTCTCACTGCACTGCTGTCATTTAAACCAGTAAAGATTTAGTGTTCATCTGTAAAATAATCTGCCTCTGTTGCATCTTTGTTATGAATACTGGATAACCGCATTTGAGGACTCATTGTGAAAAATTTGTGTGTATCAGCTAATATCTGATATCTGAACTCACCATTGACTCCAAAAATTCCATACCAGTCGGGCTGTACTCCATAAATACAATAAGCATTGGAACCTCTCTCCTGGGACCTTCAAACAAGGTCAAGTGCCTTCAACAACAACATTCACTGCCTAAAGCACCAGTTCTTATTCAAATTTGCCAGAACCCTGTACTGGACTCCCAGAACTCACCAGAGGACAATGGACAGAAACTGAAGAAATCCTTCTCTGCAACCAAAATGGTGAAACCGCAAACATACCTTCAACCCTGATGGAACTTTTGGAACCTACCAAAAGATGCTCCAAGAACCAATGCAAATTGCCAGATATCCTCTCAGTAACCCCCGGAAGGTTTCCATGGAACACTTCCAACCCTCTCAACGTGTGCTGAAACTGCACTGGATCAGTTGAACTTCCTAAAATCTGAAACTTTATGAAGATGGTGGAAAGTCCCACAAGAGACACACTGAACCTTCACAAGGACCTGAGGCCCCTCTTGACACAGTTGGAACCACTGCCCACATCCTAAAATGCCTGAACCTGATCAGAGACTGCTGAAGTCATTGTGAGAAGTGTGGATGAAGGTTTTATAGTCTCACCCTTACTGTCCTGCTCATCAGAGACTGGTGGGCTGTGAGCTGGAGGACTAACGACCTGCTGAAAACCCTGAACCTCAAAGGCCTTATTCAGGTCCTCCTCCTCTTCTTCATGTGTTTGGTGGTGTTGATCAGACGCCGAGAGAAGCTAAAGAACAGAAGAGCAGAAGAAGAGTGATGAGGCGTAAACTAAAAAAAAACCCAAAACACTGTGCCATCTCACTGCTTCTTAACACAGTAATACCGATAATGACCAGCAGATGACAGTAAACACTCAGGAACAGAGTTACCCTGTTTGTTTGTTCCGAACCTGAAGGAGAATTTTGTTGTTTTTTTTTCAACCAAGTCTTATTAATGACATTTTAAATGCAAAAACTTAACAAAATACTTAGAATAACTCCAGGGTGGAGTTTGGTCACCAGCAGTGATTAGCTGGACGAGGATATACGACACATCAAAATGAAATTTCTGCTCCAATAACTACACTCAGGATGCTGGTGAGGAATCCGGATACATGCAGCAGACTCACTGCAGACAGACTGAGGCAGTCCGCCAGACCCACAGAGCTCTGGCGGTGGCTCATGGCTCCCTCAAGGGTCAGAGGTCAGCAGACAAGTTCACACAGCAGAACCTGGACGAAGAAACAGTCATCAGGTCCATCCTCACTCTCTCCTCATGCCCCTATTGGTCACTGTCACTCAACACAGACAGGTGAGTTAGCACATCACAGGAGGTGAGTCAGCGCGTTGCACAAACATGAGTCAGCGCGTTGCACAAACATGAGTCAGCGTGTCGCCGAAACACAAGTCAGCGTATCACAGAGACATGAGTCAGCGCGTCACAGACTTGAGTCAGCGTGTCACAGAGACATAAGTCAGCGCGTCACAGAGACATGAGTCAGCGCGTCACAGACTTGAGTCAGCGTGTCACAGAGACATAAGTCAGCGCGTCACAGAGACATGAGTCAGCGCGTCACAGACTTGAGTCAGCGTGTCACAGAGACATAAGTCAGCGCGTCACAGAGACATGAGTCAGCGCGTCACAGACTTGAGTCAGCGTGTCACAGAGACATAAGTCAGCGCGTCACAGAGACATGAGTCAGCGCGTCACAGACTTGAGTCAGCGTGTCACAGAGACATAAGTCAGCGCGTCACAGAGACATGAGTCAGCGCGTCACAGACTTGAGTCAGCGTGTCACAGAGACATAAGTCAGCGCGTCACAGAGACATGAGTCAGCGCGTCACAGACTTGAGTCAGCGTGTCACAGAGACATAAGTCAGCGCGTCACAGAGACATGAGTCAGCGCGTCACAGACTTGAGTCAGCGTGTCACAGAGACATAAGTCAGCGCGTCACAGAGACATGAGTCAGCGCGTCACAGACTTGAGTCAGCGTGTCACAGAGACATAAGTCAGCGCGTCACAGAGACATGAGTCAGCGCGTCACAGACTTGAGTCAGCGTGTCACAGAGACATAAGTCAGCGCGTCACAGAGACATGAGTCAGCGCGTCACAGACTTGAGTCAGCGTGTCACAGAGACATAAGTCAGCGCGTCACAGAGACATGAGTCAGCGCGTCACAGACTTGAGTCAGCGTGTCACAGAGACATAAGTCAGCGCGTCACAGAGACATGAGTCAGCGCGTCACAGACTTGAGTCAGCGTGTCACAGAGACATAAGTCAGCGCGTCACAGAGACATGAGTCAGCGCGTCACAGACTTGAGTCAGCGTGTCACAGAGACATAAGTCAGCGCGTCACAGAGACATGAGTCAGCGCGTCACAGACTTGAGTCAGCGTGTCACAGAGACATAAGTCAGCGCGTCACAGAGACATGAGTCAGCGCGTCACAGACTTGAGTCAGCGTGTCACAGAGACATAAGTCAGCGCGTCACAGAGACATGAGTCAGCGCGTCACAGACTTGAGTCAGCGTGTCACAGAGACATGAGTCAGCACGTCACAGACATGAGTCAGCGTGTCACAGAGACATGAGTCAGCACGTCCTGTTTATCACACATTAACATTGTTTAATGTTAAAGTGTTGATTAACCATCAACACATTAATATTGTCACTGTGAGCATGCTAGTATGCACCTGTTAGCATTTAGCTCAAAGTCACGCTGCACCCCACAGCCGTGGAATCACCCTGTCGTTAGCTTAGCTTAGCATAGATCCTGGAAACAGCTCGTCTGTCCAATGAACTCCAACTGTGGAGCTGTGCGACAGACGTGTTTCATCTGACTTGTGCCCTACGAAAATTAGACTTTGTGGTGTTTAATAGTGTGATGGTCACTGTGAAGTCAGCTGATATCTGCAAAACTACAAGTCAGAGCAAAAGTCTGAGGGGAGGAGCAGAACCACAGGTGAGAAGAGGAACGTAGAGGCTTAAATTTAGCGTTGGAGTGGAGAGTTTGGCTACAGGTTCTCCAGGAGGTGCACATGCACTGCGCTCAGGTGAACACACAACCCGGAGAACGAGAGTGACACATACACAGAAAAACATGAACACAGCCACAAAGTCGTCGAACTTTAAGACGTCGAAGACATCTCGGGCACTGTGTGTGTGAGAGACAGGAAGAGAGCTGCAGCCTACCTCGTGTCCTTGCAGCACCCACACACTGACAGCAGGTTTAAACAGGAGAGGAGAACGAAAGGAAACAGAGGAAAGGACCAAATCTCCCCAGGAACCTGATCAGCTGAAGGTCACCATGGCAACCAGGCTGTCAGTCAGTGTAAGTCCCGTCTTCTGGCCACACACTTCACATTGCACAGCATCATCATCGTCGCCTGCCCCTGACCTGTGAAGTACTGATGAATACATGTACGAGTACTGCATGTATTTGCGTAGACGTACAGTTGTTTTGTTTTGTTTGTGTCACAGGTGAAACGCGACAACAAAGAACAAGGAACTTATTAACGTGACTCTCAGGAAGGTGAACCGAAGATCCTCTAGAGCCCCACCTGATTTAGCCAACCT
>KV751424.1:166264-176345 GCA_001698575.1 Mola mola
CTTGTAAACTGATTGGCCGCCTTTAGTTTTGATTTTGTGGAAAAAGACAGTGATGATTCAAAATGTCGGCTCATCAAAAAGGATTCAAGTGTTTCGTTTAGAAGAAAATCAGGTGAACGCAGATTTAGTTTGTTTACACTGAGCCCAAGCTAGCTTGTGAGAGAGCTAAGGCTAGTTGCAGCTAGCTGAATATCTGTGGCTGCAGTAATTACAGTGGTAATAGTAGGCAAATCTTTTACTGCAGTACACCATTGATACCGAGTACCTGCTGTGGACAACTTTAGTTGCTTTAGGACTTCATCAGAGCAGAAGTAAAACATATTGTTGACTTTCAGCTTTACTTCCAGCATAGTGTCACATTACAGCTTTTTTAAGAAAGAGTTCCCATTTTTAGAGGCTCAAAAGTATTTGGACAGTTGACTGAGCAGCACTTTAATGACCAAGTGTTCCCTCGTTACTTCGAGACAAATGAAGCAGATTAATGTTCTGGACTCTGACCGGCGCATCAACATGTCGTCCAAGGAGGCAACATGAGGCTGAGAATCAGTTTGGTCCATCCTTAAAGAGACAGAACGTGTTGCTGAGCTCAACACCATCAAGAGGCCTGGGAGACCAGTGAGGTGGATCTTTTCCTTTGTTAAGAAAACCAGCTTCAAAACATGGACACAAGTCCAGAACAGACATCGCCAAAGTGTCCAATCCAGATGGATCCAAAGCACCGCGTCGTGTGTCCAACACAGTGGAGGCGGCTGTTTATCGATCATGTGACTGCTGACAGGAGGATCGGGATGATTTCTGAGGTGTATAGGGCTACACTCTGCTCACATTCAGCCAAACGCTACAAAACAACAATTTCCCCCGAGTGCGTTTACACTGAATTAAGCATGTGTATGTGTATGTATGTGTTTACAGTCAGCGTCTGGTTCCCACGACATCACTTGAAATACACACCTGAAGGTTCTCCTCACCCACCCAACTCCCGTTTCCCAGCCTCCCATTGGTCTCCTTAATCCTGTGTGGTTTGTTTACAGACATTAGCGCGCTTTTATTCTGACATGTTCAGTAAACACAACAGGAAGTTCAGCTGCGTCACGCTCGGTGGGAACAACCTTTTTCAGGTACGCGTATCGTGTTTATGTACAGCAGTACTGCACCCGCTGTTTGTGTACATCCTTCACTGCATGTAAAGGACAATTCTGGTGTTTTTTAAAAATAAGAACATTTATTCCTGTTCCTGAACTCTGATGGCTAAAAATCACAAAGTTCAGGACGGATTAGCTTCACAAGGATAAAAAATTTGCAACGTCAGAAATAAATCCCATTTTTCTCCACTAACGACCTCGGAATGTTGCTGACATGGAGCGGCTTCGCGTGTCTTGCTCAGCTCACTGACGCAGCCCCACATGCACTGAGGGGGGCGCCGTTTCCGGAAGTTCTTCAATCTTTATGAGACCAATGCGTGAAGTAAATTGTTCCAATTGGTTTGTTTGGTAAACATGAGCGCCCCCCGCAGTAACTTAAGGGCAGGTGGAAAAGACAGATCGATTAAAGTTAAAGGCAAATAAGTTCAATGGAAAGAGCTGAAGCCAATAAAGGACAGAATTTAGAGATCACATGACTTAAACGCCACCCGAGCTTCCACTGCAGGCAACGGCAGCAGATGAAGAGGGCAAATCTGCAGCATTAAGTTCAGTTCATTTCATATCCTATTTTCCTCTTCCTCTCCAGTTTGTTAGTTCGCTCTTAATTGTCTTTCTTCCTCTATGGTAAATGGCACCTGACGTGACTAGACAGTTTGCCACCTGCTGGCTGCCTCGATGAACATACCCATTAATGCACGTTTTGTTTTCCGGATTGGTACACCGTAACGGCAGAAGAAACACTGGTTTTACCGTCATTCTGCAATAACAGCTGAAAATTAATTTTCATTCAGTCACATTAAAGAAAATCTTCATCCAGAAAATCTGAAAAATGTTGGATATTGATGGGATAATTGATCAGGCTGATGAGTAATTAACCTAGAGTACTCAGTACAGCACATACATGTACATTTACTTTAACTTGTACTGTGATTCCTGTTGTGTCGTCATAGGAATGATGTTCTTTCACCGTCTGTAATTAAAGTTGCATTTGGTTAAAAATAAAATGCTGATATTTTATGTAAAAATCTAGGGAAATAGTTTGTATTTAGATAGACGTGTATTGAGCCCGCTGCTGTGACAGGTGGATCAGTTGCGACGATGACCTCCTCCGCGGAAAAAAGGTTTAACATTCTCTCCTGTTTTTCAGAACCACTGACCCAAACAAAGATGGCCGCTGCATCACTTCCTCCCACTGCACAAAGATGAACCCACACTATGCTGATACGAGCAACATTAGCAAACCGAGGAGGAAAACAAACACTTAAACAACCGAAAACGAAAGAAATCCCCTTTGGAAACATTTATTTACGATTACGTTTGACCTGTCTGCTAACATGGCAGGGGCGGGGCTTATGAGCTATAATGCAGCCAGCCAGCAGGGGGCATGCGGACGTTCTGACCGTCGATGATCAATCAGCAATCAATACTCGCACTTCCTGTTTAATGACGTTCTGAACACTTTCGCTTTCCCCGGTTTTACACAGAAACTCGTGCAGGAGTCACTGTGCAGACTCCGCCTTCCTCCTCTTCTTCACCTCCTTCAGCCCCTCCTGGATCTTCTCCACGGCCTCCTGGTCTCCGGCCTGCCGGGCCAGACTCAAGGCCTCCAGGTAGAATCGCACCGAGTCGTCCAGCCGACCTGCCGGACCAGGAGCATACCGTGAGACCCCATCACAGACACGCGAACCGTTTGGTGACCTTTGACCCCTCCCCACCTGTGTGCAGCAGGATGCCCGCCATGTTTCCCAGCAGCACGTGCTGGTCCGGGTGTCCGGCTGAGCGGCCCAGATCCACGGCCCGCTGGACCAGCTCCAGGGCGTCGTCGTGGCCGCCCTGCAGATCCAAGATGGTGGCCAGGTCGCTCATCAGCACCAGAGTCTGCAGGAGACACGAGGATGAGGGACCGTCTGCCGCGTTCCCAGCATTCCCGGCATCTCTCGCCGTCTTACCTGCGGGTGTGCGTCCCCTTGCTCCTGGCGGCAGATGGTCAGGGCGCTCTGGTAGTCCTGCCGGGCCTGGTTCAGGTGCAGCGTTGACGCCCGGTACCGAGCTCGTGAGTCCAAACAGAGACCAAGCAGGAGGCGGGTCTCCTTCCTGAGCGCCAGCTGCTCCTCTGATAACAACACCACCAACAGGGTCAGGGCCATCAGCCCGCTCGGTCGCTCCAGGACCTGCTGGCTCCAGGACCGGCTCGGGGGGCCTCACCTGTCTGCTCCTCCGCAGGGATCTCCTCCTGCTTCTCCAGTTTGGCCTCCAGAGACTCCGTACAGAACCTGAAACCGTGCTCTGCGAGCTCCGCCCTCACACACACACACACACAGAGTCAGTCCTGCCACAGGAAGCTGAGGTCACACGGTCTGCAGGTAAATCTTACTTGTTCTGTTCGGCGTAGATGGTGGTGAGTTTCAGCGACATCTCGATGATGGCGTTGTCGTCCTGGAAACAGACAGGAAGTCAGTGAAGACGCACGCACGCACACACACACTCATGGCGGAACAGGGACTGACGCCGACCTCAGCTGTCCCTCCGGACAACAGGAAGCTCATCGCTGCTTTGAAGAGTTTTTCTGCCTGCGAGGACCAAAGGAGACAACAATGATGATGATGTCACGGTGGGCCGTCACCACAGCGATTTCATGTCCATACTCACGTCGTCCAGCTGACCCTGAACGTAAGCCAGGTTGGCCATCTGAGGAAACACACAGGTGGAGGTCAGGGGTCAGGCAGCCAAGGGGTCAGGGGTCTCAGTCGCAGGTTACCTGGCTGTAGGTGTAGACGATGGCCTGCCGGTTGTCGGTCTGATGAGCCAGAACGACAGCCTGATGGAGGAACCCTGAAGCGGCGTGCAGCTGCCCCCGAATCGCGCTGAGCTGGGGACGGACGTGACACGTTACTACGCGGTAACCGCATCCCCAATACGGCTGTCCACGCTGCCGCGGGTACCTTGGCCTTTTTGAGCAGCAGGATCATCTCGTCGCGTTTCCTCTGAGCTTCATCTCGCTGGTCTTCATCAGAGCGGCTGAAGAGAGAGAGAGCTGCTCGCACACACGTCAGAGACATCAGCTCACTGACTTCAGTTTGCAGAGGACAACATGACAACATCAACAAATGAGTGGGAGGAGTTTGGTGTGAGGAAGAGGAAGGAGTCAAATCAGCTGCTGCGGTTTCAGGTTAACTGGTGATGGACATCTAACTGATTGTGTGTAAAATGTGCAGATTTCTGAATGGAGTTTGGTGACAGAACGAACCTCCTGCAGCCCACAGCAGGCCTCCACCTCCTCCTCCTCCTCCTCCTGCACTCCGGAAGGTTCTGCTGAAAGCCTGATGTCCGTCTATGTTTACCCAGCAGGCCGAGCTCTGACGTCTGAGAGGAACACAGAACCAACAAAGCGATCACACTGGAGAACCCGAGTCAGCCTCAGGTTCTGCCCTCAGAACCTTCCAGTCTGACCACCAGATGTCGCCGTTTTCACGTCAGTGAACTCTCAGCAGAGGTTCGAGCCGATCAGATAATCAATCGATGAAGTGTTTTCCCCACAACCAACACGCTGTTTGGTTCGGGTGCACTTGATATATTGGACGTGTCCATGTTGTCACGTGAGGTCCCTGATGAGGAAGACCCACCCCCACCCCCGCTACCTGTGCATCGGTACCGCTTCCGAACCGCGACTCACCTGACAGAAGCCGAACCTCGGGCTGAGACCTGCCTCACGCCTGCCGAACACCCGAACCGGCTCAGAGTCTGGCTGAGGACGGTACGCCGCAGACAGGAGGCCGCCATCTTTACTGTTTTCATAACCAGCGGAAATCGTGTGTGCGACAGTGCGCCTTCAAAATAATAGCAGCGGAAATAAAAACGGCGTTTTTGAAATATTTGAAGCCAGTGTACAAGAAAGGACACGTCGACCCCCCGCGCCTTAACGGGGTTGAGGGGTTTCTCTGTGATCCTGGCCCGGATGACCCCGGTGCGCTTCGCAAACCCCGATGAATCGCACTTCAGTTAGCTGGACCACCAGGCTGACACAGAAACTGAGTTCTGCTCCTAATTTTGATCCGATTTGACGGTTAAAAAGGAAACTGTAAATATTAAAAACCACATTTATGGTCGGTCGAATCCATGATGTTATTTCAGATCAACCACAGAAGGAAACACACAACTTTCTACACAGGATGTGGTTTTTATTGGCCAACAGAAAGCCGTGTGGGGTTTACACAATGAACATGTGGTGAGCAGGAGTCCACAACTGACTCCGCTGGCCTCCTGCCGCAAATTTTATTTTGTCAAGATGAGCCTAAAGCCATCTGCGTGTCCAGGTCATGTGACTTCAGGCCACGCCTCTAAAATGGCGACCACGGTACCAAAAAGTGCTTGATGAAACGGACCATGAGATTCTGTTAACCTCATCTGTTAGTGTCCTGCATTACAGTTTTGGGTCAGCAGATCAGCCAATGAGAGACAGGCTAGCTTAGTGACCTCGGACCTGAGGTCAGCTGGTCTGAAAACTTGTCAAAATACAGAAATGGAAGTTTGCAGTTTAGCACTTCCAGCCTATAAAACAATAAAAGGCCGAGTCTAACGTTTTCTATGAAGCCAGAATCTTTACTGCAGGGGCACAAATGTTGACGTCTTCAACTGAAAACATTTTCCAATAAAGTCTAAACCACCGATTGGACAGTCAGTCTGGGATCTTGGCCTGTGTCCTTCTGTCCCTGTAGTGGATTTATGGAGCTCTCAGATTACATCTGCCCGGCTCAAAATGTGTTTCATGTCTGTGTTCGCATCTGACTCTTCTGTGGGATTTGGGGCGGAAATTACAGCGATCTCTCCGTCAGCAAATTGCCTGCCAGCGCTGCTGCAGCCCCACTTGCTGGCAAACTCCAAGAACTGTACCTTCCATCACCATCCCTCTCCGCTCAGCGTCCTCGCCGAGGAGGCGTCTCGTTCTCTGAAAACCTCCGCCGGCCGTCTTGTCCCGCAGCCAGTCACTGGGCCGGCAGGTGGTCCGTGAACCTCTTCAGGTGGTAGCGCAGCACTCCTTTGGTCTTGAACGTCTTGCCGCAGCTGCAGGCGTGCGGCCGCTCGCCGGTGTGGTCGAGCTGGTGGACCCGCAGCAGCGAGCTGGTGAAGAAGAACTCCCCGCAGGTGATGCAGTAGTGGCTCTTCTCTCCGGTGTGTTTGGATCTCTGGTGGCTCAGCAGCGAGCCCGACGTGATGAAGCTCTGCCCGCAGTCCTGGCAGCTGAAGGGCCGCTCGCCAGTGTGGATCCGTTCGTGGGCCCTCCACGAGTTGTGGTAGGAGAAGGATTTCTCGCAGTACGAGCACTGGTAGCGCTTCTCCTTGGTGTGGCTCAGCCGGTGCATCTTCAGGTAGTGAGCGATGGTGAAGCTCTTTCCGCAGTCGTCGCAGGTGAAGGGCTTTGCGCCCACGTGGAACAGCGTGATGTGGGATCTCAGGTGGGACGACTGGGTGAATCTCTTCCCGCAGGTCGTGCACAAGAACGGCCGCTCTCCCGTGTGGGTGACCATGTGAGACTTGAGGTGGGGCGACTGGGTGAACCTCTTCCCGCACTCGGTGCACCTGTACGGCTTCAGTCCGGTGTGCGTGCGGTTGTGCAGCTTCAGTCCCTGCAAGCTGGAGAAACACTTGCCGCACTCGGTGCAGTGGTAGTCCCTCAGGTCCTCGTGGGTCCTCTGGTGGCAGCGCATGCCACTCAGCAGCTTGAAGGATTTGCCGCAGGTGGGGCATTCGTGCGGCTTCCTGTCAGAGTGGGTGACCTGGTGGAGCTTCAGGCTCTGAGGGTTGCTGAAGGTCTTGCTGCACTTGAGGCACGGCAGCAGCATCCGGCTCTTGTGGGACTTGCGGTGGAAGTTGAAGCCCTGGTAGGAGATGAACATCTTGTCACAGACTTTGCAGTGGTAGCATTTCTCGCCCTTGTGCACCTCCAGATGCTCATTGAGCTCATCCTGCTGGCTGAAGCCATCCCCGCAGAACCAGCACTTGAGGGGTTTGGTACCCGAGTGCATCCGGTGGTGAGTCTTCAAGTCCCTCTTCAGTGCAAAGGTCTTGTCACAGTAGGAGCACTGGTAGGGCTCCTGGCGATTGTGGATCTGCTGGTGGATGACGAGGCTCATCAGAGTCGGGTAGATCTTCCCGCACTGCCAGCACTGGTTGGGTTTCTCTCCCTGGTGGCTTCTCTGGTGAGCATCCAGGTGAGATTGCTTGTAAAAACCTCTTGTACACTCAGAGCAGTAGACCATCTTTCTTCCCACAGTCGACAGGAAGCACTGCCCCTGCCTCTGGGTACACAGATGAGGATGATCCTCTGCCGGGAGAGAGGTCAGAGGTCATGTGATTAGAATATATCCACACATTAAAACTGATCAGCTGCAACATTAAACCCACTGACAGCTAAAATCAATGACACTGATCATCTCCCGTGGGCCATTCCAGTGGAAAACTGTGGTTCCATGGCAGCAACACAACAGGTCCGCAGCCGTTGCCCCTACTTGGCCTCCAAATTCCCCAGATCCCACTTTGATCAGATGGCCGGAACAAGGCCGATCCACAGAGGCCCCACGGGACTCAAAGGACCTTCTGTCGACACTTCAGCTGCGGCCCCCCCGGGGTCATGTGATGCTCAGGAGAGTTCTGACGCCAGGTCAGGTTCCTTGAACAGCTCCTGAGCAGTTTGGGGTGTGTTTGTTCTGGTTTGTGTCAAATGGCGCCCAGATTAAGCATTTTCCCAGCATTCCAACCGCGCTCTGAAGCGATCTGATCCATGTCATTCCGTCAGTGGTGTTAATGTTGTGGTCAGAGTTCTCACCCAGAGACAGGAAGTCCTGCCCTTCCAGCCACAGCCGGCAGTCAGTCAATGTGACGGACAGCTTCTTGAGGACAGGATACGCCCGGATCTCCACATCGCCCTCTGGCTCCAGTTTGATCTGAACGTCTTCAGTGGCGTTCTGAAATGAGAAACCAGCCGACAGTGAGCGACAGACAGATGCAGACGTGTTCTTTACGAGGTCACGTAATGCTCCTTGTGACTATTTTACCACACAGAACTGGTTCCAGAGCCTGGTCTCGAACCAGTTCTGTGTGTCACGACAGCCAAAGAACCTGCTGACCAACCAGCAGCACTTAGGAGACTCAATCAGGTCCACCATAGTGGTTCTACTGAGGCAGGTCTAACGATGAGACAGAAACACTGAAAAGCAAAATGGCCTTTAGAACAATCGCATTTGAGCAGCACCAGAACCAGCTTGGTGGGAAAGACCCAAGTACTGTCCACAATGGTCCATTTATCTGAGGTTCTGTCTGGTTCAAACGTTGGGTTTCGAGCACAAAGAGGGACGCAATCCTGATAAACTGTGATTCAAGCATCTGGTCTGCAGAGCCACGAGACACGGAGCATCTCCCCAATCTTTACTGGCTCATTGTGGTTCCGTCACCAGCAGGCTCAATTAGCAATGACGCCATTTTGGTTTTAACATCTTTAACTCTGGTTCTTCACAGCACCTCAGGCTTTCTGCAGAAAGGGGTTGGGATCAAAGCCTACAGGAAGTACAGTATTCGTTTTACTGCGTTTTTAACCCCCTCTACCGAAACACCAACGTTCGACGGAGTGTGCTCTTCTCTGGTGCTTGCCGTCTGGGATGAGGGCTGTATCGCCCCCTACTGGCCCGGCATGCCTGTCATCTGTGCATACAGAGGTCCTATCTTCTGTTCAAGGCACCAAAACTGCCCGTTAGCTTCAAACTTGTGCTGCTGATGTTCATTCGCTGCAGTCTGGAGGCGCAAAATATTCAATATAAATAAATCTTGCTAATTTCATCTTGAGTTCTTCTTTGCACAGACACCGGATCTATAGGGATCTGACAAGTACACGGCCTGAAGTGTGTTCGCCGTGTAAAAGAAGCTAAGATTTTTATGTATGTATTTATTTATTTTTTTTTTTTTTTTGGGGGGGGGGGGGCGGAGAGGGTTGCGTTTGAACGCGGACCAAAATTTTGAAAAGAAATAATTGGGAAGTGGAGTGAGCCCTTCCTAGAACCACGTTCCTCCTGAGCTGAAACATTTTTACTTCACATCTGAAGGTCTCACACACAATAACTAAAAACCGTTGCTTCACAATCAGACCCAGACCAGCACAGAACCACAGGCCTCCAGCAGACACAACCCGGTCCATTCGTTTCCTCTTCAGACGAAATCTGATTTTTCGGTCGCCTCCAGCTCGCCCCGGAAGAACCGACACTTGTGTGTTTGTCAGGCTCCCGAACCGGACCTGGCTTGTGTTCTGCTGAAGCCCAACTGACCGCAGGGCAGTGAGGACACATCCCCTCCACCCGAGTGTCAGTTGGAGTGAACGCAATGAGAACCAAACGGCGTCTTTTTATTTCACGATTTTCCTGAACGGAGTTTGGCGGCGGCTGCCTCCCCTCTCATCAGACTAGCCCCGTTAGCACCGCGCCGTTAGCAACGCGGGTGCGAGACGCTCCGGCGAAGCGGTGCCGGTCGCGCGAAGTGTTTACCGGTGACGCCGTGTCGGTGGCCATCCCGCCGGTCCAGCTCGCTCAGGTCCTGCCGGTCCCGGTTCACGGCTCCTTTTGTCCGGAGGAGCTAACAGGGACAACTGCTCTTCCTCAAGCAGCCCGGCAACATTCTCCTCTTAGGATGGCGAAGACAAGACCCGCCCTGCTCTGCTTCTGATTGGCTCATGACGGGATTCTTGCCCAGAACCCAACCAACCACGCGCTCCATGACGAAACCTGACCGCCACACTAACCAATCAGAGGCAGAGCAGCGCGACCATGACTCGGTCATCCTGGTGGGAAAAATAAGTGGCGCAGCAGATCCCATAGAAATGACTCACAAATTAAAGATGATTTCAACACTTTACTCATCAGGTGAACTGGTTTCACTAACAATATTTAGGACAATAA
>KV751424.1:185513-197510 GCA_001698575.1 Mola mola
GTTAAAGTCAGCAGGCTGGATGTACAGAACAGGTTTAATTTTTCCAACATACTGACGGAATGTCGCGATAACAGACGAAACGGAAAGCTAGTAGTCGACAGAGGCCAGTTTTAAACAGGCTTGGTAGGTGTTTGTGAGCTGCAGTCTCTGGTTTCATCCTCCGCCTTTGTCCTCATGTTTTCCCCGGAGTTCCTCCCCCTGCGGCGCTGGGCGGAGTTTCATACCGGACTAGACGCTCCTTTTGTCGGATTCGTTTCGACCTGACTCCCCGGGGTTCACGGCTCAAAAACACACACTTCCAAAGTTCCGAAACCGGCCAAACCACGTCAGCCGTGATCAGAATCAACCCGGCGTTCTGACGGAACCTGTCGGTGAGTAGTAAGTTGTGATTCGAAACAGATTTCTGGGTTTTTCTGCTCGTCTGTCTCCGAGTCAGCAGAACGTTCATGGCGGCTTCGCGGTGGAGGCTTGTGGGGCAGCAGCGACCCATCGGCCCGCTCAGCGCCGAAATGCCCAAATTCTGCTCTGCGCTCCTCCGTCGAACCGCGCACGGAGCACATTTCTCCACTTTAATCCGCGAATTGTTCGTTTGCGCAGACGCCGATGTCGACAAATTTTCCAATTTTAGCTGTTTTTTTTTCTGAAATGAAGCGATTATTTGGTGCACATGTCGAACCGAACCGTCGCCGCTGGTTCGAACCTTCCAGGTTCTCCGCGTCCGTCACGTCCGCGCCGCTCGCACATTTTACCTTGTTGCCCCGCGTTAGCTTGCGCTTGCCAGCGGAAACTACGTGGTGACTCCTGCCGGAGGACGGACGCCATTACCGGGGTAGCCGGAGCCCGACGACCCGCTGCTCAGTTCCGGGCGATCCCGCGCACGTTTGGACCCTTCAGCAGTCACCGAGCAGCACTCGGTTCCGACGGTCCGGACCTGCAGCATCTCCGCGGTCCAACGAGGTCCGTGCGCCGCGACACCGAGCTGTGGCCGCTGCTCGCGCACGGCAGCCGCCTGGTGACGTGCGTGAACACGCGCGGATCCTCCTCCGAGACTACGTCTCCAGTGTGCGAGTGTGACGTCATCGGCACGGCTGTGCGTCACCAAGTACTGTACATACTGCATGTACAAATACTGCCCCGTACTGCATGTATAAATACTGCCCCGTACTACACATACTGCACGTACAAATACTGCCCCGTACTGCATGTATAAATACTGCCCCGTACTACACATACTGCACGTACAAATACTGCCCCGTACTGCATGTATAAATACTGCCCCGTACTACACATACTGCACGTACAAATACTGCCCCGTACTGCATGTATAAATACTGCCCCGTACTACACATACTGCACGTACAAATACTGCCCCGTACTGCATGTATAAATACTGCCCCGTACTACACATACTGCACGTACAAATACTGCCCCGTACTGCATGTATAAATACTGCCCCGTACTACACATACTGCACGTACAAATACTGCCCCGTACTGCATGTATAAATACTGCCCCGTACTACACATACTGCACGTACAAATACTGCCCCGTACTGCATGTATAAATACTGCCCCGTACTACACATACTGCACGTACAAATACTGCCCCGTACTGCATGTATAAATACTGCCCCGTACTACACATACTGCACGTACAAATACTGCCCCGTACTGCATGTATAAATACTGCCCCGTACTACACATACTGCACGTACAAATACTGCCCCGTACTGCATGTATAAATACTGCCCCGTACTACACATACTGCACGTACAAATACTGCCCCGTACTGCATGTATAAATACTGCCCCGTACTACACATACTGCACGTACAAATACTGCCCCGTACTGCATGTATAAATACTGCCCCGTACTACACATACTGCACGTACAAATACTGCCCCGTACTGCATGTATAAATACTGCCCCGTACTACACATACTGCACGTACAAATACTGCCCCGTACTGCATGTATAAATACTGCCCCGTACTACACATACTGCACGTACAAATACTGCCCCGTACTGCATGTATAAATACTGCCCCGTACTACACATACTGCACGTACAAATACTGCCCCGTACTGCATGTATAAATACTGCCCCGTACTACACATACTGCACGTACAAATACTGCCCCGTACTGCATGTATAAATACTGCCCCGTACTACACATACTGCACGTACAAATACTGCCCCGTACTGCATGTATAAATACTGCCCCGTACTACACATACTGCACGTACAAATACTGCCCCGTACTGCATGTATAAATACTGCCCCGTACTACACATACTGCACGTACAAATACTGCCCCGTACTGCATGTATAAATACTGCCCCGTACTACACATACTGCACGTACAAATACTGCCCCGTACTGCATGTATAAATACTGCCCCGTACTACACATACTGCACGTACAAATACTGCATGTACAAATACTGCACATACTGCACGTACAAATACTGCATGTACAAATACTGCACGTACAATACTGCCCCGTACTACATGTACTAATACTGCGCATACTGCACATACAAATACTGCCCCGTACTGCATGTACAAATACTGCCCCGTACTGCAGAGGCTCAAGTACCCTTCACGGGAGTAATTTGTACCTCAGTAATACTCGAGTGCGGAAGTCTGAGGCCACCATTAGATCTGTTTTTTATCGACGCCATAACGACCACGTGTACTTATTTCTGTCTCTTCGTTACAATACAAAACTGTGTATGCAGATTTCCAAAAGAGCCTTTTCAGGCTCAATGGGTATAAAGTTTAAGTATTAACCTGTGACCTCCCTTCACACCTAACAATAGCAGGAACGTGGCATTTCTGCCAGTGGTGTGGGCCAGATTGCTGGAATTGGTGGGATCATTAATGCCGAAAACACGGACAGATTTGAGCTCATCGCTCAGCCCCTCTGGAAATTGCCAGGTGTTTTTCAGCATTGATCCTCAGCTCACTGCTAATGTGGTAAAATCATGTGTGGAGAGAAGAACTGCTGATACGACACTGACAGCCATGGACTGGCCTCCTTTCGGCCTCCTTCCTACCAACGGAGGTCCCCCTCAATACTGACATTTGCCTACAGAGGCCATTTTGTTTCCTACATGTTCTGTTTGTATCTTCATGATAAATATATAACGACGGTCGTTCAGAGCTCAAAAGGGCATCAGTACAGGTGCTAACTGTGCGTGTGTGTGTGTGCACCCACAGAGGGCGGAGGGGCGGAGTCAGCTCCGTCAGCGGCTGCAGGATGAACGGCAGCAGCAGCGTCTCCAGAGCTCAGAGCGCCAGGGTCAAAGGTGAGCCAGGTAAGCAGGCTTCGACCTCACCATCGTCCGACGCCCTGACCCGGCACTGAACACGTGATGACGTGTGTGTGTGTGTGTGTGTGTGTGTGTGTGTGTGTGTGTTTGCGCGCAGACGAGTGGAGCCGGGAGGACTGTCTCACTCTGCTGGAGAGGATTCGCAGTCTGCTGCCAGACGGAGACGGCATGAAGTACAAAACCACTGAGTCGCACTTCGACTGGGAGAAGGTGTGTTTCGGCAGCTTCACCGGGGACATGTGCCGCCAGAAGTGGCAGAAAGTCTCGTCAGAGGTACGAGCCATCAAACGCATCACCAACCGGCTTTAATCTCAAATTTCAGGGCCGAACAAACATTTACAAGTTGTTGACGTGCTCGTCGTCCACTTCTGTGAAAACATGCCATCGTTTATTTGGCCCAGTCCACACAACCCACATTCCTTTGAAAACAGAAATTGGGATTGAAAAACTACAATTTCAATCTGTATTCAAAATAAAAACTAGTCAGTAGCATTTTTTTTCAGTTGAGACAAAATGTTTGGTATATGTCGTGAAGTGTCGGTTCCTGATTGGGGCCCCCGGTGGAAGACGGGGCCCCTCGCCCGAACCTGGAAACTACAGTGAATATGAAAATCAAGAGTTCAAAAAATGGAAATTAATTATTTATTTTAAAAAACCTAATTAAAATCCAAATTTTATTTCAATTGGCAAAAAATATTGACTTAATTTGAAACATTTCTTTTTTTTGTGAAGTTCAGAAGAAAAATGTTGATGTGCCGTTAAAAATAATACTAAGCGTTTTGTTTTCGGGGCTGGTTTGGCTCCGCGCTCGCTCTCCGAGTTGACTGAACACGTCCTGTCATTGATGACTGATCGCAGGTCCGCAAGTACCGAACGATGACGGAGCTCATCGTAGACGCCATCGAGTTTGTGAAGAACCCGTACAAAGGCAAGAAGCTGAAGGTGAGAACGGGGTCCGGCCTAGTCCGCCTCCAGGGTTTCACGCCGTACGTTCTCTGAGCCGACTCCACCTGTCGCCTTCAGACTCACCCGGATTTCCCGAAAAAGCCGCTGACGCCATACTTCCGTTTCTTCATGGAGAAACGCGCCAAATACGCCAAAATCCACCCGGAGATGAGCAACCTGGACCTGACCAAGATCCTGTCCAAGAAGTACAAGGAGCTGCCCGACAAGAAGAAGGTGAGTCGTTCACATTTCAGTGGGGTTCTGTTTCCCCGATCGTGATGTCGTCAGTGTCCCTCCTGGTTTGAAAGGTGCACTACAGTAAGATCAGACCATTCTAATGTGACTCCGCCCACTCAGTCCGAGCTCAACTCATCTGCTCTGTCTGACTTTTGCAGCAAAAGTACATCACGGAGTTTCAGCGAGAAAAAGAGGAGTTTGAGAAGAACATGGCTCGATTCAAGTGAGTTCACGCTCCCTGAAGCTAAGCTAACGTCAGCTGCAGCATGGCTGCCATCTTGGATGTCGGCTTAGCTGTTAGTGATGATGTGGATGACACCTGCTCACATCATCTCCTGCCGTAGCATAATGATGGATGATGGTATTTATGTTTCAGTTCAGGGTCTTATTAGCAGCATTAGCATTCAAAGCTACGGAGGCTCAGAACTTGGGCCGCCTCAGCAATTTTGCCATAGTTATCTCTCCAATATGGCGGACGCTCTCGCACATGCATTACTCTTAGTTTGGCTAATGTAAGCTGCCCCGCAGGGAGGATCATCCGGAGCTGATAGAGGAGAGGAAGAAGTCGGACCTGCCGGAGAAACCCAAAACTCCTCAGCAGCTGTGGTACAACCACGAGAAGAAGGCGTACATGAAGCTCCACCCAGAGGTACACGTGCACACGCACGCACACACACGGGATTCTGAGTCTGAGCCGGGCCTCACCGGACCGCTTCTGTTGCCAGGTGAGTCAGAAGGAGCTGAAGGAGGCGCTGAGGAGGCAGTGGTCCCAGCTGTCCGACAAGAGGAGGCTCAAGTGGATCAGCAAGGCCCTGGAACTGCAGAAAGACTACGAGGTACCGGACAGACCGGACCACACCAAACCAGACCGAACCAGACCAGACCAAACAGAACCAGAGGAGACCAGTCAGAACTACACCAATCCAGACTAAACCAGAACGGACTACACTTAACCAGACTGAACCATAACGGACTACACTGAACCAGACCCAACCAGACTGAACCAGAGCGGACCAGTCAGAACCAGACCAAACCAGACTGAACCAGAACAGACTACACTGAACCGGACCGAACCAGATTGAACCAGAACGGACTACACTGAACCAGACTGAAGTACACAGAACCAGACCAAACCAGACTGAAACAGAACGGACTACACTGAACCAGAGCAATCCAGACTTAACCAGAACGGACCAACTGAAGCAGACCGAACCAGCAGGGTTGTGCTGACGTTGGTTTTTGGCGGCTGTGTGTGCAGGGCAGCATGAGGGCCTATCACGAAGCTCATCCAGACGTGAACTCAGATGATCATGTTCGCTCCGTCCTCACCAAAGCAGAGCGACAACTGAAGGACAAATTTGATGGACGACCGACTAAACCGCCACCGTGAGTCTCAGTGACCCTCAGCCGTGGCTAACAGCATGACGCAGAGCACGCTTCCACATGAGGCTAGCGGACGACACATGAGCAGGACAGCAGCGGGCTGAAGAGCCCGTTGTTGGCTAACGGCTGTGTGTTTTTGGCTAGTAACGGCTACTCCCTGTACTGCGCCGAGCTGATGGTCAACATGAAGGACGTCCCCAGCACCGAGCGGATGGTGCTCTGCAGCAAGCAGTGGAAGATGATGACACAGAAAGAGAAGGACATGTTCCAGAAACGCTGCGAGCAGGTCGGTATCGGTGCGCCACCGGTCGCAGCGCTTCGGCGCGACCCCGCTCTCACGACCTGTTTCTGTCCGATCTCTCATCAGAAAAAGAAGCAGTACGACATCGACCTGCAGAGGTTTCTGGAGGTACGTTAGATCATTCACGTCTGTCATATTCACACGCTTCCATGTTCACCAAGCCTTGTTTTCTAGAGCCTCCCAGAGGAAGAACGAGACCGCGTCATGACTGAGGAGAAACTGGGCGGGGGCAAAGTGAGCGGGGGCGTGGCCTCGAGTCCACACCGAGCCCGATCGCCTTCTGTGAAGGTTTGAGAATCCACCGTCACTTCTTTTGACCTCACGGATTGTGTCTGAAATAGTCTGTGATGTGTGTGTGTGTGTGTGTGTGTGTCTCAGGAGCAGTGCCGGGAGGCGGAGCCAGAGCCGTGGCTTCCTGCCGGGGTGCCAAAGGAGAGACGGGACGGCAAGAAGACGGGGAAACTTCCTGAGACGCCTAAAACAGCCGAGGAGATGTGGCAGCACAGCGTGATTGGAGACTATCTGGCCAAATACAGAGTGAGCCTCATCACCAGCATCTTGAAGTGTATATGTGAATACGTGGACTGTTACCCATCAACCCCCTGCCGGTCATGTGATTCACTGCAGAGCGACCGCAGGAAAGCCCAGGCGGGGATGGAAGCGGCCTGGAAGTCGATGGAAAAGAAAGAGAAGATCCCTTGGATCAAGAAGGCGGCAGAGGACCAGAAGCGATATGAGGTTTGATACCAGCCTGTGACCACGCCCCCTCAATGACTCCACCCACTAGGCACACACACAAACAAAATTTCAACTTTACTCACTGCTGGTGACGTGTTGTGCAGAGAGAGCTGTTGGAGATGAGGACTCCAGCCGCAGGTCAGAGTCAGAGTCAGAGTCAGAGGAAGCCCAAGTTCGACGGAGAACCGAAGAAGCCTCCAGTGTGAGTTCAGCATCACACCACCCCCTGCTGGCTGACTTTATTTGCTCGATACAGCTCATGTGACTGTGGTTCCGTCCAGCAGGAGCGGCTATCAGATGTTCTCCCAGGAGCTCCTGACCAACGGCGAGCTGAACCACTTCAGCCTGAAGGAGCGCATGGTGGAGATCGGCAAGAGGTGGCACAAACTGAGCCCCGGCCAGAAGGACAAGTACAAGAAGCTGGTGGAGGAGCAGCAGGTGGAGTACAAGGTGGAGCTGGAGGCCTGGGTCAAGGTGAGCTGCCAGCGTCACCGCCGGAAGTAAAATCTCAGACGTGAAGATGAACCTGATGAAATGACCCAATGTTGCGTTCGAGTTTCCGTCGGCCTAAGTTTGTTTTTCTTCTCTGCAGTCGTTGTCTCCGCAGGATCGAGCCGTCTATAAGGAGTTTTCCTCCTCGGTGAGTCTTTGGTTCGTTGCTAACAAACTTGTCTTACGTCAAGTGCAGCTGTGAAAAAAACGAGTTTTTTCTTTCTGTTTGGATCAACGAAGCCTTCTTTAAGGTTAAATATTCGTGATCCACTGACGCCATTTTTGCCTGACAGATGTCGACCTATAACATCGGCCACATATGTCTGCAAGCAAACATAACTTTAGCAGTTTGGAACAGCTGCATATATGACGCTTGCTAACAGGTCATGAAGCTAGCATGATGTTAGAAGAGTCGCTCAGAATGCAGCTCATGGATTTTAGCATTAGCATGGCTAAGCTGCTGATGAGTCATCAAATATTGGAGTGTATGAAAGAAGTGTTGACCCCCGACTCCATCACACCTCTAACTTGGTCACCAGTGTTGACCCGTTGTGCTTCGATCCATCCCGCTGAAAAGATTTTGACAAATGTGTCATTAAACACAAGATAACAGGACCTTACAGGAAGTCGCTGAGCTCATGCGACATGTTGTGCCCATCAGAAACGCCGCAGCACCACTAAAGTCCGCAGCAGCCCCGGAGCTAAAGTCCGAGTGACGGCAAAGGGGAAGGCGGCCAGTTCCAGAGCCGCAACACAGGCCGTCGGGGTGGCCAAGAGGGCCATGGCATACCGAGCAAAGGTAACACACTACACGGCGAAGAGGCGGAGCCTCACTGATGTATCCAGATGACAGCGTTAAAGACGCGTGAAGGAGAGTGAAAACATATTTAGTGAAGTTCTATTATTCACCTTCCTGACTTTGAAGTGTTGATGCTGAGCGAGCGTGAAGCCCTTGGTGTTGACTGTCAGGCGGCGTCCGTCTGTCTGTCTTCCAGCAGGACATGTCCGACTCAGATGATGAGGAGAAGAGCGACTCGTCAGACTCTGACGAAGATGATGAGACGTCGGGATCCACAGAGAGCGACGACGACGAGGTAGAGGCGCCAGAATCGCCATGGCAACTTGCTGAAAATGCTAGAAATGAACATATATTTTTCTTACAACCACTTCGTTTTGTCATTTCCTCAGGACGATGATGATGAGGACGATGAAGATCAGAGCTCCTCTGAGGAATCCAGTGACTCGGACTCAGACTAGCTCCGCCCCCTCCACCTCATTGGAGAGGACAGGCTGTGCAGGCCACGCCTCCTCTTAGGATCAATCTGGCGGAGCAGTGAGACGCGCGGTTGCAGCCCCTTCCCACCTCCCCTCTGAAAGGGGGCGGAGCCTGACGGAGTCACTTGTTACGTGTGTTTGTTTTTTATGGAGTGTTTGTTGGCTTTTACCTGATGGATGTTTGTAGATGGGCAGAGACATGTCATTTGGGGCGGGGGCAGGGCTTGTACAGTTTGACAGGCAAGGTGGGGCGGAGCCAATTATTTTGACGTTAGTTACCGCTGAGGGAGGACCCAATGTTTAGCCTCCAATCAGCCGCCTGCCTGAAAAAATTAAGAAATAAATGCACTTTTTTTTCTCAGCTGTGACTTCTTCCTCTGTGGTGACCTCATAGCGATGTAATTATTGCTGACCCCTCCCCCATAACCATTTATCAAAGTCTTTGAGTAGGATGCTGGTATTTCCACATAGATTCAGATGTTGAATTCACACTTCGGCGATTTACAATTTATATTATTTATGAAAAGCATAAAATGGGCAGGTGAATTGTTCTTTAAATTTGAAAAGCAAAAGACAGGAAGTTTGTCATGAGACAACTGCTGCATTTAAAGATGGCTGACACAAGAGCTCCACTTGTGATGCCTAAACATCTGGATGGCGCCCTGCTGGCTAGTAGCAGTATAGCTCGCCATAAGCTCGTCCCCCTTCATGTTAGCAGACGGGAAAAAGTGCACGTCACATAAATTTCTGTCGTTTTATGTCGGTGCGCATGTCCAATTATTTTGGCTTCATTACTGTTCAGTGGCAGGGGGGGGGGGTGTGGGGGGGCCCCGAGTTGAGTTTGGTTTTTTAAGTTTTATAGACATATGAATTCATAGATTTATAGAATATAAACAAACTTCTTTCCCTCCTCGAGCGTCTGTCCGTCACCTGATACACAAATAAATAATCTGACCTCTGACCCCGATGTTAATCACCCCACACATCCATCTGAAGCTGGTTCGACCACCAGGCCTTTGGCACACACATACACACGCCACATCACCATGGCAACAGTCCCTCTCCCCTTCCTTCACCTAGCTGGACAGCTTCACAGAACTACAATATCCATCAGCCCCTGCTCTCAGCACAGAAACAGTTCCATTCTCTGATTTTAGAAAACAGCGCCACACATGCAGCATCATCGTTACCATGGTTACCAAACATTATAAAAAGGGATACATCCCCCACCAGAAAAAGATATGTTTGTTCCTTCACACATCGACCAATCACATCACAGCCTGCACGCCACGTACACGATGATGCATTCAAGGAGCAGCTGACCACGTTTGAAATAAAACAGACGGCCCTGATGGTGCGTTTGAGTACAAATGAAAGTCCGTATTATCCATGTTTAAGGCTCAGAACCCACCAGCAATACCACACTAAATACTTTAAGCACGCAGCCGACAGTCAGCTGGAGAACTGAACATGGCTTGATTGGGCTCTGCAAGGACAGCGCCTCCTAAAGGGAGGAGGTAGCAATTACTGATTCACTCCTCATCGTTTGGTTTCTAAATATTAAAGACGTTTTTATCAAACAAAGTGATTAATCAAAGTTCTAATCCACAGATGAAAAAATTATTGTTGCTGAATTCTGACTAAACATGATGTTGAAGTGTGGACGCTCATCTGCTGGGCCCCGTTTAACCCCACATCTCTGTCACACACACACACACACACACTCACACACACACACACACACACACACACACAGCGTCATAGCGGGACGTCCAGCAGCTTCTTGTGCAGGTACTGCTTTACCTCCTCGATGCCGTTCAGCTTCTCCAGCTCATGGTACGGCAGCTGGCGGCAAAGGAAACACAGCAGGTCACAAGACAGGCAGTTCTATTGTTAACTGGTGCAGAAACGACGTGTGGTGGTTTTACTAGCGATTAGCGCTGAAGGGATGTGTTGTGAAAAACAGCCACATGATTGTCGGACTGCTGGAAAAGTTCCAATACAGCACATCGGTGTACAGTTAGCCTACTGGAGAAGGTAACGCTAAGGTTCGCCTGTAATATCGACCTCACCAGTTGGAGAAGCTACGCTAACATTAGTCTACAGGATATGCTAAAATCAACGTTAGCTTACTGGAGAAGGTAACGCTAATGTTAGCCTGTTACATCGACCTCGAACTGTTAGAGAAGCTAAGGTAACACTGACGTTAGCCTGTTGGAAGAGGCGACGGTGTTGTCAGACCAGTGATATGTAAATGTGTCGGGGAAGCGTGCCAGCCGCGGCGTGAACGTGGACGGTACTGTTTTGAAGGGTGGAACGCGCTGTGTGCTGTGGTGGATGCGGCTCACCTGTAGGATGATGTATCCCAGCAGCTTCAGGTGCCGGTCCCTCATGGCCCGAGAACCGACCAGAACCTCACAGTTGTGGCAGTAGTGCCACTTATCGTTAACAGACATGATGATCCTGCAGACACGAGGACACCACACTGAGACAGCGGCAGGGTCTGTTTGGACCCAAAACTAAAGCCAAAACATCCAGACAGCCCCCTGGTGGCTGGCTGCAGAACAGCTCACACGCCCCTCCCACTCCATTTTTCCCAAAGCTGGTTCAGGTAGTCTTGCTCCAGACGACTTCAGCCCAAGATGGCGGCACTCATAGACATTTTGGCTTCATTTTTTTAAGTGGGAGGAGACACGGCAGCCATATTTAATTAGATTAATAGGGACTAGCCTGACTCTGAGGTGGACTCACCTCCTGATCTGCCTCTGGTCTGTAGGGGGGTTATCTGCATCAGGTCTGCTGGGGGGATGGAGCTGAGGTGGCGATGGGGGCTCTCTGTCGGCCACGGCCTCATAGAATCCTGGCAGCTCGCAGGCCGCCTCCTGGCCCCCCGAACCCCCCTCGTCCTCCAGGATCTTCCCAATAGAAAACTTGAAGAGTGAGTCCGGGGCGGAGGCCCCCGCAGTTCCTTTGGACCCCGGCTGGGCCAGGCTGTCAGAGGGGGGGCTGCTGAGCGTGGAGCTGTCCTGGCTCTCCAGAGAGTGCTCCTTCGGCAGCGTGGAGTAGTACTCTGCTGCAGGGACGTAGTACTGGCCGTAGTCCAAGTGGCCGCCGTTCGCCCCCGACGTTGCCGTGGCCGTGCTGCGGACGTGGTGAGGCAGGAAGGACCGGGACTCCATGGGCCCCCCCATCGCCTCATTACACGCCTGCTCCGCTCCCCCCTCCAGAACCGCGAACGGAGAGAACTTCTGGAACTCTGACGTCACCACGGCAACCGCACCCTCAGCTGGCTT
>KV751424.1:206865-219148 GCA_001698575.1 Mola mola
GGTCCTCCAGAATGGGAGTGTACCTGGATCACAGTGCAGGTGTTCTGTCCTTCTACAGCATCTCTGAAACCATGACTCTCCTCCACAGAGTCCAGACCACATTCACTCAGCCTCTCTACGCTGGACTTGGATTTTGGTTTAACAGTTTTGGAACCTCTGTTGAGTTCTGTAAACTCTAACAGACAGAAGTTATTTAACTGTTTTCATTTTTTATCTTATCTTCATGTTTGTTGTTTATTGTTGCAGCGTTTCTTCACTGCACCTGTCAATCAAACATTGTGGGCGGTACTTTGATGTTTTTGATGTTGCCAGTTAACTTCATTCACTCTAAATGTTCCACAGCTGATTTCTTTTAGTATTTCCAGTCTTTTGTTGCCACTGTCCCACCTTTGTTTGTGATGCTGACATAAGATTCAAAATGGCCGTATAACGATCAACAGTTTGAACATTTGAGATCTCGTCTTTGTGCTATTTTTCATTAAAAAGCAACTTTGGGGTTGGAGATGGAAATCATTTGGAAAGCACATTTGGATGAGAATAAAAATCACATGTACACACACTACAGTGACCTCTGAGGCTGTTTCCTGTTCTAAAACACTCAGTTGTGAGAGTAAAGTCAGAAGTCACAGAAATGTTTTCACACGTGGCTCTAATCCTCGTCCGTTTACTTTATGCCGCCTGACAGCTGACGTGCATAAGATGTGTTAAGTGGAAACTCTTTTCTACCGTATTTCACTCGTGACCTGAATGCAGCGTTACAGTGTTACAGGCTGTTTACTGGAAGCCTTCATGCATCATATTCAACATTTAATCTGTGAAATGTTTTCAAACTCGTGTTAGTTTGTTACATGAAAACTCACTCAGTCCTACAAATGATGCTTTGTACGTCGGCTGCAGTGTCTGGATGTCCACTTTATCTCATTTCAGCTCCTCTTTAGTTCATAGCTGTTGGTCACAGGGCTTTTGGGCTCATATATCTGCGTACTAAACCGGTTTTCAGCACAATACAAGAGTTTACGAGGACAACAGGACATCTGCTTTGACCGACTGATTCACGGTTCAATGAAACACTTTTGATCAGGATGAAATTTGACCAAAATCTTCAATGAAATCAATATTGCACAATTGTGAAAAATCGCCAACAGTACTCTGCCTCACACGGGGCTGCGTTAATGTTGGGACGGCAGGTTCAACGAATAGATGAAATTTTGGTTCTCCATGATAATTAAAAACTTTAACAAATAGTGATTAATTATATTAAGTTATAGGATCTAATTTGTTTTAGATCATCTCAGTGCGCTGCCCTTATATATGGGAAAGGATCTTCTTCTTCTTTCTCTTTCAGCTTTACTGAGCTTTTCTAGGAGTGGCCACAGCGAATCGTCCTCTTCCATCTCTCCGTGTCCTCTGCTTCTTCTTCTCTCACACCAACTATCTGCAGGTCCTCTCTCCCCACATCCATCAATCTCCTCTTTGCCTCCTGCCTGGTAGCTCCATCTTCAGCATCCTTCTGCCAACATATCCTCTGTTCCTCCTCTGAACATGTCCAAACCATCTCAATCTTGTCTCTCTAAATGTGTTTCCCAAACGTCCCACCTGCGCTGTCCTTCTATATGCGTCACTTATACATGTGGACGGAGGCGGATTAGGGAAAATGTACCTGAGTTCTGAATTATTTCTCAGATCTCTGCCTTGAATCTCATCTCTACAGCGCCCGAGTCACTCGGTATTCTGAGCTCTTCGCCTTCGTCCTGAAGAGGGCAGTATTACATGTAAACTGCCACACACCATAGAAGAAGACAGCTCCCACAACAAAGATGGCGGAGCAGGTCGGTTATGGAACAAGAATTCTGAACTTGAGCTGTGTGTAGGGCCCGTTTCCGTCGTTTTCTGCCGGTTAGTGTCGCCGTGTGTCCGGTGTGACGATGGCTCACCGTTACCTGCGGCTGTCAGCCGGCTGCAGGCGCATGTTCCGTCTGCTGCCCTCCAACGCTCCGGCCAGGCTGGTAGGTGCCAAACATGCTAACGTGCTAACAGGGGTGCTAACTGCGGACAGCGGCCAAAACAAGCCCGAACACTGACGGGCCTGTGTGTCAGGTCAGGTAAAGCCACCCGCCTGACGCTCCAACAGATCATCCAGAACCGAAAAGTATTTCAGTCTGAGTTTGTTTTTTCACAGAAAAGTTGATCTCGTTCGCTGCTTTTTTTTTTTTTAACTAAACTTAATTTATACTAAACTGCAAACCAACAAATCTTAACGAATGTAAATAGGCATCATCATAGTGTTGTTGATACACTTTATTCTAATGACGTCTTAATTTAATTTTAACCTACAAAGGCTCATAAAAAATGGTGACAGATACTGAAGATAAATCAACAAAATGAAGTAATCACATCAGTAACAAATAAAGGGAATAACACAAAAATTATTAACAAGTAAAAGGTATACAACAATCATATTTATTGAAATAAGATTATAAATTGAATAGACTGGAAGTATTTCTTAAATTCACTCCCAAAAGGCTCAAACGATGGGTGTGATCTCCAGAATTTGGTGTCTTCTTTGCTGTTTTCGTGCGTTACGTCACATCGCGGAGGTTTCGCAGTGCAGTCACGTGTCCAGATGTGTCCTGCTCACAGCTGGCGTTAACCTGAGAAATGCTTCACCACAGACTGAATAATGGATCGCCACAATAATCGGCAGCTCTGTTAGAGCAATTCTCTGAAGAAATAAGTTTTTGATTGGCTGAATGTTGTCCTGTTGTTCAGGTGACATGTTCGAGCACGGCGGGACAGGCGGACAGTGGGCGGAGCCTGTTGAGTGATCTGCTGGGAGCTTACAGGAGGTTGAGCTCTAAACCTCCGAAAGGTGCAGAACTCAAGCTTTATTTTTTGTTATCAATGTATCTAATCCACATTTTCACATTTTACCTCACAAGAAGCCACACATTGATTTCTAACACAGAGGCAACAATTGACACACGTCCTCAGTCTTGTTGAATCGTTAAATAATGTTACCTGGCCCACACTGGATGTTTCTGGTTGAGGTGCCTCAGCATCAACAACGTAACTCTGTTTAATGACACACACACTGTGTTTTCTTTTCTCTCGGTTTGACTCATAATGACCCCAAACTTTGGACACTTTCTGTCCTTTTCTCATCACATTTGAGGATATTTTGGCTTCATTTTGTTGGGTGGGAGACACAGTGGCCATCTTTGATTGGTCAGTGATTGAGCCACATTTTATGAGGGCGGAGCTCTGGCTGCATGACAGGTTTCTATAGAATAAAACGGACTTTTGGGATTTGTCTGCAGCAACATGTGGAGGTTTCTGTTTGGGTGTGGCCCCAGCGGTTCCCACAAACACAGAGATTCGGACACGTTGAGGATCATTATTCAATGTGTTTTTCTCTTCTCAGGTTTCGACAAATATTTTCCAGACAGCCAGAAAAGTCCCAAAAATGGTGAAACTGAAGCAGCAGGCAAAGGTAGAAGCACCTGAACTGTGTGTGTGTGTGTGTGTGTGTGTGAGTGAGAGAAGAAGACTGCCTGACTTTCTGCTTTCTTTTTGGATCAAATTGATTAATCACTGTGATTGATTTTTGATTTGGGATTAAGTGACGTTGTGATGGACAGGTTCTTGTCCGTTCTGTCTCAGAACCCAAACCTGCCAACGCCCATCGAGCCTCTGGACGTTCAGGAGGAGGAGGCGGGGGAGGAGCAGGAGGTGGAGGGAAACGAGGAGGTCGGAGGGAGGAGTCGCACTGGTACAGCCGTCTGCAGAAGGTCAGTGTGGGTGGGCAAACAGGAAGTGACCAGCACAGGTGTACCGTTGCTCACAGGTGACGTCATGCTGCTGGTGTTTCAGGGTGACGTTCCCTGGGACGACAAAGAGTTCCGGATGTTCCTCCTGAGCGGAGCGGCGTTCTGGGCAACTGTTACCTATTACTTCTTCTTCAGGGACGGAGGACGTGAGGTCACCTGGAAGGACTTTGTCAACAACTACCTGTCCAAAGGAGTGGTGAGTGTAATCCCGAGTGTAAACCACCGTCTTTGTGGACAGGCAGTGTGATCAGCCGGTGGTTCTCCTGTGTTTGGTCCCTCAGGTGGACCGCTTAGAGGTGGTCAACAAGCGCTACGTCAAAGTGGTTTTCTCAGCTGGGAAGTCGCCTGTGGACGGGGTGAGTCGCTGAGGTTTAACGTCACACTCTGTGTCTTCGATGGTGCGTTCCCTTCAGAGGTCGCAGCTGGTCCGAGTCGACCGCGTTCCAGTTATGAGCTGGTGACAAGTCAAAGAAGTACCTACCGTTGTCGTTAGCACTCTTATCTAATACCAGGTCACAACAAGAAGTTGTAAATAAACACAATAACGTAGATCTAGCTCTGCTAGATGTCGGCCTCAGCGCACACAGCCACAAAAACCTGGACAAACTTGTTTTTTTCCATCTTAGCCAGCGTTTTGAGTGGGTGTTGGAATATTCATCCCTGATAAAGTCCAATCATGGTCAATTCCACGATTTTCCATGTTTAACAGTAGATTCCGACCGTGTACCCTGGAAGAGTTGCGTCTTAGAACTTCCAACACATCGTTAGACTATGTGCTGACTTTAGTCTTTCATGAAGGACATGAGACAATTGTCAGATTTGTTAGTGTTGCAGACATACCTTAAAGTTTATGTGCCAGTTTGAGCCGTGCAGCGGCGCAGGATGAGGCCCCGTCCCTGAGTGTGTGTCTCGGTGTGCAGCAGTACGTGTGGTTCAACATCGGCAGCGTGGACACATTCGAGAGGAACCTGGAGACGGCGCAGTACGAGCTCGGCATCGAGGGCGAGAACCGCCTGCCAGTGGTTTACTCCACTGAGAGCGACGGGTGTGTATCCTCACCGCACGGCGCCGGTTCAGACTGCGCTCGGGTCTAAAGCTGTCCTTCCTCTGCAGCACCTTTCTACTGAGCATGCTCCCCACGGTGCTCATCATCGGATTCCTGCTCTTCATGCTGCGGCGGGGGCCGACGGGGGCAGGGCGCCCCGGCCGGGGGATGGGGGGGCTGTTTAGCGTCAGCGAGACGACAGCCAAGATCATGAAAGACGAGATCGACGTGAAGTTCAAAGACGTGGCTGGCTGCGAGGAGGCCAAGCTGGAGATCATGGAGTTTGTCAACTTTCTGAAGAACCCCAAACAGTACCAGGACCTGGGCGCCAAGATCCCCAAGGTGAGGGCAGGGGTGCTGGTCACTGTGTTTCAGTGTGTGTGTTGTGTGGTAACAGTTGTGTGTTGTGTGTGTAGGGTGCCATCTTGACAGGTCCTCCAGGAACAGGAAAGACCCTCCTGGCCAAAGCGACGGCTGGTGAGGCCAACGTTCCCTTCATCACTGTCAACGGCTCTGAGTTCCTGGAAATGTTTGTGGGCGTCGGCCCTGCGAGGGTGGGAAACACAGACACACACACATACGCGTCAGACTCGGCTACAGCTAGCTTAGCTTCGTGTTCTTCGTGAGAACTCTTCGTGAGTTCGTCATGAGATCCGCGTTGTTTTATGAACATCTCTGTTTGTGAACTCATCCTGATGTCACTTCCTGCGCAGGTCAGAGATCTGTTCGTCATGGCGAGGAAGAACGCGCCTTGTATCCTCTTCATTGACGAGATCGACGCCGTTGGACGAAAACGAGGACGAGGAAACTTTGGAGGTCAGAGCGAGCAGGAGAACACGCTGAACCAGCTGCTGGTGGAGATGGACGGTGAGTGAAGGGAATCATGGGAAAAAACCCTGTCTGCCTCCCGTTGGAACCTAGTTTGAACTGGAGCGTGAGCAGAGATGGTTTCACAGGTTCATGTGTCTGCACAAACACTAGAGGACACCGTTTCCTCACCTGTTGTAGTCTCCGACATCCCAGATTGATTTGAAAAAACTTTATTCATACTGTTTGTTTAAGCCCTTACTTTAGCCGCTAAGCTAAAATGTTAGCACTGACACTGAAGGGGCTGCACCTGCTTGAACTCACCACTCTCTTTCAAATTAAAAGCCCTCTTGCGGTTGAGTGTAAAGAATCCCCTCGTATCCTAACAAGACTTTTATTGTGAAACAGTTGCTGCAACATGTTGCCACAAACAGTCTGGCTCAGAAGCTGAACGGTGCCACAATAATTCCCCTCAATTCAACCTATAAACTTTATTGTTCATCAGTCAAAGAGTGAGGTGGCTGGAAGTCCAGTGGTCTCACTCCTCTCGCTTTTTTCAGGGTTCAACACAGCCACCAACGTTGTGGTTCTCGCAGGAACCAATAGACCGGACATCCTGGACCCGGCACTGATGCGACCTGGCCGTTTCGACCGGCAGATTTACATCGGTGAGAAACGGTTGCATTCCTGAGCGTTAACCACACAGGGAGCAGCACATTTCCACCCATGCTCAACACGTCTGTGTGTCTCAGGTCCTCCTGACATCAAAGGCCGAGCGTCCATCTTTAAAGTTCACCTGCGACCTCTGAGGCTGGACATTGACCTGGACAAGGACACCCTGGCGAGGAAGATGGCCGCCCTCACGCCTGGATTCTCAGGTAAACGCATGTTTGGGTTGTGTCTCCATCAGATGACCTGATCCTGTGCCAATCATTCGTCACCCTGCTCTCTGTCTCCCAGGCGCCGACATCGCTAACGTTTGCAACGAGGCAGCTCTGATCGCCGCTCGCCACCTTTCAGACGCCATCAACCAGAAACACTTTGAACAGGCCATCGAGAGAGTGATCGGAGGTGAGCATTTTCTTTTTCTTCCGGGCTGGAGAATCAGCTCCACCTGCTGCCTGTTTCCATCAGCCAGGCGATTCGCGCAGGATGGAGGTTTGAGTCTGTTAGTAAGAAAAAAAACTCCCCGTGTTTGTTGGAGGTCTGGAGAAGAAGACCCAGGTCCTGCAGCCGGAGGAGAAGAAGACGGTGGCATACCACGAGGCGGGCCACGCCATCGCTGGGTGGTTCCTGGAGCACGCCGACCCCCTGCTGAAGGTGACGAGCCGCTGCATCCTTATTGAGTAAACACTGAGTGATGTCACACAGGTTCACTATATTTATTGTTGGCTCCTGTGTTTCTGAATACTATAATTCCCATGAGCTTCAGCAGGTGATTTTTGGATCGGGTCTTGGGTTTAATTCTGCTCAGAGTGTTAATTTGACCTCCCATGATGCACCATGCTGCGCAGTCAGCTGTTAAAGGACGTGTTGCTGTCCCTGTGCAGGTGTCCATCATCCCGCGGGGGAAGGGCCTGGGTTACGCCCAGTACCTGCCCAAAGAGCAGTACCTGTACACCAAAGAGCAGCTGCTGGACCGCATGTGCATGACCCTCGGAGGCCGGGTCGCCGAGGAGATCTTCTTCGGACGCATCACCACCGGAGCGCAGGACGACCTCCGCAAGGTCACCCAGAGCGCCTACGCTCAGGTCAGAGGTCAAATAACTGGTCCAGTTGCTACCAATTAACCACTAGAATGAGGTTGACTCGGGTGTGACCCTGCGGTCCCTGCGTTCTGCTGCAGATTGTTCAGTTTGGAATGAATCAGAAGGTGGGTCAGGTCTCCTTCGACCTTCCCCGGCAGGGTGAGATGGTTCTGGAGAAGCCGTACAGCGAGGCCACGGCCCGTCTCATCGACAGCGAGGTCCGCGTCCTTATCGGCGAGGCGTACCAGAGAACCCAGCGCCTGCTGAGTGACAAGAAGGCCGAGGTGGAGAAGGTAAGGCAGCTCTGCAAGATTCAGAACCTGGACGTCTTCTGCCAGACCAGGCGGTTCAGGTAGAACAGGTTCTGGATACATGTGAAAGACAGGGGACAGAACCCAGACAGACATCCAGCAAAAGGTTCTGTTTTTCTGGGGGATTGACCTAATAGAACCTTCTGCTCGACAAGCAGGATTCCTTTTCCGCAACAGAATGTTCTTCACCTGATGGTCCACAACACCTGATATATTCTTCATAAACTTGACTCAGTGCGGACTGATAGAACCTTCACGTTCTCTAATTTTTCTACTGTGAACGCTTGAGATGACTTTTGTTCTAAGTTGCAGGTCATTTATTAAACATAAACCCCTGTTGTCCATCCAGTGTTCTACATTTTACATCTAAAAATGTTCCAGCTTTAAAAAGAACACACTATGAAAATGCGCCAAAGAACCTGGAGAACGTTGTGTCCTCTTGACGCCTCCCTCTGCTTTTCCAAACATTTATTTGCTGAGGGATCGTCATAGAACTCATAATTTCAGTTCTGTAACCAGACCCCGTTTTGGGTTCTTGATCCCTCCTTCCAGCACAATGCTCTCACTTCTAGAACCTTCCTTACTTTGAGGTCTAGAGACAAGTGTTTCTTCTCGACTGTCTGTCAGAACCGTGTCACTGATGCTGAGAACAGTTTTTTAGAGGTTAATATCTAAAGCTCGCTGAATTAATCACAGAACTGATTCTAGTTGGTAAATTGTAGCTTATCAGTTCGGGAACAACATCTTCATATTGTGGGAAATGCAGAACGTAGAACCATTGGTTCTAGGTGCTTGTACAGATTCTATGCAAAAACCTCATTTGTAGACATGTTCTACAGTTGATGTTCTGTAATCTTCAGTAACAAACCTTATTAACAAAACTAACTCTGATTTCTACAACCTTGTTGTTCTCTGTGCTCACATAGCGCACATGCCTCAGACTGGCCCTGTTTTTTGTGTTCCAATTGGTTCTGCAGGTGGCGCTGCGGCTGCTGGAGAAGGAGGTTCTGGACAAGAACGACATGGTAGAACTGCTGGGCAAGCGTCCTTTCGCAGAAAAGTCGACATACGAAGAGTTTGTGGAGGGAACCGGGGGGATGGACGAGGACACAACGCTGCCGGAGGGTCTGAAGGACTGGAACCAGGAGAGGGCGGACAAGGAGGAGAGCCCGGACGAGCAGGTGGCCCGTCAGATATCCGGAGGAATGCCCTTCTAGGGTTCCGATGGACCGCTGAGAACCCAAATATGTAGATCTGAAATATCATCTGTTTTCACTTCAGCTTCCCTGCAATCACAGAACCGTCTCATGCATTTTCAAACAAAGCGCTCCTCCAAACGTTCTCACAGTGACAGAACATGGACTAAAGCTCTGACCTTATGGAACCACTGCAGTAATTTCATGTTGAGGAACCTTGAAGAAATCTTCTGTGGTATACCCATTGTTGCTCAGCCATTCTGGGCTTCTAGAACAATGTACAAGCTCAGCTTTTGGATATTTTAAGCCTCTAGAAATCTTTCATGGTGTTCCAGAGCAGTTCTGTGCTGGCATCAAGCCATAGTTCTAGAACTGTTGTGTTTGTTCCACATCATCTCCAACCACCCTTTACTTACAGAGTAGTTCAGGTTCCCCTTGTAGAACCCCAAACATGACTTCCAAAGCCATTTTCTTTGTTGGGTTCTAAAATCACTGGTCTGCTTCAAAGGTCTGCAGTACATCACACACACACTTTACTTCTGGACTGTTTCTTTAACAGCCATTACTCCAATGTTCTCCTGCTGCTCCACAATCAACATCAATTTCTTCCACAACCCCGTCTTTGAGTTCCTGAATGGACCTTCACTAGGAGAACTCCACTGATTAGTATTTATTTATTTGGTCTGCTTCATGTCCAAACAAGGTTCTAGGTTATTTACATCTGACACAGACCTCTAGAATGTTCCATGTAGGGTTCTACAATCAATTTACGACAAATACAATCATCATGACTTCCAACTGACTCTGAATCAAAGAACCCTGTTGTTGAGTTCTAGAATATTTCTGTTCTCTGTGGAACTCCTGAGTTATTCTCTGCGGGTTCTACATGTACACACTTGGCGGACTCTGGAGTGAAGCAGAACTCCTCTGAAAGAGTTTTAGGACGGACTTGATAGACAGAACAATGAGAGAACTTGTAGGTGATCAGTAACTCTGAACCCTGAATGGAATTGATCGGCTCCGCTTAGAACCCCAACCTCTCTGCTGGTGTCGTACAGTTCTTGTGAATCCTAATTCCACACCTGAAGGAGGAAGACTTCAGACTTACTGATCCAGAACTGAACGAAGATCATGGCTATTGCCTTCAAAGTGTTAGCGTCGCTGCAAAATGCTAATCCAATGCTAACACTAGTGTGATGAGGCTGATTGGGGGTCGATCAGGTTATTGATACAGCATGTATAATGTGTCTGCTGTCACTGTAAATATTAAATATGATGTGTGATGGTAAATGTGTGTCTTGTTTCAGAATTCAAACGGAGTGAAAAAATTAATAAATCATTCATCTATCAAAGTAAAACAACATTTATTTGTTACAAATGTTGCTTAAACAATTCAGTGAGTGATTCTGCAGACATCGATTTTAGATTTTTTTAAGATCCAAAGGTTGATAACTAAAGATTATTTCAGAATTCTTGGATCAAGTAGAATTGCCAAATCCACAGTGAAATGAAATAGAAGTGGATTTCAGAGTGAGTGAACATTAGGGTAAAACATAAGCAGTGAAATCAACACGCTTCAAACATGACCAGATGTGTCATTTTAGATTTCTACATCGTCATTATTTCAAATCATTTACCTTACGAACCGTGTTTTCGCCCTTTCGATTTTATTTTGAAGGGCCTGCGTCGGAGGATGTGACGCCGGAGGAAGTGCTCCGGTGTCTTGGAGCGGCAGGGAGACAAACATTAGAAACAACAGGGAGTTTCAGGTCGAGTCCGGTGGATCCAGCAGCGCAGCGGCCGGAGCCGAACTATATGGCGGTGACCGTCTCTGCGGTACGAACAAGCCTTCACCCTCCCGGCCTCTCCGCTCTGCGGGACACATGCTGAGCTAATACTAGCACGGGAGCCGGCGGAAGCTGCCAGTTGTTTTCTGACTGTTATGAAACTGAAATGACTTTTTAAATCACAAACGCTGAGACAAGCAGTCAGCAGCACCGCGATCCGCTTCAGCAGTCGGCTCAGCGTCGGGGCTAGGCTAGGTTAGGCTTGCGTCAGAGAAGTTTTGCACGGTTCTGGTAGCTGCAGCTAAGCTAGCTGAAGTTCTGAGGGGCGGGACGATCAGTGTGTTCCATGTTTTGATTCGTCTGACTGTAGTTACTGTCTGTGAACCAATCAGAGAGCTCGCCCAATTCTATGTTTCCGGTCAGCGAGCCGCGGCTCCGCCCCTTTTAATAACGTCTCAAAATTCCTCTTTCTATTCAAACGTCTACTGTTGTCCATCCATCCATCCATTTTCTACCGCTTATCCCGTTAGGGGTCGCGGGGGACCGCCTATCCGGTGGGGGGGGGCGGGGGGGGGGGGGCTGGAGCCTATCTCAGCATTTGGGGCGAAGGCGGGGTCACCCTGGACAAGTCGCCAGTTCATCGCAGGGCTGACATATAGAGACAAACAACCATCCACACTCACATTCACACCTACGGACAATTTAGAGTGACCAATTAACCTACCCCCAGTTTTGCATGTTTTTGGAATGTGGGAGGAACCCGGAGAACCCACGCAGACACAGGGAGAACATGCAAACTCCACACAGAAACGTCCTGACCCGGAATCGAACCCAGGACCTTCTTGCTGTGAGGCGACAGTGCTAACCACTGCACCACTGTACTCCAAAATATTAGAAATACTCTTTTGTCTTCGATGAGGAAACTTGATGAGACGGTTTCTCTGTGAGCAGGAAGGTTCGGCTACAATAGAAGAGCGTGTGTGAGAGAATCCAGCAGGAACCCTGAAGAAGGTGGGCCAGGTTCCTGTGCGGCTGATGGAGGACTGCTCTCCAAGCATCAATCTGAAATCTGTGAAAGTCACACGAGGAGTCAGTCTCAGCTACTGTCCCTGGGTGTGTTCCTGCAGCGGCCACATGGGGCGGTAATGGGCCAGGTTCCACAGTTTAATGCAGTGAAGAAGAACAGAGCTTCAATGTCCTGACACACGAGATGAAAACAGCAGGATGTGGCTCTGCAAGGCAGCTTCTCTGGCAGTTCTGACCTCCAGTCCTTAGCGAGGGCCACAGAGACATGTGAGAGTCGTCTTTGTTATCCATGTGATTCAGAGCTGATGTGTTTGTTTGGTCCACAGGGAGGCCCCGCTCTCATCATGGAGAACGGACAGAGCAGCAGCAGCAGCAGGCTGGGCCTGCCGCCGCTCACCCCCAACCAGCAGGAGGCGCTGCAGAAGGTAACGCTCTGGACTGTGCTCGGCCGCGTTTCCCGCCGCGTAACGTGAGCTGTGATTGGCTGTTTCCTGTCCGTAGGCCAAGAAGTACGCCATGGAGCAGAGCATCAGGAG
>KV751424.1:222037-263038 GCA_001698575.1 Mola mola
AAAGAGGCCGCAGCCATCAGGGAAAATCGTTTCCGTGAAAGGGTGAACATGGTCTGCAACATGGTCTGCAACAATGCTTAGGCAGGTGGTACGTGTCAAAGTTACATCTACATAGATGGCAGGAACCCAAATTTTCCAAGCAGAACATTGCCCAAAGCATCACACTGCCTCCGCCGGTTTGCCGCCTTCCCATAGTGCATCCTGGTGCCATGTGTTCCCCAAGTAAGCGACGTACACGCCCCTGACCATCCACGTAATGTAAAAGAAAATGTGATTCATGAGACCAGACCACCTTCTTCCATTGCTCCACGGTCCAGTTCTGATGCTCATGTACCCATTGTTGGCGCTTTCAGAGGTGGACGGGGGTCAGCATGGGCACCCTGACTGGTCTGCTGCTATGCAGCCCCATACCTAACAAACTGCGATGCACTGTGTAGTCTGACCCCTTTCTATCAGAACCAGCTTTAACTTCTTCATCCATTTGAGCAACAGTAGCTCGTCTGTTGGATCGGACCACAGGGCTCCTCATGTGCATCACTGATTCTTGGCCACCCATGACCCTGTCACCGGTTCACCACTGTTCCTTCCTTGGACCACTTTTGATAGATACTGACCACTGCAGTCCGGGAACAGCCCACAAGAGCTGCAGTTTTGGAGATGTTCTGATCCAGTCGTCGAGCCATCGCAGTTTGGCCCTCGTCACACTCGCTCAAATCATTACGCTCGCCCATTTTTCCTGCTTCCAACACATCGACTTTGAGGACAAAATGTTCACTTGCTGCCACTAACAGGTGCCATGATGAAGAGATCATCAGTGTTATTCACTTCACCTGACAGTGGTCATAATGTTATGCCTGATCGATGTGATATGTACACTAGTTTTTATATAATGTTTATCTCAGTGCCTGCGTATCTGCTGTACACTGTGTACTGTAGTATCCGTACTTTCCCAGTAGTTAATAAGTTCTGTTTGGTTCTGCGGTGCGTTCAGGAGGTGGCGGGAACGTCGATGCTTGGCGCGCTGGCCTCACCCGCGCTCCTGTCTCAGCAGCTTGGTGGACTTCCGCAGGCCGTCATGGCTGCTCAGGCCCCGGGCGTCATCACAGGTACGAACATGTGTAGCCCCGCCCACACTTACATTCCAACACCACCCTCACATTTACGAGACATCCAATCATCTGAGTCTGATCAAATTTATCGCATCAGCCTCTGGTTTCTCCTCTAAGCCCCTCCCACAGCGCCACAGTTAGCCGCCCTCAGTGTGTATGTTCGAGAGCAAATAGCAGAACCTAGATTTCAAAGACGACAAGTGACGCTGCTTGTAAAAACTACAAATTTTGCGCTTTGCAAATGTTTATTTTGTGTTTGTGCGGCTGTTTTCAGGATGGATGTTGATGTTTGACTCGGTTTTATCGTTGGTTCAATGAGTCCAAAGTTCCCGAAACACCAAAAGATTCCTTTTATTCAGCTTGTGTGATAAATAACTCAGAGGATAAAACGGTGAAGTCTTCGTGGACTCGGGTCTGTCTGGTGTTGAGCGAAGCGTCTCGGCCAGCAGGGGGCGCCGCCATCGCTCACACTTGTCTATCGCTCTGCTGGAACTTCTCCACTAATAGATTCTCTTTTATTGTCTTTTTTTCTCTCCCTGTTTCTCCCCCCTCCCTCTCTCTCAACCTCCCCACATTCACACCAGCAGTGACCTCTTAGCCCCTCCTCTTTGCTGCACACTGACCAACCAAGTGAAGAGGACTGTTTCTAGCCCCTCCCTTTAAACATAGCCCCTCAGTCCTATTGGCCAGTGAGTCTCAGATCCTGTGTGATTTTTGGAGTTTCAGTTTTGTTGTTCAGCACACTCATGGTGCGGGTGGGGGGTGTGTGTGTGTGTGTGTGTGTCTGTGTGTGTGTGTGTGTGTGTGTGTGTGTGTGTTCATCCTCCTCTGATCTGATTGGCTTAAAGTCCAAACTTTGTGACAGCTTCCTGTTTTCACACCTTGTAAAGTATTGAAAGTATGTAAAAAATTCAACAGTCACTAGAAGAAGACCATTCAGCAGCTGACAGTTAGAGGGTGGAGTCGGCAGTCTGAGGGTGCGCTTGTTCACTCTGCTGATGCACCGCAGATGGGTGGAGTCTATGCTTGTTTTTACTGCAGATTAGAACCTGAAGAGTCACATCAGTTTTAACTCCACCCTTCTGCAGCAGAGGGCTTTCCAGGTCTGTTAAACAAGTGCACTCAATGTATGTTCTAGTTCTTGTATCGTCTGCTGCGTCGTCCGACTGTCATGTCCTTCCTGTTCCTGTCTGTTCCAGGTGTGACCCCGGCTCGACCAGGCCTACCTCAGGTGGGTTTGGTGAATCCAGTGCTGGCAACACCACCAGCTTCTACTGGCTCTGAGGTGAAGAGGAAAGAGGAGGAGGAACGGCCGCTAAGCGAACAGGAGCACCTGAGCATCAGCGGGAGCAGTGCCCGGCACATGGTGATGAGGAAACTGCTCCGCAAACAGGAGGTAGGGGTTCCAGTCCTGCACCCGGAAACATGGAGCTAACACTCAACAGGAGGAGAACAGGAGGACATAAAGGAACAGTCCAGCGTAAAACTTGAAGTACTTTGTTTTAGTACAGCACAGAAGTAAATAACAAATGTCAAACTTTACATGTTCTTGCAACTTGCTGGTCTTGTTTAGTGATATATTGATCTTCAATTAAAACCTGCTGGATTTCCAGTCATATGACTTGTTGGTTGTGCCGTGTTACTGCTTGGTCTTTGTGTGTGACTTCGGCCTTTACTTGGGAATTGTTTCTGTTTCACTTTGGTTTTGGTTGTGATATCATCATATTGGTCCTGATTGGGCTTTGGATGTTCTTGAATTTGTGTTGTTGGTCCGGGGACTTGATGGTGTAAAGTTACAATTGTTGGTCTTGACTTGGAAATAAGTTATGGTGTTGAAGGCAGAATGAGGAGGAGGGTGGAGTTGAATGTTTCCATAATTTGATGTATAAATGAACAAGTAAACAAAGTAAAAGGGGATCCAATCAACTGACCTTGAGCAAGTCGACTTTGTTATGTAGAAATTTCCGACACCTGACATTTTTTTATCGGTATACAAAGGATCCTGAGGATGACGAGGATGAGAATGAGCAGACTGAAGAATTACTGGAAAATGTTCTCCCTGTGTCTGCGTGGGTTCTCTCCGGGTTCTCCGGCTTCCTCCCACATTCCAAAAACATGCAAAACTGGGGGTAGGTTAGTTGGTCACTCTAAATTGTCCATAGGTGTGAATGTGAGTGTGGATGGTTGTTTGTCTCTATATGTCATCCCTGCGATGAACTGGCTACTTGTCCAGGGAGACCCCGCCTTCGCCCCAAGATGCTGAGATAGGCTCCAGCCCCCCCACCACCTTTGACGGGATAAGCGGTAGGAAATGGATGGATGGACGTTTTCTCAGAATTCTGACTTCAGACTCAAATTTCTGAGATAAAAATCAGATCTCAGATTTTTCACAATCTTCTTACTCCTCCTCTTCATCCCCCTGCTCCTCCACACATCCAGAAAGAGCTCAGATGAGGACAAATGTAAAATGTCAGTATTGATCGTAAAATAATGGTCCTGTTCTCTCCCGGCAGTCGACCGTGATGGTCCTGAGGAACATGGTGGGTCCTGATGACATCGACGACGACTTGGAGGGCGAGGTCACCGAGGAGTGTGGGAAGTTTGGCCGGGTGAAGCGCGTCATCATCTATCAGGAGCGCCAGGGTGAGGAGGACAATGCCGACATCATTATCAAGATCTTTGTGGAATTTTCGGAAGTGACCGACATGAATCGGGCCATCCAGGCACTCAACCACCGCTGGTTCGGAGGACGCAAGGTGGTCGCCGAGGTGTACGACCAGGAACGCTTCGACACCAGCGACCTATCGGCGTAGAATGCGCTCAGAATCACGGTCGGAGCGTAAGGTAGTGGCCTCTTTCTTAGCTGTCCTTTATCGCCGTTGGTCTCGGAAGTTTCTTCTTCACTTGTTTCTGTTCCAGACTTGAAGCTCCATGGTGCCGTGTTCATTGCAAATCTCAAATATTTTCCATCCCTGCTGATTGTTCTTCAGAGCCTCCAGTTTTGTATGGGTTTTGTATGAACTTTGAAAGAAAGCAGCTGTCTGTCTGGCGCTGCATCACATTTACATGTACTGACAGTCTGCACCACAGTGATTGTGAAATCTGCCAGGATGGGCTTCAGCCCAGGCCAGGCGACGCTAATGTTAGCAGCTAACGCTTTTAGCTAACCAGAAGCTGAAAGACCAAGCGTCAGACTGACCCAGGAACAGAGATAAACGCTCCTGTTCAGTGGTGTGGCATCATGAATTCACTATTCGACATAATTAAAGTTATTTTAGTCGGTTTTAGAAAAGGTGAAATATTAAATATGAAATGAGTTCTGAATCCGATCCTGAGACTTTGGTGCTGCGTTCAGGGACACTATGGGTTCTGAGCTTTGATTTGTGTACCAGATGTTACTTCACATGTTTACCTCCAGACATACTGTCCTCCGCCCTGGTTGTTGTACTGACATTCTCCAAACGCTGCGTTTGGGCCTCCAATGATCACACGTTGATTTGCAGACACGGATATGAACCTTTGCAGGTCAACGATGTGTTCAGGTGTCATCAGAAATATGAATAAAAGTGTTTCCTTTATTACAACAAGTTGTTTTTCTCTGTAGCCTCCCTCATGCTGAGCTGCTCTCTGATTGGCTGACAGATGACATTCACATTCAGATATAATGATCAGCGCGATGTGTCCTCGGCTGCCCTCTGGCATCCCCCCTCGGTCTCGTTGGGTTAAAAGTTTAAAAAATATACCTGATTCATGTTAATGTACAGATGTGCTCTGTTTATCAAACTCAGGATGCGTCGTCATGATGAACATGAGAAAATAACGGAAACTAAGTGAGCTTCATCCCGATTTCTGGTCATAAGTCATCGTAATGACTGGCGGGAGCTTTACTTTGAAAGAGAAACGTCTCGTCCACGTTTCCTCCGTCTGCCTCGATGCCTGAGCCAGTTTTGATTGATTCAAAACCTTATCTCATGCACCAATCAGGGACCCCACCGCCGTTTCCTACCCGCTGCTGTGTGACTGGTTTTTCGTACAGGAGATAAAACGACTTCACAACCTTACTTTGAAGCTGCCAAACATGCTGGAAGTTGACTCGATGTGCCTCCGAATGGTCAAGAGATTTATTAGTTTGGAACGTGTCAACCGTTGCATTGTGCTTCAAGTTAAAAATGTGTTAAATAAAAACTAATTAATTTGTACTTTTTAAAAAAAAAAAAAAAAAATCAATCCGATCACTTGTTTTGTCTGGTTAAGCAAAATCTGTTTTCTTACATCAGCTTGTACTAACCATCTCCAACCAATCACATCCCAACATCCATCCATCAATCAATCTTCATACTTCCTGTCAGTGTTTCTGTGGGCGGGGCCTCACTGATTACTGTACGAAAACAACTTAACTCTCTGATTTTGGTGACACTATGTAGAAAATATCTTCCGGTTTCCCTCTGATGACCTCCGACTGCTCTGCCTGAACTCTGCTGGTTTCCTGATGAACAGATGCTTCACCGCTGATTGATGCTAACCGGTGAACACAGATGGAGGCCAGTTTGATGGGAGTGGATCATCACTGAGGTGGTACACAGATGACACCTTGTAGCTGCTGTTAGCCAGTCAATGCTGGCTTGGAACGCGACAGGAGCAAGAAAAGCACCTCGGACACCGTATTCAAACTGGCCTCTGGATGTTGCAGTTATTTGTGTTTTATTACAGAGGAGCAGTAATTATACCTCTGAGTGGCAGAATAAAACTATTCTAATATGCAAGTTTATTTCAAAGTAAGTATGTTTCATTGGTTAGCATTGTCGCCTCACAGCAAGAAGGTCCTGGGTTCAGTTCCTGGGTCAGGGCCTTTCTGTGTGGCGTTCGTGGGTTCTGTCCGGGTTCTCCGGTTTCCTCCCACTGTCCGAAAACATGTGAAAAGGGGGGATGGGTGAATTGATCCTTCTAAATTGACTGCAGGTGTGGCTGGTTGTTTGTCTCTGTACGTTAGCCCTGCGGTGAGCTGGAGACTCGTCCGGTGTGGCCCCACCCTCCGCGACAGGGCACTGGGGCCCTTTTCTCACGGTTGCCCCCCCACCTCAGCGAGTCCGCCACAAGTTGTATCCATACTTTGGATTTAGAGGAAATGACATTGCTACCATGAAAGTAGAGAGATGTTCTGATTCTGCATGGAAAAGCTGCGATCCTCACGCCTGCGATCCTGCGCTACCTTGTCCATGGAGGTAGTTGGCAGAAGTTTCATTAATGGAAACTTCTGTGTTTGTACCTTAAGATTATACCTTCTTTTCTGTTTGTTTCCAGGCCAAAATCCGTCGTTTTAAATAATCAAACTTTTAAATTAAATTCTTTAATTCTGTTTTTTAACTATTTTAGTAAATATATAAAAATAAACTTCAGCGGAAGCGTCTTTTATTTTGAAGGCAGTCCCCGGAAGTGTACGGCAGCTCGGCGGGCTCAGTCCGCGCTGCTCCGCTGCTCCTTCCGACGATGGGAGACGTTCTCTGCGAAGAGCTCGAAGATTTGGTTCATTTTTCGGTGCACGACCTGCCGGCACGAGGCTATGTCGTCATGGAGGAGATCCGACGTCAGGGCAAACTCTGTGACGTCACGCTCAAGGTAAAAACCGACGACGCCCGGGGCTGAAGTTAGCATGCTAGCACGCTAACAGCCCGTCCGCAGGAAACTAGCTGAGGTAGCACGACATGTTAACGGCGGATTATCACAATAAGCGAACAGCCGGTCCAGACACGCCTGTGACGTCACCGGCGGTTAGCACTGAAGCTAACGCGGCTAAGCTGCGACCTGCCGCGCACCGGAAACACCGTGAGCCCCGCAGCAGGGCAGCAGGCTGCCGGTTGGCCGTCAGGTTGTCATGTTGATCCGCCAGGCGACGGCCCCAGGTGTTTCCGGTGGTTCACAGGACCCAGGCGAGTCCGCCGAGAATCTGTCCGTAACTGATATTGATTAGGAAGGTGACAGGCTCAGCAGTTTTGTAAAATACTGATGATGTAACTTCCTGTTTATCTCTGACGTTTATGAAATGAAACAGTTCAGGAAGTTTGACATCATGCAGGACGGATCCCGGGAGTCCCGAGGCCTCTCAGACGGGATGTATCATTCCTCCAGTGAGTTATGGCTCTACCATGGACCTGGACCACGTCCAGAGGAAACTCTCAGCCGCTTGTGTAGGCGATCTAATTCTTTGGGTCACCTCCAAAGAGCTCGTGACCCCAGTGGAGCGCTGGTTCAGTCCACAGCTCCATTTTCCCAGCGGTACCTAAAGTGCTCCATCCCAACCCTGAGCTTGACAAGGATGCTTCTTGTCGCTGTCAGAGCTGTTTTCTGATGTTTCCGAAGGCGGAGTCCTTCAGAAACCACGGCCAGCAGCAGGAAGCAGCGCCCCCTGCAGGTGTGTGCGGCGCTGCCACAGTGACAGGAAGCAGAAACTTGTGTTGGCTGCAGAAGGTTCCACACACTGTGTGATATCAGGGATCTGCTCCATGTTAGCCACAACATTCTGGGCCAGTGAGTGAAAAGGGGTTTATTCTCCCTGTTTTGACTTGCCCAATCCTCAATGAGCTGATTGACCATACTGGTCTCCGTACTGCACACCTTCGATTAAAAACAACTTTAGTTCCTCAAAGTTCACAACTTGGGGACCATGTTGAAAAATACAAGAAGTGTCCTTTAGTAGAGTCATGTGATGATGTCAGAAGGTCTTCTTCAGTGGCTGAGAATGAGAACCAGAACGGTTTGCGTTGATGTGAAATAACATGTTGCAGCGGCGGGACATAACTCTGGCGATTATTGGTGCGAGTGTTTATCTGCTCCTCATCCTGTCAACCAGCTGAATCCTCTTTGTGCCTTAAACCTGCTGACTGTGCAGCTGATGAGGTCAGACCTGCTGCGCGGCTCCCAGCTGACAAGCTCCTCTGTGCAGGTCGGCGATCATAAGTTCAGCGCTCACCGGATCGTGTTGGCCGCCACCATCCCGTACTTCCACGCCATGTTCACCAACGACATGGTGGAGTGCAAACAGGACGAGATCCTCATGCAGGGCATGGACCCCAGGTACCTGAGACCAGTACACATGTCCAGGTTGACCAATCTGAGTCCAGTTTGACCAGTCTGACCAGCTCTGTGTCCCTGCAGCGCTCTGGAAGCTCTGATAAACTTCGCCTACAGCGGCTATGTTGCCATCGACCAGCAGAACGTTCAGTCTCTCCTGATTGGCTCCAGCTTCCTGCAGCTACAGAACGTGAAAGACGCCTGCTGCTCCTTCCTGCAGGAGAGGTTAGTGATGCGCTCAGTGACACGCCTCTCACATACGTGTTCAGAGACTCGCCCTGTAGACGCTCAGTGACACGCCTCTCACGCACACGCTCAGTGACACGCCTCTCACACACGTGTTCAGAGACTCGCCCTGTAGACGCTCAGTGACACGCCTCTCACGCACACGCTCAGTGACACGCCCCTCACGCACGCGCTCAGAGACACGCCCTGTAGACGCTGAGGGACACGCGCTCGGTACACGCTCCACACCGGATGAACGCAGCCTCGGTCGCAGGACGCCGGCGCGGTGTAGACGGGTGGCACCAGCTGAGTCGGTCGGTGACCCTCTGGTCTTTTGCGGTTCAGGTTACACCCCAAGAACTGTCTGGGAGTGCGCCAGTTCGCGGAGACCATGATGTGCACGACGCTGTACGACTCGGCCAATAACTTCCTCCACCAGCACTTTGTGGAGGTGTCTGTGTCCGAGGAGTTTCTGGGTCTGAGGACGGAGGAGGTGCTGGAGCTGGTCCCTGTAGACGCTCAGTGACACGCCTCTCACGCACACGCTCAGTGACACGCCTCTCACACACGTGTTCAGAGACTCGCCCTGTAGACGCTCAGTGACACGCCTCTCACGCACACGCTCAGTGACACGCCCCTCACGCACGCGCTCAGAGACACGCCCTGTAGACGCTGAGGGACACGCGCTCGGTACACGCTCCACACCGGATGAACGCAGCCTCGGTCGCAGGACGCCGGCGCGGTGTAGACGGGTGGCACCAGCTGAGTCGGTCGGTGACCCTCTGGTCTTTTGCGGTTCAGGTTACACCCCAAGAACTGTCTGGGAGTGCGCCAGTTCGCGGAGACCATGATGTGCACGACGCTGTACGACTCGGCCAATAACTTCCTCCACCAGCACTTTGTGGAGGTGTCTGTGTCCGAGGAGTTTCTGGGTCTGAGGACGGAGGAGGTGCTGGAGCTGGTGGGCTGTGACGAACTCAACATTAAAGCTGAGGAACAGGTGAGACGGTCTCAGGTGTGCGGTTGGCGCTGCACCCGGGCAGGACTTTGAGGTGTGTTGGATCTGTTACACCTGTGCAGGTGTTTGAGGCGGTTCTGGCCTGGGTTCACCATGACCGGCACCGCAGGGAGCCTCTGCTGCCGGAGCTTCTGTCGAAGATCAGGCTTCCTCTGTGTCGACCTCAGTTCCTGGCGGACCGGGTCCAGCAGGAGGAGCTCGTACGCTGCTGCCATAAATGCAGGTGGGGCAACATCTGCCCGTGTCATTTTGTGGCTAAGCTCTGCCAAAGTCCGGGTTCCACTCAGTTTCTGGACCCGGGTCTGAATCTGGCTCATTTTCCTGTTCCCTGGCAGAGATCTGGTGGATGAAGCCAAAGATTTCCACCTGATGCCGCAGCGTCGTCCTCACCTACCCGTCTTCAAAACCAGACAGCGGTGCTGCACGTCCATCACAGGACTCATCTACGCTGTGGGCGGACTCAACAGCTCAGGTAGGCTCCTCCCCTGGACATCAGGTACACGCCTGACCTGCAGTATTGTTCGACCTCTCTTTCCTGAACTTCGAGTGTCTAAAACTTCACAGAATACACTTTTCTTGAACGTTACCCCAGTACGGACTCTGATCATAGCAGCACCTGGTGGAGGTCAGAGGAAATGCAGCGGTGGGCGGGACAGTTCTGAAGAACCCAACAGGGGTTTGATTCGTTGAGACTTTTGAGTGTGGGTGGAGCCAACGTGAGCTACATAAAGCTTGCTCATCGAAACATGCCCACCCAGCTCAGAGCCAAGTCGAGCTAGGCCAGGCTAACAAGTTAGCCTTTTACCGCGGGGTCGTTTGTGTATTCGCACTCTCGTGATGTCTTTGCTGACATCTGATGGGTCGTCAGCCGACTGCCTATCTGTTCCAGGTGACTCCTTAAACGTGGTGGAGGTGTTTGATCCGGTCGGGAACTTCTGGGAGCGCTGTCAGCCAATGAAGACGTCGCGCAGCAGAGTGGGCGTGGCTGTAGTTAACGGACTCCTGTATGCCATCGGCGGGTGCGACGGACAATCTCGGCTCAGCACGGTGGAGGTGTACAACCCCGAGACGGACAGCTGGACGCATGTGTCGAGCATGAACAGCCAGCGCAGGTTAATTGGCCGATCGTACTGATCAATACGCTAACGCTGCTCAGCAGAGGCCTAACAGCACCCGTTGTCGTCCTCAGCGCCATGGGAACGCTGGTGATTGACGGACACATCTACGTGTGCGGCGGCTACGATGGGAAGTCGTCTCTGAACTCGGTGGAGTGTTACTCTCCCGAGAGCGACAGGTGAGTGGTGCCGGATGACATGGATCCAGGTGGGCGGGGCACCATCAGAGCGAGCGATGACTGGCGCCTTGTCAACCCTGATGTTGTGTCCTGCAGGTGGACGGTGGTGACAGAGATGAGCGCGAGTCGCAGTGCTGCTGGTGTGACCGTGTTTGACGGGCGCATCTTCGTCTCCGGCGGTTATGACGGTTTACAGATTTTCAATACGGTCGGTTTGATCCGCGAGGGATTTTGTGATTTTTAATGCTTCAGATTTAGTTGTTTTGTGTTTAAATGTATAAACGTGTTACGTACTGTATCCCTCCCGTCCTGCAGGTGGAGTACTACAACCACCACACGAACCGCTGGCACCCGGCGGCAGCCATGATGAACAAGCGCTGTCGACACGGTGCGGCAGCTCTCGGCAGTCATATGTACGTGGCGGGGGGATACGACGGCTCGGGCTTCCTGAGCGGGGCGGAGGTCTTTAGCTCGGCGTCGGGGCAGTGGAGCCTCCTGGTGGTCATGAACACGCGGCGCAGCAGAGTGTCGCTTATTTCTACGTCAGGTTGTCTGTACGCGGTGGGCGGCTACGACGGACAGTCCAACCTCAGCTCGGTGGAGATGTACAACCCCGAAACCAACCGCTGGACCTTCAAGGCCCCCATGGTGTGCCACGAGGGCGGCGTCGGGGTCGGCTGCATCCCACTGCAGCCCGCCTAAATCCTCCACTCAGGCTTAGGATTGAGGCGTTCCAGACGGCCGCAGGAGGGGAGGCGGTGTCCCCTGCTGGCGCTCCCTGAGCTTCATTGGTACGAACGGCCGGGCTCAGACCTGCACACTGATGCCAGGCCTGTGGGATTGTGGGTAAAACTGTAGAGCTAGCCTGTGGAGGCTAGCTGCTAGCACTGTGGACTTTAAACAAAGCTGCTGAGTGGAGACGGGATGAGCGCTCGGATCCGTTTCCAGGACAGGAAGTGGAGTCGCAGAGAGAGACGGACGTCAGAGAACAGCGTTTGAATTCCAGAGTGAGGGATCCTCCAGCGCCCCCTACAGGTGTTTCTGCTCTGACGCCTCATTCGCCGTTTTCGCGACATGCTAACGCCAACGCTAGCTTGTGAAGCGACACGAGACGAGATCAGGACTGAAAAAACGCCACCGTCACACATGTTCTCGTCTGCAGTGTTGCCACGGAAACAACTACCGCTTCTTAGTTCTCTGATCGTTGCTTTTCATGACACAAATGTTTCTTCGTTTCCTTCACTCGCTGCTCTTCCTCGCGTCTTTGCGCCTGCCTGCACCCCTGAGTCGAAGGAGGAGGAGCTTAGCACGAACGTTCCTCCAGAGATAGGGCGGTCTTGTCACGTTGGTTGGACTTTGGGAGTCGTCTCTTGATGGAGCTGAAACGGAAGAGCAGCAGGCTCTAACATTCAGCTCTCCTGCGCCCCCCCTGAGGAGGCCTTAGTCTCCTGCGGCTCCATCAAAGTAAAGTCGTGAAGTTCCAGCGAAGGTTCCCTCCACAGTAACACATTTGTCGTGATGGGGGCGCCAGAGGAAAGGCTCCATCCTCTTGTTGATAAAACAAGCGTTTTGGTCTTCCTGTTGGTCCTAACGAGGTGGGGCTCCATGTCCTGCAGCTATTGCCAGGTGGGAGCGACTCAGCGTTCAGTCTGTCTCCTCAATTTCCACAAAAAGCAAACGGCTCATTGAATCTGTTTACCAGATTTGACACAGAAGTCAAATGATCGTCAACATCCGTCAGTCGTCCGACCGCCGGGATCAGGAGTCACTTCCGCTGTTTGATGGTACAGTCCAGAAAATCAGATGTTTTTTATGTTGGGCGCCGGATCGTTCATTTAAAGACTGAAGTCTCGCCTGCCTCACAGCAGAGGGGGAGGAGCCTATGAGCTATACTGCAGCTAGCCACCAGGGGTGCCGTCCAGCTGTTTGGCAGCTCTCGTGCGTGTATTTGAAACAGGAAGTGGAATGTGAAGAGCTCGCCTACAGTGATGAGTATTAAATTATTGATAAATTGAACAGACTGATGAATATTTATTTCACATTTTAATGATTTGATTGTGATCAAATTGAGATTAAACTTTAGAGATGCACCTGAGTTCTAATCAATAAATGTGATTGAGATAAAAGCATTGTGGGAATGTGAAAAGATGTGACTTCATATTAGTCAGAGGTTATGGAGTCGGCCGTTTCCTGACTGAACCAGCGAGCGAGCAGAACTCAGCGGGCAGCCATGATGTCTTTATGACGGCCGTCACGAAAACCAACACATGATAAAAGTGAACACGTCAGCATGGTTAGAAGGACTTGAAATGACATAAACATTTATTCGACGTGTAATCTTGATTTTTTTTTTTTTTTTTTCTTGATTTTGTTTGTATCATCTTATCATGGAGGGGGAGGGTGCATGTGAGCTATACTGGCCGCCACCGGGGACGTCGGCGAGCTGGGTGAGCTCACGTCTCGTAGGCTGTTCCGTCAGAACGTTAGCCACCTCGCCTACGTTCTGTCCGTTACCTCGCAAATACATCAAACTAAAACTCGATGTTGAGTCAAGTGGCGAAGACTTTGTTCTCACCTGAGCCAATCATCACTTTTTACACGGTTCAAAGGCTGCTGAGTTTAATTAGCTAACGTTAGCCGGCCACAACAACCAACCACAGCCGGGTGGAAACGTTCTTCCCTTCTAAAGGGACCACGGTCACACCTTAGTCTCAAAATTCCGATTTACATTTCATAAATCTGACTTAAAAGTCAGAATTCTGACTTTCACTATTCAATCTTTAAGTTTGTAATTCAGTCTTTATACTCAAAATAATGACATGAATCTCAGACTTTAATGTTTTAATCTCAGAATTCAATCTTTAAACTCAAAATTGTGACATAAAATTCAGAATTTGATCTTGAAACTGAAAAGGGTAGTGATGTTGCTCTCTTAATTCTGGCTTCAATCGCAGAATTCTTGGGAAAACTTTCTTTCTCAAACTTCTAAGAAAAAAGTGAAATATTTGTTCACACGTGGCCCTGGTCCCGGACCTGTGCCGTTCAACACGCCACATCCTGCTGCCGTTGTTCAAAATCTTGACAAAACCTTTATTCAGTGACTCAGAGTTTTGACTTGATGCCAGATAATGTTGACCGAACGGAAGCCGGACTGAGCTGGAACAAGGGTCGGGTCGAGTCGGGTCTGTGGCCTTCTTCTGATCTGCGACACTGACGGTGGTCCTCCTGCGGGTTCTCAGCAGCCGACTCGCCCTCACCGGGTCATCTGTGGAAACACAAAACACCCAGAAGGTCTCTGCTGGGCTTCAGTCCGGTCCGCAGATCCTCCGCCGGGGTTACTGACCCGGAGCTCCCGCCGGTCCCGCAGCGTCGGCCCCGAAGTCCGGAGAGGCTCCTTCAGGCTCTGGTTGCTGAGTAGGACATCTGGACAAATATGTCACACGTTAACATCCAGTTTTCATATCACGTCACACCTGGAGCTGTTGGCATTTCAGGATTGACCACCAGGTGGCGTTTTATGTAAAACGTGAGTCTAATCTCGGCCTAAAGGAACACAGATCGATACTTTCATGGTTACACCCGGACGTATCGACTCATCCTGATGTTCGAACATCGGGGCCTGGTTTCTGGGCAGAATTTCGTGTTTGAACCGCGTCATGTGACCCTGCGGCGAAACCCATCTTGGCGTTGGCAGTGACTCACAGCATCTCGGCGGGTTTGAAGCGGCTCTCCTCCCCGTCCAGGATCCCGTGGTACATGCCGATCTCCTGCTCCAGGCGCTGCTTGTTGCTCAGCAGCGTGTCGTAGTCGCGGCGCTGCTGCTCGATCTCGCCGTGCACGTCGCCCAGCTCCGCCTCCAGCTTGGCCACCACCGAGGCCAAGTTCTGCACCTCCATGTCGTGCCAGTGCCGGGCGTCGCCCAGGGAGTTCTCCAGGCCTCGCTTCTGCGGGACGACACGTTTCTCAGGTCGGTCACTGATTCATGGGGCGATCGGGTTATTGATCGCTGCCCGCGTCTCACCAGCGCTCTGATGGATTCGGTCTCGGCCTGCAGACTCTGGATCTTGCAGCCGGTGTCGTTGCACTCGGCCTTCAGCGCCTCCACATGCTCCTCCTCCGGACTCAGTCTGCTGCTCACACACTGCGCCTCCTGCACACACACACACACACACACACACGCCATCAAACACAACGGAGGGCCGCAGACCGGGACTCCTGCGGAGGTGACACGCCCTCACCTTACACTCCAGGTAGCTGTCTGTCTCGGCGCGGTTCCTCTCCGTCACCTTCTCCCAGTGGCTCCTGATGTAGGCCAGGATCTGGTCCAAGCTGGTCTCGATGGGAGCGTCGGGCTCATCCACCTCGCGTCCTGCCATCTGATTGTAGAGGACTCGCACGTCCTGTGAAGACAGGCAGGCAGGAAGGGGACAGGTCACGTGACCTCTCTTGTTCAACCGAACTTGATGTTGGTGGCGGCTGGAGCGCGAGCGGCGCGCTGAGACCTGCTCGTGGTTGTGCTCCAGGTTGCGCAGCTCAGCTCTCATGTTCTCCATCTGCTCCTCGAGCTCGGCCTTGGTCAGGCTGGCGTCGTCGATCACCTTGTACAGGGAGCTGATCTCCTCCTCCACCGCCTTCCTGAACGGCTGCTCGTTCTCGTACCTGCAAGACAGAGGCGGGCGTTACTCCTCCTCTTAATGCGGTCCGAAAACGGCGCGCGTCTGACCTCTGACCTGTCCTTGAAGTCCTCGGCGCTGGCCTGAACGTTCTCCGTCTGCAGCATCAGGCGAGCGTTGTCCAGGATGGCTTCACTGACCTGCAGGATAACACAAATCAGACACCAGGGGGCAGCACGCACACACACGGTGCCACAGGCACCCAGGTCCTGTCTGTGTCATGAGATTGCAAAAACAGCCCATGTGTGTTACCTTGGAGACCGGTCAGAAACACAGTAACTGAAAACCCCACTGCATGCTGGGACGTCACCGCATCACAACCCCAGCGCTGTCACGCCCGTCCTCATCCGTCTGTCCCTCCTCCACCTGTCTGTCTGTCCGTCCTCCACCTGTCAGTCTGTCTGTCCGTCCTCCACCTGTCCTCACCTGTCTGTAGACCTCCTCCCAGTCCTTGCGGAGGGGCCCCCAGGCCCCGGCGCTGGATGCCTTGCGGTCCAGGCAGAGCCGGATCTGCTCCTCCAGCTGCTGGTTCAGCTGTTCCAGCGCTCTCACTTTGTCTCGGTACTCCATCAGGCAGCTGTTCAGCCCGGCGGCCGCGGCGCCGTGACCCGCCGCCCGCTCGCCGGCACGGGGGAGCACCGGGGTGGCAAAGCGGCGGTGGTCCGCCCGCAGGAGGCGGTGGCCGGGCGCTCGGAGGACGGCTGTCCCAGGAAGGATGAGCGGCGTCGGGGAAGAGGCATGACGCGCAGTAGCTCGCAGTGTCAAACCGCTCAGAGCCGCTCACCACCGGGATTTATGGGAGGACAGAGTTCTGGAAACATGGCTGCCTTTTGTTGGTGTTGCTGCGGCGATGAAGCCTTTGTTCTCATGGAAACACAGCGTGTGATTTGTGCTGAGTCGGCAGAGGTCAGGAAGAGTCGTGAAACACAGAGAGGGGTCACTCACACACCCCATCCAGGGACACTTTTTGCTTTCACTTCACTTTATGGTCATTTTACAAATCAAACAATAAACCAAAGTTGTGCAACGCCGCTTTTGTCCCTTCTGGTGAACAAAAGCGCCAGAGAGAGAGAGAGAGAGACCAGAAACCAGCAACCAGCTGTCCTCACAGTTCTGATGTAGCTAAAATGGTCTGATGTGACTTTCCAGATGCTCCTCATATCTATTAGAATGTTCATGTTTAGTTAGCACACACATTAGCTTAGCATACCGTACCTGCAAATATGTCTAAAATACGTGTGAATTCGTCCGCACAAATGTAAAACCTTAAAACAATTATGGCTCTGATTAACACCCCCCCATACTTTCATACCAGACATCCATTAGCATGAGGCTAGCAAAACGTCCAAAAGTTCAAATATGACCTTAGTAAACGTTGTTTATTGCTGTGTGTGTGTTTCAGGTTGGATTCATACAGTTTATGGTGAGAGCAACTTATCTGAAAATGCTAAGCTAGCTGTTTATGTTGTGTTTAAGCTAAACAAACATCATGTTGGACGTGTGTCTTTGAGAGTGAATCTTTGTTTAGGTGAGATGTCGGCTGTCCTCCATGTTAGTTCTTTGACGCTACACAACATTGTCACTGTTAGCATTTTTAGCATCGGCAGCTTGTTTATTTAGTATAACGCTCAGACCTGGCAGTAAGTTTTAAACGTTGGAGTTTGGGACGCCATCAGATGTGTGAAGTTCACATCTCTTCAGATGGCTGTGGCACGTCGTCAGGGCGACGGAGTCAAACTGAAGTCGGCTCTCGTGGCGTCCAGACACGCTCAGACTCAGAAGGAAAGCGGCAGTTGGTTTCTGTGAATCTCAGCAGGATGTGGTCGGCGTTGATGCAGCAGGTGAAACTTTCCCCGCAGCTGCTGTGATCTGTTTCTCGCCACAGTGCCGCCGGCGTCTGCAGCGTCTCCTGCATCTCGATAATGGTTTTCAGACGTCGCTGTCACACACGAAACTGTGGACGCGCGGGAAGTTTCCCCTTCGGATGAATGTGATGGGTGACGTGCGCAGGCCAGCGAAGCACCTCCTGCCCAACCTCAGCGTCTCTAAGTCCTCTGGACAGAGATCTCAGGTGTTGTCCCTGGGGTTGGTTGGAGCCTCTGTCCCAATCCGGGTCTCACAGCTCCGCCTGCTCCTGTCAGGTGATGCCTTTACTCCCCACATCCTTCAGCTTCTCCTTCTCCTTCCTCCTGATGCTGCTCACCTGGGACTGTGACATTTACCACTGGTGCCTTCTCCTCCTGTTTGTGGGGCTCAGTCCACGATGATCCCGGAACCTCCAGCCACTGGGATTCACAAATGTACATATAAATCTATAGAGAGAGGCTCCACAAAGCCCCCAAATCAAGAAACTTCAAGTGAAAATGTGCTATGGAACTGACAAAAAATTCTAAAGGTAGAATTATCGATCAAATTGTTTCTTCTGTCATAGGACACGCCGACAATGTGACCACACATCATTAAATGAAGTGTTCACTTGTGTTTTTAATGTTTAAGTGTTAAGTCAGGACCGAAACCTACTGAATTTGTAAGAGCGGCGTCACGATTTGGTTTACTACTGGGGACCTCTTCTAGTAAAATGTGACCTTGTCAGGACCGGTACTGTTCACAGAGACCAGTCTGGTCCTGATGTGGCGACGTGTCCTGTCCCTGGTACGGCGAGTATGTCAGTGTCATGTCCCAACAGGGATAGCTGCACAAACTTGTGTGTGTGTGTGTGTGTGTCTGTGTGTGTGTGCACACCTGCTTGTTTTTACCCTAACTGGGGACCAGTGAAAATACTGACCTTGTCAGGACCGACCACAGAGTGGGCCTGATGCGCCGCCCTTTCAGACGTCCCTGCAGGTTCTGGTGTGAGTTCAGTGAAATGTACAGAAGCCCCTGTTGTTGTTGTTTGTTGAGGGGAAACAGACTCTTCAGTTATTTGCTCTGACATAATAAAAACTGGTTCTGCGTGTCGGGTTGTTGACGTGTCGTCTCTCACTTCTCTTTCTGTCACATTAGTGCTTGTTTTTCTTATCGTCACGTAGACACTTTGCTTACGCGACACCTTTGTTTTTGCTACAGATTTTATTTTGACTCTCAGTGAAAATCACCCACCAGGACACGACAAATGTGGGGCTCAGACGCATGACGAAGAGGAAAAGTCTTCATCACTCGTCGTCCCCCGTTTGAGCGCTCGACGACCTCCTGTTATTACCGTCACACATGCATATATGTTGCATACATGGCAAAATATGTAAACACTGTATGTTTTCCTCACACATGTGTTCACACGTGCATGTGGGTACCAAAACACAGCAAAAATGGTCACTTTCACCCTGTTCGGTCCTGTGCACACTGAGCTCCATCACGGTCACGTGGGGAACGGTTTCACACCTTTTTAATCACGCAAAGGATTTATTGGTCAAAGAAAAGCACAAAAGTGTTAAAATCCAAGTGAATCCAAGCACCTGACAGGTGACTGCTCGGGACTTTCAAAATAAAAGACTGCAACTGAAATGAAAGAAATCAGCTGTTCATCAGCAGACGGTTGCTATAGTGACCCTGGTCACATGTACATGTTGATGTGATCGGGGGTGTGCGTGCGCTCTGTTTTTTGCAGAACAAACTCTTGAAACAAACAGGACGAGATGAGGAAGGATGTGAAGAAACAAGTGTTGCTCCTGTTTTTCACGCTCGCACACGTTTAACACACACACACACTTTAACGTAAACACAGCTCAGAGCGAGACGGAGAACCACAAGCGTCGCGTCAGCGTCCCGCCTCCTCTGTCAGCGGGGGGTTTCCTTCTGGTGGCAGGCGGCAGACGGAGAGGAGATTGGCGCTCACCAGCGTGACGCTCAGACAGGATGATGAGCGTCTGAGGAGAACAGAGAGGTCATGTGACCGAAGTTTGTCACATTGAATGCGCAGGCAGGTCCTGAGCCGTCAGGCGTGGAATCAGACGGGCGCGACGATGTCATCGGCTTCTACAGCGACAGCGCCTGCAAGGTGTCGCTGTCGGACGTCACCGTGGCGCGGGTGGAGCTCGGCGGACTCCTGCAGGACTTGGTCAGCTTCGACTCGAGGGCCGGCTGGCAGCAGCAGACGCGCAGCAACTTCTTTATGTCGCGGCGGAAGCGCACGCCGACGAAGGCGTACAGGAAGGGGTTGAGGCAGGCGTGCACGTAGGCCAGACTCTTCAGCACCTGCTCCACCATGTCGAAGTGTTTCACCTCCTCGCAGTTCGTCATCGTCATGTTGGAGGCCTGCGCCGCCTCCATCACCAGCGCGCCGTTGTAGGGCAGCTGAGACACGACGAACACCACCACCACGGCAAGGATGACGCGCATGGCCTTGTGCTTCTGGAAGTTGCGGGTCTTGAGCAGCCTGGCGACGATGACGGTGTAACAGAACGACATGACGGTGAAGGGCAGGAAGAAGCCCATGATCACCTGCAGCGACAGCGCCACGGTCTTGGTGCGGTTGCCCAGGTGAGGCGGGAAGACGTTCCTGCAGTACAGCTTCAAGTCCACCTTGATGGTGGCGGCGTACATGAGTTCAGGCGTGGCTAACAGCAGCGACATCAGCCACACCATCAGGCAAACCCACCGGCTCCTGCGGCGGCGCTCCAGCTGCGAGTTCTGAGCCTTGGTGGCCTGCACGATGACCACGTAGCGGTCGATGCTGATGCAGGTGAGCAGCAGCGTGCTGCTGAACAGGTTCACTTTGTAGAGGGCGCGGTTGATCTTGCAGAGGGAGGGGCCAAAACACCAGCCGTTTAACGCTTCCTGCGCCCACATCGGAAGCGTGAAGAGGAACAGCAGGTCGGCCACCGCCAGGTTCAAAAGGTACATGTCGGTCTTGGTCTTCAGTCGTCGCTGGAAGTTCAGGTAGATCCACACCACAGCCAGGTTCCCGACTCCGCCCACCAGGGTGATCATCCAAAAGAGCGGCGGTTCGTAGTGGCTCCTGAACCCGCGCACCGATTCACGGTCACACAACAGGTCAGGATAGTCAAAGTCAGCATCTGCGGTGGGCGAGAGGCTGAAGAAGGACGGGTCCTGTGGAGAAGAGAGGACCCCTGAAACCACCTGAATTCAAATCAAATCAAATCAAATTTTATTTGTATAGCCCAAAACTACAGTTTACACATTATCTCACTGGGCTTTGACAAACTGTACAGATGTGACATCCTCTGCCCTCAGACCCTCGAACCGGGTGAGGAAAAACTTAAAAAAAACCCTAAACAGGGAAAATAAGAAACCTCAGGAAGAACCACCTGAATTCACCTGAAACCACCAGAAATCAGCTTAAACCACCTGAATTAATCTAAAATCACCTGAACGCACTTGAATTGACCTGAATTCACCTGTTGTGTCACTGTTTAATATGAACAGAAGAGGCAAATAATTGATAATCAATAACATATCTGTTTGTGGGTGGAGTTACCTCAGTGGTCCCCGTTATGATGTCATCCATGGAGGTCATGATTGTAGTTCCTTGTCGATGAGGTCGTTCAGTGGCCTTCACGGGAGACACACGAACAGATTCAGCTGTGACATCGCACAGTGACACGAAATGTTTTATTTTACGGTGAACTTCGTCCTCGTCTGGATTGATTATTGATTCGGTCTGACCTGCCTCGTATCTGATCATCAGTGGAAAATAACTTTTGTACCTTGAGGACAAACTGGCGTACACATTTCACGTACTTGTACTTGAATATTTTCCATTCCTTGCCTCTCTTTGATGTACTTGTACCTCACAGCATTGACGTGAAAGTTCAAACGACTTTGGGGATTCGCATTGATAACGTGAGTCGACGGATAAACGATGACTTATTGTTGGTGAAAAAAAACTCAGACGACATGAACGTGAAATACAATATTTATCTGAAACAGGTCTGTACTAATAGTACTGTAATAAAGTTTTGAACGCAGTATTTCTAATTTGACTACATGTTGTTCATGTAAACGTGTCACATGCAGTTAAAGAAGGAATATAACATGTCTGAGATGGTACGAATTCTGAATAATTATAGTACGAAAATAACTTTTGTGTTTAGATTGTAATGATAAACGATGAATCTTCAAGCCAACAGAATCTACAGAAACAAGCAGTTTGTGTGAAAAGCTCAGACAGACTCACGGTCACGTCGTCCCTGCAGCATCTCTCAGTTTCTGTCTGTCTGTCTATTAAACTGCACGACGTCACCCTCGCAGCCGGACTGTCGGGGGGGAGGAGTCAACGTGAAAATCCTCCCCTCAGATAAAAAACAGCTCAGGGTGAGCAAATCTCAATAAAACACCAGCCAATCGTCATTCAGCAGCCCACTTTCTCCGTCTGAGTCAGTGATTCAAAAATCACACCAACAGCCATTTTCTCTCAGAGGAACCACAGTGAGAATCGACAGGTCCTCAGTCAGTCTGTGCACCAAGACAGCCGATCACAGGCACAGGAGGGCGGGTCTGGTCAATATGAATGTCCCGTATGTAGCGTTTTCCTGGTCATCATCGACCACTCAAAGTGCTTTCACGCAGTGACCAGCTCGCAGGGCGCCACCTGCTGATCGGGAGCGTTAACCATTCACACACTCACACGCTGATGGCGCAGCATCAGGAGCAATTTGCTCAAGGACGCTTCGACATGTTGACTGCAGGGTCTGGGATGGAACCGGGAACCTTCCGACGACCGGACGACCGCAGCCGCCCCGTCGGAGCTTCCAGAAGTCGGCGGGCAAAAAGTCGGCTAACTAACGTCACTAACTAGCCCGTTAGTGAAGTTAGTAACGTGGCTGCGGTAACGACAGAGACTGACCAAACTAAAGATGGCCACCGTGTCCGAAGCGAATACAAGCGCTGACATCTTGAAGCTGTGATGTCATTTGGCGCCATCAGGGAGTGGAGCCGTGGGAGGGTTAGGAGCCGTCAATCATGACGTTTCCCCTCCTTTTTATATCCTCTATAACTAATTAAAACCAACTTGATGATAAAAACACACACGTGAACGGCCCATCTGCCAAACGAGCGACGGGTCTTTTTGTTTTTGAATAATGATACCACGAATGTGCGTGTTGGAGTTTACCGACGCTGTGACCGCCAGCCCGTCGCAGCTGTGCAGGAAATGAAATTATAAAACAACTTCTGCAGACAGTGCCGGAAATTCCTAACAGAAGGTGCGAGCCGATGATCAGTGCTTCAAACAAACACTTGCAGAACCTTCTAGTTGTAGTTGTAGTAACATTGGAAACAGCGGCAGCAGTCGTGGTATGTGTGGTTTTCTGTTTTTGTTCATTTCCTGGAAGGGTTACTCACGCACACAGTCATGCCCACATCACTTTAACATTCATTTCTTGGAGGCTTTCTTCAAACCTCATGAATTACGATGTGGGGACTGGTCTTCTGTCCCTTACAGGGCAGGTAAGTCCCCACAATGCAAATGTGTAAACGGATCTGTGTCCCCACTATGTAGCACAACAGGTAGACACACACACACACGTTTCCATCACTGACCTGACCTCACGCTCGAGCTGACATTTCACAGGTTTCTGTGTCACTGCCTCAGTAAAAGTACCACTTCCCCATTTCAGGCAACTTTCAGAAGAACAACGTGACCCGAGTGAAAACTTCGTGGGCTTTTTGACTCCTATTTACCTCAGTCATCTAAAGTTGCTGTCGATTGAACACAACCGATTTTAGACATCTCGCCCATCAGGGGTCCATTTTGTTGGGCTGTTGGAGGAAACGGTCCTTTTCGTCCTGGACCGTGATTATGTCACTGCGCGGGGCTTTTGTGGAGTCACTTCTGTTTTGTTGGCGTCCCAGTAAAACAGACCCGAGCGGTAGCCGTTTCTCACGTCGTAGCAACGTCACACAGATGATGCTTCTTCATTTTATACACTTTCATTTCATCTGAAGTTTTAATGCTTTGGCAGAATTTGTTGTTATGTCTGTGAACCGAACTCATCTGCAGGTACAAATACAGCCTCAGGTCAGTGTAAAGAGTTCATTCATAAACATGTAAATGAGCAACATGCTCGACTGTGTAGGTGGTAATCCTGCAGAAACAGTCCGCACAGTTTAACGGGATCGTTTATAGCTTTCAAACAAGTCTGAGCTCCTGGAATTAGCATGCTAACCAGCTGACTGCAGCCTGTCTTTTCTTGTTATACCACTTTCTGCCATTAGTGAGAGAAGAAGAGCTTTCAATCACGTAGAAGCTATAGAGAGCGACACTAAAATCCTGTTCGGTTCGTTCGGTACAATGGTTCCCCCTTCTGGTTTCGTGACCCTTTGCTTTAGCTACCAAACAGACTCATCCAGTGCCATAAAGGCGGGGCTAGACCCACTGCAGTCTGTGGATTGGCCACTTCACTGGGACTCCCATTTAAATATCTCATATCGGAGGAAGTCCTCCACCGTTTGGTTGCTTTCCTGTGCTCCGTCTCTTCTGGGATTTTATCGGAGGGCTACACTGTGTTGCATTGCTATGATGTCATGCTTCTTACATAGCTGATGTGGCCGTAGCGGTCCGGTGCGTAGCGCGCCCAGCAGGAAACGGTGCAGTCAGCAGTGGAAGTGCTCGCTTGTAACGTGCATTCCATTCACACATGTACCACACGAAGAGGCGCCACAGGGAAAATAAAGCAGCAGTGTTTTTTATGCTAGTTTTGAAACTATAGGGATTAGCATGACTGGATCGTGTCTTGGATCACGGTGGACCACAGCTCAGGGGCGGGGATACCGCATGGAGGTGGTTTACAGCCGCTCCAAACTGTGCTAGGACCAGGGCTAGCTGGTTAGCATGCTAACTTCAATAGATCTCTTACACAAGATAATACGCTGACGACAAGCTGCTGTTTCTCCATATTCTGGTGATAACTTGAGTTTGGGAATTTCAGTTTTACATTTTGTTTTTGAACTTAAAGTCTACATATTTTTTTTTCACAAACTGCACCTTTACAATTTGTTTGTTGTTTTTTTTTCAGTGTTTATGCGCACTGGCGTGTGAAGCACACACTGTGTGCACAGTGGAAAATAAACGTGAGCCTGTTTCTAATGGTGTGTGTGTGTGTGAGGGTCATGTAATGAAACCACATTGCGTGACAGCTTCTTTCTGCAGCGAGTGTAGCGTGACAAGCTGTGAACACACACGCACACGCTTTACATTTCCTGTTGACAATGTTCTTCGTCTGACGCAAGCTGGCAGCCATGAGACAAACCGCGTGCAGCTTAACGGCCAATAAACACCAAACAGACGCGTGCCTCCTTATCACACAACATTGGTTTTATTGATTTCTGATAGATCGTTTTGAATGACATCGGATCACAGACAGGAAGCGACATCACTTCTTCTTTGAGGCAGTCTTGGGGGCCTTGGAGACTGTTTCATCCTTCGTGACGGCCTTCACCACGCCGACTGCCACCGTCTGCCTCATGTCACGCATGGCAAAACGACCTGGCAGACAGAGAGATGGGCAAAATAAACACACTTATCATGGGGTCAGAACAGTGTGGAGAATCAACACTGCCAAAACAGAAGACTCCTGCTAGCAACAATAATAATTGTGATAAGTGTTGTTTGTTCAGGTGTTTTGTGTAGTTGATGTGAGAGAAGAGGATCAGGACCAGATCTGAAAAATAAAAAATAAAAAATTGAAAAAATGTTTTGAGCTATGACATTAAAATAAAAAGTCAGAATTCTGAACGACAGCAACAACAAAAATCTTATGTGATTATTTTGTTCACAATTGGTCCTAATGTCCTTCCAGGGTGGATGGCTATATACTGTTAAAATTCAATAAATACAATTATTAAACAACAGCAATAATAACTACTAACAACTCAAAAATTTATTTGAGTTCGCAATTAAGATTTTAATTATTGTGTGTTTTACTTTTTGAAAAATGTTTACATTTATCACAATTTTTTGCTTTTACTTTTATTGTTGCCTTTTTTAATCCATTTTTTTAACCTATAAGTCTTAAAAAAAAGTCTGAAATAAAAATCGCCCAAAATATTAATGAAACACTTTTCCACTTAATGCATCATTGTAACAGTTTACATTGAGGTCACATAAATGATTATTAAAATTAATATGAATTAATTGATTATAGCAACATAGGTTACCTCATGTGTCCAGTAATGGTTTGGTGATGGCAGCCTTTCACAAAGGCATTAATTTATACATTATTATTATTATATCTACATTATTGGCCGAATAAAGGATTTGTTATTTTATCAATTTTTCTGCATAATTAACAAATGTTTCTCAACATTTCAGGGGGGTTTATATTGTAGTATTAATTATTCAATTACCCACTAATATATTTAGTTGCTTGCACTTGATTCCTGGTGCTGAGATTTACATAAGACCTAAACTTGACATATTTCTGGCCGCCATTTTGTGTCGGACGCTCACGTGTCTGAAGAATCAGGCAGCGATCGACAGAGTTAAATCTTGTTTATGTACTTGCACAGCCTGTTTTGTTTTTTTGTTGGCCTGAAATGATTTCAGAAAATGACCCGCTTGGCAAACTCGGATCAGATACTAAAATTAAGCGGTGCTGATGTAGTTTAAGTCGGGATTGTGGACACTAATTGAAACTAATGAAAACCAGAAACGAGTTTATGATGTTGAAAACATCTCATTAATATTGCAGCTGCGGACTGACGCGATAGCGCCGAGACTTAAAATGCTCCGTCGTGTTCAGACTCACCCAGCGGCGGGAACTCGGAGAACTTCTCCACCACCATCGGTTTGCTGGGAACAAGCTGCACTATGGCTGCGTCTCCACTTTTGATTTTCTTGGGATTTTCCTCCAATATCTTCCCGCTGCGCCGGTCGATCTTCTCCAACATCTCAGCAAACTTGCAGCTGACGTGGGCGGTGTGGCAGTCGGTTACGGGGGTGTAGCCGACGTGGATCTCCCCGGGGTGTTGCATCACGATCACCTGACAACAGAACACTTTTGGTCAAACCTCTGACCTTCCACAGCTAACGTGCTGCTGGCTCATCGTGAGGCGGGCTGGGGAACGTCCCATCTTCCAAACAAACACACACACTCTTGTGTTTGGCCCAAAAATTCCACCATCTGAACTTCACTCAGAGAGTCCCTGCCCTGGATTCCAACCCTGCCCAGGACCTTCTTCATTCGTCATTCGGGACCATGGAAGCTTTTTGTGGTCTGTGGTTGTTTTGGCCCTGTCTGGTGGATCTCTTTCTCTTTTTGGTGGTTATGAGGGACCTTATGTTTCTCCAAGTCCATTTTCAATCAATCAATCATACTCACAAAGAACATAGAAGCAGATAAACCAGTACAGAAAGGCAAATAAATATGGAGCTGTGTGTCATCAGCATAGCTGAGGAATATTTTGAGGGGGAACAGGTGAAAGTTAAAAAGAAGGGGATCTAAAACGGAGCCTTGTGGAGCTCCACAGTATATTTTATAGCTTTTAGATGAGCAGACATTTATAAAAACGTCTCTGATTTAAACCAATTATTGACAGTACCAGAGACTCTTAAACTGTGTGATCCACACTTTATTCTCCATAATTATGATGGGTTTCACTTTCCTTGCTGTTGGTTTGTGTGTCTTTGTTGTCATTTTTGGGCTCCTACAGTCCAACCAAATGTCAAGAACTCACCACAACAGAGAAGCCCGCTGAGAGGCTCGCAGAGAGTAAGTCAGGGCAAACAGTTTGCACAGCAAGACAAGGCAACAAAGTTGGCCAACTAGTCTGTACTTCCTGCACCTGTGTGGGAGTCTGTATACCGCATAAAACTGTAAACAAAACAAGGTTTACTTTCCCTCGCTCGCTCCATGAGGCTGATAAGAAGATGAGAAAAGTCCTCCTGTTTTGTGGAAGAAGAAAGGAAGTAAAAAAATGGAGACGGATCCCGGACTGTCTTAGTCTTTTTGTCACTTCAAGAGCCAATGAGAGAGATCTCTCTCACGGCCCAGCCGATTGGTTGAAGTACCTGCTGATGAGCAAAGACGGCGCCAGCGGTGCGGAACACACCGATATGTCGGCTTGGTGTGTACTGGCACCCCCTGATTTGTCCCTCTGAACTGAACCAGAGCAGAAGCAGTGTGGGACTTCCAATGACCCTGTGGGTTCGGATATGGGAAAGAGACTGACCTGAGCAGTGAAGTTGGTAGTCTTACACGGCGGGTTGTTCTTAACATCTCCGGCCACGTTTCCTCGTTTGATATCTTTGACAGAGAGGTTTTTGACATTGAAGCCCACGTTGTCCCCGGGCAGAGCCTCGGCCAGAGACTCGTGGTGCATCTCCACTGACTTCACCTCTGATGTAAAATTGGAAGGGGCAAACGTCACCATCATGCTCGGCTTCAGGATCCCCGTCTCCACGCGACCCACCGGCACTGTCCCGATGCCTGACACCACAGAACACAGACCAGGGCTTCAGCTCAGCATGCTCGTCGTCCCGGTCGAGTACCTGTAAAGTGCACTTCAGTGGAGTCGCTAAGTAAAGTTACCTCCGATCTTGTAGACATCCTGCAGAGGGATCCTCAGAGGAAGCTTCGTGGGTCGTTCAGGAGGCAGGATGCTGTCCAGAGCCTCCATCAGAGTCTTTCCAAATGCTTTCCCCTCTTTCCTCTCCACAGACCAGCCTTTATACCACGGCATCTGCACAGAGACACAACAGTCAGCATTCAGCTGCCGCCGACCATTGCAGTGTTGGTCCTGCGCCGTTCGGAGAGATGGCGTTCCTTACGTTGGCGGACGGAAGGGTCATGTTGTCTCCATGAAAGCCGCTGATCGGGACGATGGCCACAGCCGCTGGGTTGTATCCAACTTTCTTGAGGTAGGAACCGATTTCTTTCGTCACCTCATTGAATCGCTTCTCGTCATATTGCGCGCTGTCCATCTTGTTTATGCCCACAATCATCTGTTTGACGCCGAGCGTGTACGCTAGCAGAGCGTGCTCACGTGTCTGTCCGTTTTTAGAGATTCCGGCCTCAAACTCTCCAACCGCTGCCGACACAATCAGCACAGCGCAGTCGGCCTGCAGCCACATCACCTCAATGTTAGTTACTTAAACAGCAGAGTGGGCTGTTAGCATAGGCTAGCATTTCTGAAAATATTCTGTGCTAATGTATTAGCACTGAGCCTAGTGTCACTGAATGTTACATATGATAATGTGTTAGCATGGACTTTAGCATCACTGGACATAATCTACTCAGTTAGCATGGTGCATTTCTGAAAAAAGGATATGCTAAATAGTTAGCATGGCGTTTGGCATCACAGATCATAATCTGGAATATTATGTTAAATTGTTAACATCAGCACCACTAAATACAATATCTTAACATCAAAGCCAGAATATTGTTAGCGTGGGGCTTTGCATCACTGGATATAATATACAGAATGTGTTACTGTAAGCAAGAAAAATAGCATTACAAGTCATATGCTAAATTGTTAGCATTGAGCACAGGATGAGTACAAATAGGTCAATCTGTATTAAAGTGTTAGCATAGGAGCTAGTATAACTGTACATATTTTATACTTACTTTGTTGGCAATGAGGTTAGAATCAGAAATAAATGTAATTTAAGTTAAATTGGTAGGATTGTGTCACCACTGAATACATGCTAATACTCTCTGCTACAGTGTTAGCATGGAGCAGGACCTGGGAGGTTCCGGTGATCATGTTCTTGATGAAGTCACGGTGTCCCGGCGCATCGATGATAGTGACGTAATAGTTCTGCGTCTCAAACTTCCAGAGAGCGATGTCGATGGTGATGCCGCGCTCGCGCTCCGACTTCAGCTTGTCCATCACCCAGGCGTACTTGAAGGACCCCTTCCCACTCTGCAACCAAAGAAATATCACAGCCAATCAGATGCCTGGACAAGTCGCATTGGTAGCCAGAGTACTGCAGTAGTACTGCGTCATACTGACTTCTTGGGACTCCTTCTCAAACTTCTCGATCGTCCGCTTGTCAATTCCTCCTGCCTTGTAGATCAGGTGACCTGTTGTGGTCGATTTCCCAGAGTCCACATGGCCGATGACCACGATGCTTATGTGAATCTTTTCCTTAGGCATGACTTCACACACACACGAGAAAGAATAACACAAAATCTCTCCATGAGCGTAAACTTTTCTCCACTTCTCCTCTTACTACGCATAAAGTGAAACATTTCCAGCCTTTATAGTTTTAATTTACTGTTAGTTTTAATCTACTGTGAAATATTGTAATATTTTGAGATTCAATACAAGTCAAATGTAAAATATGTGTAAAATAACATTTAGAAATAATAATAATAATAATAAGTTAGCTTTAATGTGAACGTTTGTACTGTGTTGTAAGAAACAAACGTGGTGTAATTGATTGGTGGGTTCTCAGGCTCCTGTCAGTCTTCTGGGGGACGGGGGCGGTAAGACCTCAGACTGGTTGGTCCGGTCCCACCAGTAACATCCTGTTCCACCCTGTTTCCATTCCATCAGCCCCAGCCCGCTGATCAACAAAGTGCAGACACGACGACTCGGAACCCCCCCGTCCGTGGATCAACAAATTTTGACGAACGGACCCTAGCACGTCAGGATGGACACCTCCACGTCCTCCACCATCGTCCTCAACACTGGTGTTCCTCAGGGTTGCATCCTGAGTCCAGTCCTGTTCATGCTCTACACCCACCACTGCGTCGACACCCACGGCTCCAACACAGCATCAAGTTTGCTGACGATACGACCGTTGTAGGAATGATCAGCAACAACAATGAGGCACCATACAGAGAGGAGGTCCAGACGCTGGTGGCCTGGTTCAGTGACAAAAACCTCAACCTCAACACCAAAAGGACCAAAGAAATCATCACTGATTTCCAAAGGTCAAGAATCACACTGCAGTCAGGCCTGAACATCATCAGGGAGAAGGTGGAGCAGGTCACGGACTTCAAGTTCCTCTGACTGCACAGCTTGGAGGACGTGGGCTGGACTCTGAACACCACCCACATCTTCAAAAAAGCCCAGCAGCGTCTCTTCTTCTTGAGAACACTGAGGAGGAACAAAGTCCCTCCACCTCTGCTGAGGAACTTTTATCAATGCACCACAGAGAGTGTCCTGACCTGCGGATGCACCGTGTGGTACTCCAGCTGCAGCGGGTCATCAAGAGGGCTGATGGACCGTCGGCTCCCCACCCCCACGAAATATACTCGTCTCTTCCGACGGGCCACAAACATCCAGAATGACCCCACCCACCCAGGAAACCCGCAGACACAAACACAGCCTCTCTCTCGCATCGCTATGACAATAAAGATTTTTCTTTTTCTTCTTGGACCTCTTTCACTGTATTAAACCAAGTACTTCACAGCTGGTTACCTGCTCAGTTTAAAGATGTGTTATCGTGTTGAAAAAATACTTTAAATCCATTGAGTTAATCACTTTAGTGTTAAATGTTGTAAAATTTGTAAACGTTTTATATCCCCGTTAGAAAAGATTATTCTAACATGAAATATAACATAAAACATCATCCTGACATGACGTGACGAGACTTACTGTGGCCGAGGTCCAGCAGAGCTTCAGCTGTGGGGTGAAGAGGGGTGCGTCCCATCCATGCAGCCTCTTTTATACACACCGACAGGCTGCGATGCCCAGCCAATCACGGCCCGGCCGCCGTTGCCCTGCAGCCAATCACAGCACACCTCCTATTTCAGGTAATTACTGGAGATCCTGAAACACAGGTTCGTCAGGCTGATGTCGATTGGCTGAGCTGATGTTTGCTGATACCCGGAGGACAGACGTGAGCGCAGCCACGTGGACAACTGAGCAGAGAGACCCTTTCCAGACCCCCGCCGGAGTCAAATTCAGCTTTTTACAGCTTCCCAGACAGGATGTCGTCCTAATGAAGGGCTTTTTAAATAAAGATGTCTTTGAAGCTTGTCACATCACTGTGGAGCTGGAGGGATGTGAAGTTGTGTATGTTAACAGTGCCTTCACACGTACTCATCGCTGGCATTTTAATAAGCAGCTGCAGGACAAACAGGACCAGTCCTGACGTGTCGGGGCGGGGGTCGACAGCTCCGTCCTTCCCCCGTCCCCCTGTCTCGTTTCACCACGGTTACTGGAACAGCCACAACATGACTGACACAACTGCGCTATTCACAAAACAACAACGCTTAACACAACAGCATTTCACAAAATGTTTCACAAAACAATGTTTCACTAAACAACGTTTCACAAAAATACTTTTCACAAAACAACGTTTCACATAAAAGCATTTCACAAAACAATGTTTCTCAAAACAATGTTTCACTAAACAACATTTCGCAAAACGTTTCACAAAACAACTGTTACGTTCGGTTAATGTGGACCAACAGTAGCGGAGCCGGACACAAGCGAACAGTTTAAGAGGTTTAATGGGTTGGGCTACTCCACAGATTCCAGTTCAGCAACAGGAATTATAGAGGCTGTTATTAGTCCTGATGTGTTTTTGGAAAGCTTCCATCCAATTGACCTTCATGAACTAACGACAACATTATCTTCATCTAAATCATCAACCTGTATACTAGACCCCAAATCTACTAGGTTGTTCAAAGAGGTTTTACCCTTAATTAGCAATCCACTACTAAACATTATCAATCTATCCCTTGTAACAGGTTATGTGCCCCAGTCATTTAAAGTAGCTGTAAATAAACCGCTCCTAAAAAAACCTACCCTGGACCCAGAAGTTCTAGCCAACTATAGACCAATATCCAACCTCCCCTTTCTTTCAAAGATTCTAGAGAAAGCAGTAGCGAAACAACTATGTGGCTTTCTTCAGTATAATAGTCTATTTGAAGGGTTTCGGTCAGGTTTTAGAAAGCATCACAGCACAGAAACGGCATTGGTAAAAGTTACAAATGACCTCCTCACTGCATCTGATGCAGGACTTATCTCTATACTAGTCTTATTAGATCTTAGTGCAGCTTTTGACACTATCGATCATCACATCTTACTACAGAGGATGGAACACCAAATTGGCATTAAAGGATCTGCTCTAAGATGGTTTAAGTCCTACCTATCTGATAGATATAATTTTGTTCATGTTAATGATGAATCATCAAGATATGACAAGGTTAGTCATGGAGTCCCACAAGGTTCTGTGCTTGGACCATTACTATTTACTCTATATATGCTTCCTGTAGGTAAAATTATTAGAAAGCACTCCATACATTTTCACTGTTATGCAGATGACACACAACAATACTTATCAATGAAGCCAGATGAAACCCATCAGTTAGCTAATCTACAGTCATGTCTTAAGGACATTAAAAACTGGATGTTTCATAACTTTTTAATGTTAAACTCTGACAAAACTGAAGTCATTGTGCTGGGCCCCAAACACATTAGAGACTCATTATCCAGCAACATAGTTAATCTGGATGGCATTGCCTTGGCCTCCAGCACCACTGTCAGAAACCTGGGTGTTATCTTTGACCAGGAGCTGTCTTTTAAATCACATGTTAAACAGATTTCAAGGACCGCCTTCTTTCACCTCCGTAACATTGCTAAAATCCGGCACATCCTGTCTCAACAAGATGCAGAAAAACTAGTTCATGCGTTTGTTACTTCCAGGCTGGACTACTGTAATTCTTTATTTTCAGGTTGCCCTAACAAAATTTTAAAAACTCTTCAGTTAATCCAAAATGCAGCAGCACGTGTACTGACCAGAACTAATATCAGAGACCATATTTCCCCCATACTGGCTTCTCTGCACTGGCTCCCAGTTAAATTCAGAATAGAATTTAAAATCCTTGTCCTCACCTACAAAACAATTCATGGTCAGTCACCATCTTATCTTAAAGAGCTCATAGTACCCTATCGCCCATCCAGAACCTTACGCTCCCAGGATGCAGGGTTATTGGTGATTCCAAAAATTTCCAAAAGTAGAATGGGAGGCAGAGCTTTCAGCTATCAAGCTCCTCTCCTGTGGAACTATCTTCCAGTCTTGGTACGGGAGGCAGACACACTCTCTGATTTTAAGAGTAGGCTTAAAACCTTCCTTTTTGATAAAGCTTATAGGAGTACAATGACTCCTGGACCAACAGAGTACACCTGCGTTTGGATCACTAGACTTTCCATACATCCGGAATTATAGAATCCACAGACTCTGGGACTCATGGATGTTTTATATATTCTAAGTGAACTGTTATTATCATGTTTTTGTGTTCTGTACTAGTGACATCTATTGCACGTCTGTCCGTCCTAGGACAGACGTTTTATGAAAGAATGTTTAATAAAACAACGTTTCACATAAAAGCATTTCACAAAACAACGCTTCACAAAACAATGTTTCACTAAACACTGTTTCATAAAAACAACATTTCACAAAACAACGTTTCACAAAAAAGCATTTCACAAAACAACGTTTCACAAAACAACAACGCTTCACACCACAGGATTTCACAAAACAACGTTTCACAAAACAACACTTCACAAAACGTTTCACAAAAAAACATTTCACAAAACAACGTTTCACAAAACAACATTTCGCAAAACAACAACGTTTCACAAAACAATAACGTTTCACAAAACAACGTTACATAAAACAACGTTTCACATAAAAGCATTTCACAAAACAACAACGTTTCACAAAACAACAATGTTTCACTAAACGACGTTTCATAAAACATTTGACAAAACAACTTTTCACATAAAAGCGTTTCACAAAACAGCGTTTCACAAAACAACAACGCTTCACAAAACAATGTTTCACAAAAAAGCATTTCACAAAACAACAACAATTCACAAAACAACAATGCTTCAGACAACAGCATTTCACAAAACAACGCTTCACAAAACAATGTTTTACTAAACAACGTTTCACAAAACGTTTCACAAAACAACGTTTCACAAAAAAGCATTTCACAAAAAACAACGTTTCACAAAACAACAATGTTTCACAAAACAACAATGCTTCACACAACAGCATTTCACAAAACAATGTTTCACAAAACAACGCTTCACAAAACAATGTTTCACTAAACGTTTCATAAAAAAGCGTTTCACAAAACAATGTTTCACTAAACAACATTTCACAAAACAACGTTTCACAAAAATGCATTTCACAAAACAACAAAGTTTCACAAAACAACAGGACTTCACAAAAAAACATTTCACAAAAAACGTTTCACAAAACAACAATGTTTCACAAAACAACAATGCTTCACACAACAGCATTTCACAAAACAATGTTTCACAAAACAACGCTTCACAAAACAATGTTTCACTAAACAACGTTTCATAAAAAAGCGTTTCACAAAACAATGTTTCACAAAACGTTTCACAAAACGTTTCACAAAACAATGTTTCACAAAACAACATTTCAGAAACCAGCGTTTCACAAAACAACGTTTCACAAAACAACGCTTCACAAAACAATGTTTCACAAAATGTTTCACAAAACGTTTCACTAAACGTTTCACAAAACAACATTACATAAAACAAGGTTTAACAAAACAACGTTTCACATAAAAGTATTTCACAAAACAACGTTTCACAAAACAACAACGTTTCACAAAACAATGTTTCACAAAACAATGTTTCATAAAAACAACGTTTCACAAAACAACGTTTCACAAAAATGCATTTCACAAAACAACAAATTTTCACAAAACAACAGGACTTCACACAAGAGCATTTCACAAAACAACGCTTCACAAAACAACGTTTCACACAACAACCTTTCACAAAACAACATTTCAGAAACCAATGTTTCACAAAACAACGTTGCACAAAACAACGCTTCACAAAACAATGTTTCACAAAACGTTTCACTAAACGTTTCCCAAAATGTTTCACAAAACAACGTTACATAAAACAATGTTTAACAAAACAACGTTTCACATGAAAGTATTTCACAAAACAACAACGTTTCACAAAACAACAACGCTTCACAAAACAATGTTTCAATAAACAGCATTTCACAAAACAATGTTTCACAAAAATACATTTCACAAAACAATGTTTCATAAAAACAACGTTTCACAAAACAATGTTTCACAAAAAAGCATTTCACAAAACAACAACGCTTCACAAAACAATGTTTCACAAAACAATCTTTCACTAAACAACGTTTCACAAAACAATGTTTCACAAAACAACATTTCATAAAACAACGCTTCACAAAACAATGTTTCACTAAACAACATTTCACAAAACAACGCTTCACAAAACAACATTTCATTAAACGTTTCCCAAAATGTTTCACAAAAAAGCATTTCACAAAACAATGTTTCAATAAACAGCATTTCACAAAACAATGTTTCACAAAAATACATTTCACAAAACAACGTTTCACAAAACAACACTTCACAAAACAATGTTTCACAAAACAATGTTTCACTAAACAACGTTTCACAAAACAATGTTTCACAAAAATACATTTCACAAAACAACGCTTCACAAAACAATGTTTCACTAAACAACGTTTCACAAAACAACGTTTCACAAAACAATGTTTCACAACACAACATTTCACAAAAAAGCATTTGACAAAATAACAATGTTTCACAAAACAACAGCATTTCACAAAACAACAACGTATCACAAAACAGCACTTCACACAACAGCATTTCACAAAACAACGCTTCACAAAACAATGTTTCACTAAACAACGTTTCACAAAACAACGTTTCACATAAAAGCATTTCACAAAACAACGCTTCACAAAACAATCTTTCACTAAATAACGTTTCACAAAACAACGTTTCACAAAAATACATTTCACAAAATAACAACATTTCACAAAACAACAACGTTTCAGAAAACAATAGCATTTCACATAACGTTTCACAAAGGAACAACATTTCACAAAACAGCAATGTTTCACAAAACCACCTGTCACAAAAAAACATTTTACAAAACAACATCTCACAAAACAACAACATTTCACAGAACAACAGTGTTTCACAAAAAAAAAACAATGTTTCAGAAAACAATGTTTCACAAAAAAACAATGCTTCACACAACAGCATTCACAAAACAGCATTTCACACAACAGCATTCCTCAAAACAACAATGCTTCACACGACAGCATTTAGATAAACAGAATATATCACCAAACAATGTTTTACCAAACAATGTTTCACAAAACACAACATTTCACAAAACAAAATTTCCCAAAACACAACATTACACAAAATAACAACGTTTCAATAAACAATGTTTCACAAAAAAACATTTCACCACACAACAACATTTCACAAACCAACAGCGTTTCACCAAACAACATTTCACAAACATTTCTCAAAACAATGTTTCACAAAACAGAACATTTCACCAAACAACATTTTACAAAACAACGTTTCACCAAACAACATTTCACAAAATAATGTTTCAATAAGCAATGTTTCACAAAACATTTCACAAGACAACGTTTCACAAAACAACATTTTACAAAACAACATTTTACAAAACAACATTGTTTCACCAAACAACATTTCACAAAATAACATTTCACAAAATAACAACGTTTCAATAAGCAATGTTTCACAGAACATTTCACAATACAACAACAAAACAACATTTGAAAAAACAACGTTTTACAAAACAACATTTTACAAACAGCATTGTTTCACCAAACAACATTTCACAAAATAATATTTCCCAAAACAAAACATTTCACAAGACAACAACGTTTCACAAAACAACATTTGAAAAAACAACGTTTTACAAAACAACATTTTACAAAACAACATTGTTTCACCAACAACCAAACAACCAAACGTCGTTTCCTCAGGGGACTCCTGCTGTCTCAACTCAAGTTTTCAAGTTTTCGGAAAGCGAATTAAAGTTTCAGAAACCTGTTTAAACACATTAACATAGCTTGAATAGTAATGTACTGTTGAGGGTTCATGAATGTGGTCCTGCTGGTCCTGAAGAGCCCCGAGGCATCAACACTTCCATCACTGTCAACACATTGCTGCACTGTACTGCACTTTTTCTCCCCCTGTACACACAAAAACTGTACGACGCAAAGTTCACGTACCAAAACCCAAACGCTCCACCTTTGTCGGTCAGAGAGATGTTTTAATAGTTTTAACGAACTCTGGGTGTAATTCCCCTCGTTCGGGATGCTGTGTTCCTTTGCGGTTTGGACCACGTGGGACCTGTTCAGCTTTGCAAGCCCTCAGGCCACCTGTAACGTAAAGCAACGCAGAGAACAATAAGGAGGAGGAAGACGACTCTGCGCCTGTAAAGATGCCTCAGCCTGGACGGTTGTCTGACTTCAGAGGTTTCTCACCGAACTGAACCTGACAAATTAACCTGCTTTAGAACCTGAGCCGCCATCAACACGTTCCACAACGCCAAAATCTGAATCATGAGAAACACATAAAATGTCACCACCTGGCTGGTTGGATCCAGTGTTTTTGGCTCCTGTTTGGTTGCATTCAAGTTGACAACACAAGATTGTGGTTGAGGTCTTGATAACTTCTTACTGGAGGAATGTTTCTTTTTGTCCTGTGTGAAGCAGTGATCAAGTTGTAAATTTGAGGTGCCCTATCATGGTTGATTGATAACCAGCGAGACAAATACGGACAAATATTGTAAGAAGGTGTTGACCTACATGAACATCACCACCAGCATGATGCAGCCTGTCAAACGGAACTGCTGCGAGAAGCTCTGTGAGCTCTGTGAGCTCTGTGTGAGTGACAAACACTGTTAAAAGGCAAAAGCAGACCGAGGAGAGGATTTACAGCCACGCACCTTCAGTTCTGCTAAAACCTGCCTTTGAACCAGCCAGATCGTTAACACTAACAACCTTTTAGGTTTAGAACCCGAAAAATTGGTTCGCACAGAAACCAAAAAGTTGAAACTAGAAGACGAGAGACAAACGGAGAAGGACGGAGACCAAATACATTGAAGAAAGTTGTTCAGTGGTCTGTCATTTATTTCTATTAGGCATAAAATATATTTGTTTGAACCCGTCCCACTAGTGTAAAGGATTTTTAATCTGTAGTTCTGTCTGAGACCAGGAGACCTCGTGAATGTCTCAGACACAAGATATCCTTATTTTGTCATTTACAAAAAAGAAACGTTCATTATTTGTTTGTAAAGTTTCTAACCTCCCTACATCACCATTTGATAAAGAAAACAGAAGAAAGAAATTTCACAATTTTATCCTTTGTGACCGAGACAAGGACACTTTTATTTATAATTTGGCTTAAACCTCATTATATAGATAGAGACAACTTTTTTTAATCCCCGTAGGGGATTAATTCGTCACAGTGGCAAGGATGTTCAGGTACAGGACCAGTGGGACAAATAACACTATAAGGTACAAAAGTAGAAAGTAAAAGAAGTAGAAAAATACAGTATTGGTAGTTGTAAAAATCTAACAATATATACAGAAGTTGTGCAGAGTTTAGTGCAGGTAGGAGGAGGTGAATGATTTTAACAGGTGAAGTGTCTGATAACAGAGGAGTTAAAGTCTGATGTCACTGGGGAGGAACGACATCCTGTATCGCTCCTTGTAGCAGCAGGGTTGGATCATTCTGTTGCTGAAGCTGCTCCTCAGAACGTTCACAGTTTCATGGGGGGAGGGTGGGAGGTGTTGTCCATGATGGCATCCTCTGCTCCACCACCTCCTCCAAGGTGGCCGACCGAGAGCCGACAACAGAACCTGCTTTCCTGATCAGTTCATTCAGTCTGCTGGCGTCCTTTGCCTTTGCCTTGCCACAACAGACTGATAAAACATCAGGAGCATCCGGCTGCATTGAAGGACCTGAGCCTCCTGAGGAAGTAGAGCCAGGTCAGGCCCTTCTTGTACACAACCTCTTTGTTATGCAAAAAAATGTTGGATTCAGCTCATAATCCTGAGCAACAAATCATGATTCCAGGGGACTCAAGAGTTTAGTGAATCATTACATCTTAACTCAATAAAGTTGTAAAGGTCGATTTCACTTTTGTGCAACAAAAACAAGCATAAGCTCAGCAATGTTGTGTATGCCGTTCAATGCACAGAGGAGTGCTCTGACCTTTATATAGGTGAAACCAAACAGCCCCTCCACAGACGCATGGCACAACACAGGAGAGCCACCTCATCGGGACAGGACTCAGCTGTACATCTGCATCTTAAGGAGAAAGATCACTCCTTTGAGGACTCCAATGTCCACGTTCTGGACAGAGAGGGCAGATGGTTTGAAAGAGGAGTGAAAGAGGCCATCTATGTCCACTTGGAGAAACCCTCTCTAAACAGGGGTGGTGGACTAAGACACCATTTGTCTGCTACCTACAATGCTGTCTTGGGAGCCCTCCCCAAGCGGTTTAACCCCCACACACACCTGGGGCCATGTGATCCCAAGGCGTCACACGGAACCAAGGGTGAGGGGCAAACACTCTCGAGTGATTCACACCCGGGCTCACGTGACCTTAACGACTCACACGATGCCTAGCCAGACGACCGCAGACGAGGCTGTTGTTTTCTAAACACGTCCTCTTTGTTGGTGATTGTCTCACCAACAAAGGAGGCTGGTGCTTTCACACGTCCTCTTTGTTGGTGATTGGTGATTGTCTCTACCCACTCGGGGTTAAATACCTGGGTTTCCCACACTGAACCTCAGAACTGAAGAAGCCTTTCGGATGAGAGGCGAAACGTCTTCAAACAAGATAAGAAGTCCAGTTGCTTCCTACTAAACACTCCGAGAACAAAAACAAGTCGGTTTTAAAGACAAGTATTACTTTTCCTTGCATTTTAGCTCGTTTGGCAGGCAATCATTTTTTAGAATGAGCAAAGTCAGCGAATTATACTCCAGAAAAATAAAATCTGAATGCACAGCTGAGCCCTCCACGTGAAAACACAGACTTCAGTTGATTTGATGTGATATAAATAGAACTGAACCGACTACATCTCACCAGATATTTTACAGGTTAGAAGTGAGCAACTGAGGACGTATACATTGTACACGGACATATGCTTAACAATCAACAATATTTACAAAAACAAACTTTTTGAGGAACGGAAGCTTCCTCAATCTTCTATAGACAGTCAACCATGGGCCCCTTATTTTGAAAACCGGATGCAGTCGCGCTCAGGTCCCCCGGTGGCTGATATGGTGCCTAACACGTGCACGGTCGCGCTCGAGCGTCCTCTGCAGGTGAACTCTCTCAGTGGCAAAATGGCGTAACAAGCCACTTCGTGCTGACGTCTCACCACCGTCTCCTCCAGGCGGCGCTAGAGGCGAACAGAAGTGACGTAACAAGCGTAGAGGAAGAAAGACGGAAATAAACAGAATAAGTAGACGGCTGCCTGGGGCGGCAGGTGAGTTTTACCGAAACCTTTTAGATTTGTTTAATTCCATACGACGTTCAGAACTCCGCTGAATACGTGAGAAAAGACGCTGCTGCGTTAACGCCGAACGCTCGGATAGCTTGTGACGCTCCGGTTAGCTCACTTATTCTGTTATCCCCTCTGGTTCTTGGTTGAAGTTAAAGCGTAAACGTGTTCGCCACGCCAGTCTCCTGCCATGTCCTGCTGGTGAAATGTATTTTTTGGCCATAAGTATTTTTTAAAAATCAAATATTTCACACATTTTAAACTTGAGTCTAGAAACGTTATTGCTAAATGATCTGATAATGTATTGCTATTTACTACAAAACGACAGGAAACAGAAAAAAACAATGACATTT
>KV751424.1:263075-295845 GCA_001698575.1 Mola mola
TGACGAAGACTCTGAAGAATGACATGTCTAAAGCCTGTTCTGCATCGGGTTTGTGCTGGTCTGCAAGTGAACACACACACACTTGTGTTGTTAAGTGTTTTATCGTGAAAAACTGCTCCAGTTCAGTTTACTCCCAGTGTGGCGATGCAGTCGTGACGTCGGGAGAGATGATGCTCACGTCATCAGATATTTGTGTGTTTTTGAAGAACTGTATCGTTCTTCTCTCTTCAGCGAGCGTCCTCTGTGATGTCATGGTGATGACGGCGGCGAAGCAGCGTTACCGTGACATCAGTCCTGTGACTCTGCAGGTGGGAGGCGGGGCTGTGAATGCCAGCCTCTATTGTGGGGAGGTGGAGGGTCTGCCAGGGGGTCTGGTGGAGTCTTTCCTGGTGGAGCTTTATCGCTGTAAACTCTGTCAGTTCACCTGCAGCCTGAAAGCCTCCATCAGCAGCCACCTGTTGCTGAGGCACCGCCCACTCCCTGCCCTCCCCTACCTGGGGGGTTCCACCAATGGAGGGGGCGGGGCTGAGAACAGAGGAGAAGCAGAGCTCGTGCGGGAGGGGCTGTCCTATCAGCTGGATCTCAACGGGGACTCCAAGCAGAGCGACGAAGACGAGGACTTCCTGCTGTACAACATGCTGCAAAATATGAGCCCGCCCACCTGTGACATAAGCAGCGAGGGGGGGCTGCAGGTTGGGCACACTTGTGAGGTGACACACACACACTGCATTGTGACATCATCAGATTGTTTCTGATATTTGTTTAAATCGGTTTGTCCCTGACAAACCAAACACTAAACTAAACTCTGCGGTAAGAGCAGCCACGTGACTTTGTCCGTTAAAAAGCTGAGAAACACCGAAAAGAATCAGAAAACAGCGACTGAACCTGCAGGTTTCACCTCGTAACGCATCCACAGACACACTCAGACCCACCTGTTGTCACTGCTCTCGTGTACAGCACGATGGTCACGTTACTCACGCGCACAAAGCGGACGGTGAAAGTGCCGTTGTAGCTTGACACGTTGCGCTCACAAAATCCCCTGTCACAAAGCCAATTAAGGGTCTTTTTGCATTCACAAGTGTGGCAACATGAGGCCGCAGTAAATGTGACCTTTGACCTCCAAAAATCAAATCGGTTCATCCTCGAGTCAGAGTGGGCATTTGACCGGCCAGTCAACCAGAACCATAATGCCTCCCCGACCGTCGCTGGCGCACAGGTGGAGAAATGATACAGGCGTAACTGGTAGCTGATGCATGTTTACCTGTTTATTTTGATGTGAGAGTGTCCTGTCTGCAGGTCAGCACTCTGTTCGAAGACGAGTCCTCCATCTTCCCCCTGAAGGGGGCCTCCGTTGATCTTTCCGGTCCCATTGACCCCCCCACCACCCAGGAGGAGATGGCGCAGTCCGCTCACCTCATGACTCTGGGCCTGTGTCGCATCTCGTCCTCCAAACCCCCTCCTGGTCCACCTCCTCCCTGCGCCCCCCCAGCCATCCACCTTCCCTCTGGCCACTCCCCCCACCCGTCGCAGCCCCCAAGGTCAAAGAGGAGTGAGACGGATGGACAGCAGAAGAAGACTTCTCCCTCCAGTAAGCGCAGGCTGCCGTGTCTCCTGTGTCCCCTGTGTCCCCTGACGCTGCTGTCCAGGCGGCTGCTTGACGTCCACGTTCGGTCTCACCGGGCGTCCGGCGGGTTCAGCTGTGTCCACTGCGGCTGGACGGTCGAAAGCTGGGAGGAGCTGGAACCTCACTGGAGGGGCCGCTGCAGCAGGAAGGAACAGAAAGAGAAGAAGAAGAAGAAGAAGAAGAAGAAGAAGAGGAGGAAGAAAGAGGAAGAGACGACAGCAGCGTCGAGGCTGCCAAACGGTCCGATCTGTGTGAAGACGTACAGCGGCACCGCCTCACGAAACGTTCCCTGGCAAACACACGCCGGCTGTGACCAGCGTCGGAACAGCCGCCACTCAGGTCAGAATCCCCTCGGCTACACGCCGTCATCACGAAACGGCAGCACAGATAATCAGTGATGTTCGCCTCCTGCAGACAGACAGAGGCGCCGGCTGATTGGACCAACAGGGCGGCAGGAGGCTGACTCTGCACACAGGTGGGCTACTGAAACTGACTGAGGCCTTTCTTATAATGAAGTTAAATGCCAACCAAAATCTCCTCAACTTCCCCAAAACTAAAATTATTATAGGCAAAATATAACAATTTTCCAAACTTTTTTATCTAAACAACAATAATTATTCTTAAAAAATATCAAAATATTCTGAAAATGTCGACAAAATTTTTCCGAGTCATCCACAAAAAGAATTGAAAGAGGCCTTAAATTTGCAATTATCTGAACTTTGATAAATCCAGTAAAATATTTGGGAAATGTCAATGTGTGTAAATGGTGAGTGATGATTCAGGTTCAAATCAGGTTCAGATCAGGTTCTTTTGTGCACAGGGAGCACAGTCACTCCTCTGTGCTCCTCTCTGAAACCTCACAAGGTCAACATGGTGGTTTTCCTCCACCACACAAGAGCATAATAACCCAGGTTTAAATATTAGAGACGCTCTGATTCAGGGAGCAGCTGTTTGATCACATTCAGAGCCTTGAAATGTCTTCATTTTATAGTCCCTTTAAAAAAAAATATAGGCACGTTTCTCTCCGCTTTATTGAGAAGAGTTAATATTTTGCACCTAAAAAAGGTTGCTCATGTTAAAACTTTTTTTACTTTTTTTTTTTAATTCCAACGGTTACGTATAAGCTCAGTCCCTATTTTCTTAACAGAAATGAGCGTGTTTCCTGTTCTTACTGCCGCCTGTGTTCTGCATTTAATTAAAGGAAAAATGTCTTTAAAACTCTCATTTGACTTTTATGAAAAGATGTGTTCACTGTTCAAACATCATCACTGTACTTACTGTACTACTTCAAACATCATCGCTGTTGAGCAGCTCTTAATCACTGAAAGGGAAAATCCATCATGGCGACAACCCAACTGGCCCCTCCTCTGGGACCAGTTTGCCTTGGGACACACAAACCAGTAAGGTGACATACACACAGGTTTGTGCTCAGGCTTAGTGCTCCTTCCGTTACGCCTCCACAAGTTGTACAATAAGATGGCACGGGTCGGTGTATTGGTCCTACTCTTGGGGAGAATCAGTCTGAAGGCTGATGACAGTGTGCAGAGGATGACTGGCATCACCCGTAACGGCCAGCAGTTTGTCCAGAGTTCTCTTCTCTGCAACTGTCATCAGAGAGTCCAGCTTCTTCATGCTGACCGCAGACCCGAACCCACCTGATCGGCTTGTCTAACCTGGAGGAGTCCTTCCTAGATGTGCTGCCCTCCCCAGCACACCACAGCGTAAAACGGGAGTTTTCTGCAGGTGTTAAACGAACGCAGTCTGCTCATGCTCTTCCTGTACAGGTGCTCCATATTGCTTGTCCAGTGCCCGAGGTTCTTGTAGGTGTCTACAACCTCTACCTCAACTCCCTCAATCAGAACTGGTCGCGGATGCGGCCTTGTCTTCCCAATGTCTAAGAACAGCTCCTTAATCTTGGAGGTGCTGAGCTGCAGGTGGTTAGTATGGCACTAGATGGCACAGTCCTTCACCGGACGCATGTACTCCTCCTCTCTGTCGTCTCTGATACACCCCATGATGGCTGAATCATCAGCAAACCTCTGGATGAGGCACAGCTCAGAGTTGTAGCAGAGGGGGTGATGTATAGAGTGAAGAGAAGAAGGGCCAGCACAGTCTCCTGAGGTGTTCCTGTGCTGCTGACCAGTTTCAGACGTGACATCCTTCAGCCTGACATTCTGCGGTGTGTCTATGAGGTAGCTTGAGATCCAAGATACTAGGCAGGCGTCCACTCGCATCCTCGTCACTTTGTCCTGTACCATAAGGGACTGAATGGTGTTGAAGGCACTTAGGAAGTCCAGAGAAAGAACCCTGACTGTGCCTCCTCCATCATCCAGATGCGAGTGAGCTGGATGCAGGAGGTAGAGGAACCCTTGCCTGATAAGTAAACCATATGGGGTTCTGAGCATGTTGCACCTAGGGCCTGAGGAGGCTGAGGAAGAGCCGCTCAAATGTCCTCATCAGGCGTGACGTGAGTGCCACCGGTCGGTCGCCATGCAGCTCGCTGGGTGATTATTGGTCACAAGCAAGTTCTGGTGTGGGGGAGGTCTGAAGACCCCTGTATCCCTGGCTGAGGGTGTATGTGAGATTTGCTCTGAGATGCTTCAGGTTTTGAACATTATTGGTTAGATTTGTCAGTCAGTGTCGTAGAGGTGAAGGAGTCGGTGCCTGTAGAAGGGGAGACCAAGGTTTCCCGTTTTCTCATAGGTGGACCAGAGGGTGTGCTCCAATTGTCAGAGTATGACACAGCTCAGCCTGCCCAAGTAAGGTTATTCCGTGGTCGATGTCCCTGATCCTGTTTGTTCTAATCACGGACCCCATCGTAATGCCCAGCTGGCTGAGGAGAACGTCTGGTTTGGGAACCTCAGAGGGCCTTTTGTTGATGACAATATGAATCTTTCTGAGCACTTCCCCTCGAAAGGTTTTGCTGTCAAGTCCAACTTGGAAGAGACCCCAAGATAGACCCGGATCTCGCTGGAGGGAGTATAGAACTCATCTGGCAAGGGAACCCCTACTGGGGAGAGGGACGGAGCGATGATGGAGGCACCAGCCAGCCAATCAGAAACCGGTATGTTCATTATGTATTTGTTTGTCAGCAGGTTGGTTCCCAGTCCTCCCGGTGTAAGTCGGAATGGTTCACTGCAGAGCATCACAGCAAAGAAGAAGAAATTAGAATTTAAAGAAGAGGAGGGCAAAGACGTTGGTTTCTGTTGCTCTCTATGTCGCAGGTGACTACATGACGCACAGTTCCTTCATGACATAAACCAGGGGTGGGCAAACTTTTTGGCTCAGGGGCCACATTGAGTTTTAAAATTTGATGGACGGGCCGGACCAGCACCAGATGCCTACATATCAAACATCAACATAAAAAAGGCATTACAATGTTAATACTTACATTCACTTTTAGTGGGAACAGTGTTGTTGATCACCCTTTTTTGCCAGTGCATTGAAGTGTTAGTGTTAGTTTCATTCGCATTCATTCATTCATTCGCAATTCTCAGAACAGATCTGAAGTGTTCATCACTCAACTGGGATCTGTGGGGTGCTTTGTTGGTGTTCATCACACTAAAAGTCTGTTCACACATCCGTAGAGCCAAACAACACCAGCATTGTCTGTGCCATCTTCTGGATGTCTGGAAATTTGGCTGCGCTTAATGAAGCATAAAACTCATCCAGTTTAAAAGAGTTGAACTTCTCAGTAACCTGTAGGACGGTGTCACATTGGAGATCAATCAGTTCCAACTGCAACTCCTGCGTTTCAGGGTCTTGTGTGAAGGGACATGACACCAGCTGAAGTGACTTGTCAATTTTTCCAAAATCAGAGAACCAACAGCAGAATTCTCCATGCCGGTCGTCTAGTTATTTCCTGTATTCTTTCACATGTCGAGAGGACTCTTTCAGCGTAGCCATTGTGGGGAAATGAGCGAAGGACTTGTTTGACCTTTGCTTTGAGAATAAAGCTAGCTTGGTTTTGAAGGCTCTGACGTTTGTGTACATTTCATGCACAAACTGTTCTGGGTGTTTGGAAATATGGCTGCGTTTAATGAAGGATAAAACTCATCTAGTTTAAAAGAGTTGAACTTCTCCTTTAAGACGGTGTCACATTGGAGATCAAAAGGACATGACACCAGCTGAAGTGACTTGTCAATTTTTCCAAAATCAGAGAACCGATGTCAGAATTCTCCATGCATGTCGTCTAGTTATTTCCTGTATTTTTTCAGCGTAGCCAGCGTGGGGAAATGATCGAAGGACTTGTTTGACATTTGCTTTACCTCCTGCTCAGGGTTGTCCTTTTTCACCCTCTCCTGGATTCTTTAGAGCAACCCGACGTTTCTTCCAGTCAGATTTGGCGATGCAAAGCGCTGTCATACAAGTCCTCTCTCCGCCTTTTCCCCTTTAGGGATTCCATGGCCAAACACTCCTCCGTTATCTCAAAATTGTCACTAATCCCTCTGATAAAAATTAAAAACTGAGCGGTGTCCTTTATGTCATTACTTTCGTCCAGTGACAGTGAATATCATGTAAATGACCCCGCATTTTTATTTAGCTTGCTAGCTAAGTCTTCGTCAATTAGCTCTACACGGCGAGTCACTGTTGTGCGTGATAAGCTAATTTTTTCAAATTTGTTCTTGCTGTCAGGACACAAGTTTCCTGCTGTCTCTACCGTGCACTCTTTGAGAAACTCCCCTTCGGAGAAAGACTTGCTGGTCTTTGCTCATTTGAATGCCAGCAAATAACTTCGTGCTTGATTCTTGGATGGCAGTTTGTCAGATAAAGGTGTTTGACTGGTTGTTAGTGTAGTTAGCATGCTTGGTGGAGAAGTGACGGCTGATGTTGTATTCCTGTAAAACCGCAACGGTTTCTTGGCAAATAAGACATACGGCCTTTGACCGGACTTCAGTGAAAAAGTATTTAGTTGTCCATTCCTTATTAAATACTCGGCACTCACTGTCGACTTTCTTTTCTTTGGCCCACTCATTGGTACAGATGGGTTCAGAGCAGTTGCAGAGTAATAACAGAGAGAAGCCTGGGGTCCGCAAAATCAAGTCAATGTATCAATGCACCTAATGCGCCACCTGGTGGAACGCCAGGCATTACAGGACAAGGTCAAATGAATGCAGTCATAATTATATGATTTGATTTGGGCAATAATGTAACAATCTTCGGCGTGCCGGATTAAAAAGACCAACGGGCCGGATGTGGCCCACGGGCTGTAGTTTGCCCACCCCTGATATAAACTGACCAATCACAAGAGAGGATAGATCGCCTGAAAATGACTGACACTTGAGTTGATCCAGGTGTGTCACATGTTGCAGCGACGCTCGTGAGCTTAGCTGTGATGTTTCCTGTGTCGACAGGAAGTTCTCCACCAAACTGACTCTGAGGCGTCACATGGGCGTCCACCAGGGGGAGAAACCCTTCAGCTGCCCCCACTGTCCCTACAGCAGCAGGCTGAAGGCCTCACTGCAGCAGCACCTAAGGACGCACACGGGTACCGCACACACACACACACACACACACCTGAGGACGCACACGGGTACCGCACGCACACACACACACACACACACACGCACGCACACGCCTGAGGACGCACATGGGTACTGCACGCACACACACACACGCACACGGGTACCGCACACACACACACACACACACACACACACTCTGCATGGACTCACTCCATGGCAGCCATACTGATGTGAAATTGCAGACACACACGCACACACACACACACACACACACACACACACGCACACGGGTACCGCACACACACACACACACACACACACACACACACACGCCTGAGGACACACACGGGTACCGCACACACACACGCCTCAGGAGGCCTTTCATTGTCAGGTGACCCGCTGTGCGGTTGTGTGTGCGTGCGCAGGTGAGAAGCCCTACAGGTGTCCTGAGTGTCCGTACGCGTCCATCGATGGCAGCTCTCTGCTCAGGCACCGCAGGACTCACAGTCAGGAGAAACCCTACAGGTGTCAACACTGCCATTACAGCAGGTAACACGCTGACCATGTGACTGTCTCTGCTCCGATTGGTTGTGAGTTCTGTTTAACTTCCTGTTCTCAGTATCCAGAAGAAGAGTCTGGACCTCCACGCTCGCCGCCATCACACTGGTGAGGTGTTTCCATGCCAACAGTGCGAGTACTCAAGTCCGGACCCCCAGCTGCTGCTGCGGCACGTCCGCAGACACCACGCCCCCTCCCAGCACGCCGCACCGTGACCTAACTGTTGGCTCGTGGCTGTTCGATGATGATGTCACCACACCTGCTGATTAATGTTTATTTTTATATGCTGATTGGTTTTATATTAAAACAGAAAACTTCAGTGTGTCGATGTTTTCATTCACTAGTTTGTTCAGAACCAGATAGACCAGTCAACACACAAAGATGGCGTCTTCATTTCCTCTCTTCTGGTTATGGGGCCCACTGAGTATGTGCAGCCTTCTCCAGGCCACGCCCACAAGTTCCTGCCCAGCCCACACAATTTTTTGTTTTCATGGCTTTATGAGGGAAGTGTTATTAAAACCACCATAGGTCAGAAATTCATCACAGACATAATTGAGCTCGTTTGCAGATGGAGGCGTTCTAACGGCAGTACAACAAGTGGCCACCGGGCAAACAACTGGAAACAGCTGAGCGGCAGCGCAACCTCCCAGTTTCCAAATGATCCTTCCTGTTTTTATTAAGCTAAACTATTTCATAGAAAGATGGCTGACGTAAGTGTTTGAGTGAAGCCAAAATATCTGGACAGCTTCCTGGTGGCTGGCTACATTATGGCTCATAAGCCCCTCCCCCTCCATGTTAGCAGATTGGACATAACTGAATGTCAAATACATGTTTCCAAAGATACTTTCTGTCATTTCCGATGGTTATCACTCTGATATATGTTCAAGTGTTCATTTTTCCGACAATCATTGTTCCTTATCAGTTTAACACAATTGATGCACTAATTAGCAGGTATGCTAGCCTCAGCTAATGGCTTCCAAACTTCTTTCTCTGGCGTCACAGCCACTGGACGTTAGAAACGCTGATTTCTCCTGCGTGGGGCACAGTCCTGGAAGGGTTGCCCCCCCACAAAGCACCGGGTGTGGATTCCCCCTGAGAACACACATGTATCTCTGAATCAGCATGTTTGTCCTCATGGAGGAATGGGAAGGACACACGGTGCAAAAGAAACAGCCTAACTGAGCGAGCTTCTATGCTAAGGTAGCTGTTTTGTCTCACACTGCTTATACATACTGAACCTCTCTGTGAATGATTTCAAGGAAAACAGGAATTTCAATTTTTCCCAATTATGCTTGTTTCTAGAAATAATATTTATGTATACCTCCATGTTTTGTGGTGTCACGTGTCACACGGGTGGCTGTGGATCAGATGGTAGAGCGGTTGTCCAGTGATCGGAAGGTTCCCGGTTCGATCCCAGACCCTGCAGTCAACCTGTCGAAGTGTCCTTGAGCAAGACACTGAACCCCAAATTGCTCCTGATGCTGCGTCATCAGTGTATGAGTGTGAATGGTTAACGCTCCTGATGAGTCCTGTGAGGTCGTCACTGCCCCAGTGTATGAATGTGTGTGTGAATGGGTGAACGCAAAACCTGTGGTGTAAAGCGCTTTGAGTGGTCAACAATGACTAGAAAAGCGCTATATAAAATTACAGGCCATTTACATGTCTGTGAGCCAATCAGACGACAGTATGGCTTATGTTTGTCCTGTTGCTGGTTTAGATCATGCTGAGCTTCAGGAAGTGGATTAACCAGAATAAAACTGAAGAAGACCCCCCACTTATACACACAAACTGATTACCTTCATTTACACTGACCTTGGGGGGTGGGACGGGTTGGTACGTGGGGGTGAGTAGGAGACCAATCAGCTCCCTGGTTGTCAACAATCATGTCAGTATCTCAGAGTCTGTCCAGAGTGATGCGTTCTATGGAAGACGATTAAGGTAACTCAAAACATAACTCAAATAATTTGAATTTTGATTCTTTAACCTCACAGTTTAAAATCAGAAATCTGAGGAACAACGTCACCACTGAAAAATTTTAGAATGATGTATTTGTAAGTGTGGCCCCGATCGTCTCCCACACATGTCACTGTTTTTATGCTAATTAATTTCAAAATACCTGCTGAGTTGCGACTGCAGACACAAAAGGAAAGTGTGACGTAGCGAGTTCATGAACAGCAGCGAGTTCATCCAGTTCATCACAAATCGAGAGGTGATGAGGTCACGTGACACGTAGCGGTGTCTTTACAGACGATAAATCGGTTACAATCCATCGAGTTGTCGCGCTGACATAAAATCTTCCCTTTGAAACGACAGGAAGCAGCGGTTGATGTACAATATTCCAGGAATGATCCAGGTTCATGTCAGGAGACGTTTTACTGGTGGGACTGGTTCTGCTGGTGACGTGTGTTCTTGGTTGCGGTGTGACGGCTGATCTGAGATTTGGATTATGATCAGAAAGAGTGACGAGCGATGCTCAAAGCGGCTTTAACTTTTCAATCCTGAAGACGCTCAGAGGAGCCGCTGACCTCTGCCGTCCAGCACCTCTTCTTCTGACGCTGCTTTTGTCCTCTTCTTCTTCTCCACATCCTTCTTCTTTAAGTGTCACCTGCGGATGTCTGGAGGAGGCGGAGCAGCACGGTGACGATGTCATCAGGCGCGTGCGTGGTGGAGGTGTGGGTGCAGCTCGTCTCGTGTGGACAGGTGGAGGTGAGGACGGAGCTGTCGGACGGAAGCTCCGTGCAGCTGAAAAGGACGGATGGAGACTTGCCCAGGATGATGAAGAGGCTGGTGGACGACTTCCCCGACGAGAGAGATACGCTGTCGGCCAACCTGCTCGCAGGTTACTGAGCCTGTCCATCTTCGCAGTAGTTGTAGCATCAGTAGTAATATCGGTAGCATTCGTAGTATAACAGTAGATGTTCGAATGGTTTCAGGGCTGCTGAGGGTTCGAGCCGCAGAACAAACTTCAGACCCTGAAGTTAAAATTGTGGAAGTGAACAAACTGCTGAACTCCCTCATCAGCCTGCCACACAAGGTATTTATGTACTGCGTCTGCCTCCTGCATGCAGTATATATACACTTCATACACATACTTGTACCCTTATGTACTGTAGATTTCAAAAAGATGGCTGCTTTGTTTCACATCACAGTTTTCTCAGTCGGAGGCGGTGCTGGCCTTCTTCCGACCGTCTGCTGTGGACCGGACCTTCAGACAGCAGGACTGGAACTTAAGACAGGAGGAGGACCGGACCGTCGGACCAGAGGAGGAGCAGACCGTCAGACCAGAGGAGGGGCAGACTGCCAGACCTGAGGAGGACTGGACCGTCAGACCAAAGGATCTCAGATTCCTAAAGAATACAGAAGTTTGTTCCGGTCCGTGATAGTAGATTAAAATCATTTCTTTTTCTTCTTCTGTGTTTTTACTCCACATCCTGTATCACTGTCCCTCGAGTACAAACTCTACATTAAAACATGCGAAGCCTCGTCGGCGCTCCAGTTCTGGCTCTTCCTGCTGTTGGATCTGATGGGAACAGTTTGACCTTGTGTGTCTGTGTGTTTTGGGGTCTAGAGGTCTGGATGTCAAACGGGTTCTGTCTGGCAAACACTGAGACCATCCTGTTCGACGTGACCCCGCCCACACACCGTGCCACCCAATCAGATGGCTCGCCAGGCAGAAGTTAAGACGATGCCAGCGGGATAATATGGCTTTATTGGTGCAGTGGGAGCGGCGCGGCGGCCATCTTTACGTAGGTCAGTGGTGATGTGAAGCAGCTTGTTGTTGAAACTCATGGCACCAACCATGAAATAGCTGACTGATTGTCAGTTATTGATCAGTGAGGTGATTGATTTTTTCTGTCTCATGGGCCACCTGAACGCAACACAAACATCTGTGTGTGTGTTGTATCTACCCACCCACCCATCCATCATCCGTCCATCATTCATCCTCCCATCCGTCATTGACCCATTCATCATCTACCCATCCATCATCTGTACATCCATCATCTGCCCATCCATCATCCGCCCATCCATCATCTGCCCATCCATCATCCGTCCAGCCATCATCTGTCCATCCATCATCCGTCCAGCCATCATCTGTCCATCCATCATCCGTCCAGCCATCATCTGTCCATCCATCATCCGTCCAGCCATCATCTGTCCATCCATCATCCGTCCAGCCATCATCTGTCCATCCATCATCCGTCCAGCCATCATCTGTCCATCCATCATCCGTCCAGCCATCATCTGTCCATCCATCATCCGTCCAGCCATCATCTGTCCATCCATCATCCGTCCAGCCATCATCTGTCCATCCATCATCCGTCCAGCCATCATCTGTCCATCCATCATCCGTCCAGCCATCATCTGTCCATCCATCATCCGTCCAGCCATCATCTGTCCATCCATCATCCGTCCAGCCATCATCTGTCCATCCATCATCCGTCCAGCCATCATCTGTCCATCCATCATCCGTCCAGCCATCATCTGTCCATCCATCATCCGTCCAGCCATCATCTGTCCATCCATCATCCGTCCAGCCATCATCTGTCCATCCATCATCCGTCCAGCCATCATCTGTCCATCCATCATCCGTCCAGCCATCATCTGTCCATCCATCATCCGTCCAGCCATCATCTGTCCATCCATCATCCGTCCAGCCATCATCTGTCCATCCATCATCCGTCCAGCCATCATCTGTCCATCCATCATCCGTCCAGCCATCATCTGTCCATCCATCATCCGTCCAGCCATCATCTGTCCATCCATCATCCGTCCAGCCATCATCTGTCCATCCATCATCCGTCCAGCCATCATCTGTCCATCCATCATCCGTCCAGCCATCATCTGTCCATCCATCATCCGTCCAGCCATCATCTGTCCATCCATCATCCGTCCAGCCATCATCTGTCCATCCATCATCCGTCCAGCCATCATCTGTCCATCCATCATCCGTCCAGCCATCATCTGTCCATCCATCATCCGTCCAGCCATCATCTGTCCATCCATCATCCGTCCAGCCATCATCTGTCCATCCATCATCCGTCCAGCCATCATCTGTCCATCCATCATCCGTCCAGCCATCATCTGTCCATCCATCATCCGTCCAGCCATCATCTGTCCATCCATCATCCGTCCAGCCATCATCTGTCCATCCATCATCCGTCCAGCCATCATCTGTCCATCCATCATCCGTCCAGCCATCATCTGTCCATCCATCATCCGTCCAGCCATCATCTGTCCATCCATCATCCGTCCAGCCATCATCTGTCCATCCATCATCCGTCCAGCCATCATCTGTCCATCCATCATCCGTCCAGCCATCATCTGTCCATCCATCATCCGTCCAGCCATCATCTGTCCATCCATCATCCGTCCAGCCATCATCTGTCCATCCATCATCCGTCCAGCCATCATCTGTCCATCCATCATCCGTCCAGCCATCATCTGTCCATCCATCATCCGTCCAGCCATCATCTGTCCATCCATCATCCGTCCAGCCATCATCTGTCCATCCATCATCCGTCCAGCCATCATCTGTCCATCCATCATCCGTCCAGCCATCATCTGTCCATCCATCATCCGTCCAGCCATCATCTGTCCATCCATCATCCGTCCAGCCATCATCTGTCCATCCATCATCCGTCCAGCCATCATCTGTCCATCCATCATCCGTCCAGCCATCATCTGTCCATCCATCATCCGTCCAGCCATCATCTGTCCATCCATCATCCGTCCAGCCATCATCTGTCCATCCATCATCCGTCCAGCCATCATCTGTCCATCCATCATCCGTCCAGCCATCATCTGTCCATCCATCATCCGTCCAGCCATCATCTGTCCATCCATCATCCGTCCAGCCATCATCTGTCCATCCATCATCCGTCCAGCCATCATCTGTCCATCCATCATCCGTCCAGCCATCATCTGTCCATCCATCATCCGTCCAGCCATCATCTGTCCATCCATCATCCGTCCAGCCATCATCTGTCCATCCATCATCCGTCCAGCCATCATCTGTCCATCCATCATCCGTCCAGCCATCATCTGTCCATCCATCATCCGTCCAGCCATCATCTGTCCATCCATCATCCGTCCAGCCATCATCTGTCCATCCATCATCCGTCCAGCCATCATCTGTCCATCCATCATCCGTCCAGCCATCATCTGTCCATCCATCATCCGTCCAGCCATCATCTGTCCATCCATCATCCGTCCAGCCATCATCTGTCCATCCATCATCCGTCCAGCCATCATCTGTCCATCCATCATCCGTCCAGCCATCATCTGTCCATCCATCATCCGTCCAGCCATCATCTGTCCATCCATCATCCGTCCAGCCATCATCTGTCCATCCATCATCCGTCCAGCCATCATCTGTCCATCCATCATCCGTCCAGCCATCATCTGTCCATCCATCATCCGTCCAGCCATCATCTGTCCATCCATCATCCGTCCAGCCATCATCTGTCCATCCATCATCCGTCCAGCCATCATCTGTCCATCCATCATCCGTCCAGCCATCATCTGTCCATCCATCATCCGTCCAGCCATCATCTGTCCATCCATCATCCGTCCAGCCATCATCTGTCCATCCATCATCCGTCCAGCCATCATCTGTCCATCCATCATCCGTCCAGCCATCATCTGTCCATCCATCATCCGTCCAGCCATCATCTGTCCATCCATCATCCGTCCAGCCATCATCTGTCCATCCATCATCCGTCCAGCCATCATCTGTCCATCCATCATCCGTCCAGCCATCATCTGTCCATCCATCATCCGTCCAGCCATCATCTGTCCATCCATCATCCGTCCAGCCATCATCTGTCCATCCATCATCCGTCCAGCCATCATCTGTCCATCCATCATCCGTCCAGCCATCATCTGTCCATCCATCATCCGTCCAGCCATCATCTGTCCATCCATCATCCGTCCAGCCATCATCTGTCCATCCATCATCCGTCCATCCATCAGTCGCCCATCCGTCATCCGTCCATCCACCATCCCTCCATCCATCATCCCTTCATCCATCATCCGTCCATCCATCATCCGTCCATCCCTCATCCATCCATCCATCATCCGCCCATCCATCATCCGTCCATCCATCATCCCTCCATCCATCATCCGTCCATCCATCAGTCGCCCATCCGTCATCTGTCCATCCATCATCCGCCCATCCATCATCCGTCCATCCATCAGTCGCCCATCCGTCATCCGTCCATCCACCATCCGTCCATCCGTCATCCGTCCATCCGTCATCCGTCCATCCGTCATCCGTCCATCCATCATCCCTCCATCCATCATCCGTCCATCCATCATCCCTCCATCCATCATCCGTCCATCCGTCATCCGTCCATCCATCATCCGCCCATCCGTCATCCCTCCATCCATCATCCGTCCATCCATCAGTCGCCCATCCGCCATCCGTCCATCCATCATCCGCCCATCCGTCATCCGCCCATCCGTCATCCGTCCATCCCCCATCCGTCCATCCGTCATCCGTCCATCCATCAGTCGCCCATCCGCCATCCGTCCATCCATCATCCGCCCATCCGTCATCCGCCCATCCGTCATCCGTCCATCCCCCATCCGTCCATCCGTCATCCGTCCATCCATCAGTCGCCCATCCGCCATCCGTCCATCCATCATCCGCCCATCCGTCATCCGCCCATCCGTCATCCGTCCATCCCCCATCCGTCCATCCGTCATCCGTCCATCCATCAGTCGCCCATCCGCCATCCGTCCATCCATCATCCGCCCATCCGTCATCCGCCCATCCGTCATCCGTCCATCCCCCATCCGTCCATCCGTCATCCGTCCATCCATCAGTCGCCCATCCGCCATCCGTCCATCCATCATCCGCCCATCCGTCATCCGCCCATCCGTCATCCGTCCATCCCCCATCCGTCCATCCGTCATCCGTCCATCCATCAGTCGCCCATCCGCCATCCGTCCATCCATCATCCGCCCATCCGTCATCCGCCCATCCGTCATCCGTCCATCCCCCATCCGTCCATCCGTCATCCGTCCATCCATCAGTCGCCCATCCGCCATCCGTCCATCCATCATCCGCCCATCCGTCATCCGCCCATCCGTCATCCGTCCATCCCCCATCCGTCCATCCGTCATCCGTCCATCCATCAGTCGCCCATCCGCCATCCGTCCATCCATCATCCGCCCATCCGTCATCCGCCCATCCGTCATCCGTCCATCCCCCATCCGTCCATCCGTCATCCGTCCATCCATCAGTCGCCCATCCGCCATCCGTCCATCCATCATCCGCCCATCCGTCATCCGCCCATCCGTCATCCGTCCATCCCCCATCCGTCCATCCGTCATCCGTCCATCCATCAGTCGCCCATCCGCCATCCGTCCATCCATCATCCGCCCATCCGTCATCCGCCCATCCGTCATCCGTCCATCCCCCATCCGTCCATCCGTCATCCGTCCATCCATCAGTCGCCCATCCGCCATCCGTCCATCCATCATCCGCCCATCCGTCATCCGCCCATCCGTCATCCGTCCATCCCCCATCCGTCCATCCGTCATCCGTCCATCCATCAGTCGCCCATCCGCCATCCGTCCATCCATCATCCGCCCATCCGTCATCCGCCCATCCGTCATCCGTCCATCCCCCATCCGTCCATCCGTCATCCGTCCATCCATCAGTCGCCCATCCGCCATCCGTCCATCCATCATCCGCCCATCCGTCATCCGCCCATCCGTCATCCGTCCATCCATCATCCGCCCATCCGTCATCCCTCCATCCATCATCCGTCCATCCGTCAGTCGCCCATCCATCATCCGTCCAGAGTGAGTGTTGGTCCTGCCATCTGTCTGCAGCTCTGTCACCCGTCTGTCCCTCCTCATCTTCTTCGTGGTTTCACAGGGATGGTGGGATGGCTGGTGAAGAGGTGGAGCCTGAGTTGCAGGTCGACCCCGCCTCCCCGCCCGTCCTCCTGCTGCTCTCCTGGGCTCAGGAGACAGACATCCTGGACTGAATGACGGCCCCCCGGTGGAAAGCTAATGGGCCCTGGAAACTTTTGTCACATGACTGCCGATCGATGGATGGACGGAAAGCTCTTCAGGCTGAATTGTGAGAGGAAAAAGCCATTTTCTGTGAACAAGGTCACTGTGGAGTCAATACCTGCTGCTCCAGATTTAATCAGACCAGGACGGGAAGCAGTGGGAAGCTGTTTGCCTAGCTTAGCATGACAACTGAACGCTTTGTGGAGTTATTAGCAGCACTCAGCACAAGGAATGAAGCAGAACGAAACACTAATGTACAATTTAGTGGTCCAAGTGCATCTAAAGAGAGAGAATGCTGTGCAATGTTTGTTTCGTCGTTCACTTATTTAATATTTATTATATCATTAAAAATCATTGCAGAAGCCGTCATCGGTACTTTTTTCTGCTTTTATTCTCTGGTTCCTGTGTTTGGTTCTCAGTTGGCACTTTCACACCCACTGGTCCTGGTTCCCACACCTACCAGAGCGTTCACATCAAGAACCTTTTTCGGTTCGGAACCCAAAAAGATGGTTCGCACGGGAACCAGAAAAACGGCTGGTTCCTCCTTGTGAACCGCGATCTTTCCGGTGACAGAGTCTTTGGTGGGCGTGTCTTATTATCAGGAAGGAGAGATAAACAAGTGTTGGTTGCTGCCGCCATTAAACAAAAACTAGAAGACAAGAGACAAACAGAAAAGGACGGAGACCAAGTCTACACTGAAGAAAGTTGTTCAGTGGTCTGTGGAGGAAACAAGATGTTTGGTTGTGATTTGGCCATTTACGAGTTTCAGGAGGAACTCGAAGGCAGCAGAATGAAGCTGTTTGTGGACCTGAGCAGAACAAACTATCAAAAAAATTCAAAACATGTGTTGCGCATTAAGTAACGCCCTCAAGTGGTGACCTTTGGTTCCGCTTAGACCAGTCTGAACGCGAGCTGGTTCGCTAGAAGGCACCAAGGTTGTCAGAGCCGAGAACGGAACCAGAGCCAGAACGAAAACCGTGTCGGTGTGAAAGTGCTAAGTGTGAGTCTGCAGGAGGCTGAAATCTTTTGTTATCGTAAAGGTTCTGAACCCTGTTTGATTTTCAGTCCAGCTGTGAAATATCTGTAAACAACGTGTGGAACTTCAGAAATATTGATTAAACTGGCAGCAAAGCTGTTAAAAAAAGGAAAAACAAACTGAAAACTGAATGAAATACGGTGTAGTTCTACCACTAAATGACTTAAGTTCATTCTGTGGACAGTCTGAGCTACATGTGGTCCAGATGTCGATTTGTTCTCTGACTGCAGGGAGCCGATGGATCAGCCAGAGTTCGACTCCACGATCGTCCCTCGATCACACCGATATAAAGAGCTGCGGAGACGTCTGAGGCAGCCAGCTGAAGGAGCGGCAGTCCAGCCTCGGACCAACAATGAGTCACCACCACCTGACCAGAGAGTCATCTCTGCTCTCTGGGATAAAAATGCACCTCCTCCCATGATTATCATCGCAGCACAATGGCGAAGGTCCTCCACCTGCCTGGCCAAACCCCCACAACCCACACTCACCTGCAGCCTCGCCTGTTCCCCACTGTGGACGTCCCTGACCACGCTCACTACATCATCGGCTCTGCCATCTTATTGTTGGGGCGTGCTGGGAAATGCTGGTCATCTTCGTGTCCTGTTGCAGTCAAATGCTGCGGTCGCCCAGTAACCTGCTGGGGGACTACTTGGCGGCTGAAGACTTCCTGATCTCTCTGAGGCAGTCTTCGGTCTTCTTCGTGGCCAGCCTGCACCACCGCTGGGTGTTTGGAGAGCTGGCCTGCGAGCTGTACGCTTTCTGTGGCGCGCTGTTCGGCATCAGCTCCATGATGACGCTGACGGCCATCGCAGCGGCTGCTGGCCCTGCTCGGCGGGCTGAATCGTGGCCTGGTGTTGGTGGTGCTGGTGGCGGTGTGGCTGTACTCACTGGGTTGGAGTGTGCTTAGGTCCCTGAAGGCCTCCAGACTACATGAACTTCACGCCGGCGGTGCGCACTGACACCATCCTGCTGTTTGCCTTCCTCTTCTTCGTCCCATCCGGGCCTGATCGCTGGCTGCTACTTCGCCATCTTCTGGGCGGTGCAGAGGGCAGGACAGGAAGTGGAGGAGCTAAACTGCGGAGAGGCTAACAAGGCGTATGAGGGACTGCGCAGCGAGTGGCGTTTGGCTAAAGTGGCTCTAGCCGTGATTGTGCTGGTCATCGTCTCCTGGTCACCGTACTCCGCAGTCGCTCTGACCGCCACCGCCGGCTGTGCCCACCTGCTCACGCCCTACATGAATTCAGTTCCTACTGTCATTGCCAAGGCCTCCGCCCTCCACAACCCCATCATCTTCGCCATCATGCACCCAAAGTACCGGGCTGCCATCGCCCTCTGCTGCATCTGCAGGAGAAGGACCTTCGCTCATCTGTCAGCTCCACCGGCGCTTTGTCACCGTTCCAAAGAGCCGCCTGTTGTCAGTGACTGACAGGGAAGCTGACGGGCCAATGGCACCGGACAGACAGGACCCGCAACAGATTTAGCTCCGACCTCTTCACAGACCCAGATGATGAGAAAAAAATGAAGAAGAAGAAAAAAGTCTTGAGAAGGTCATGTTGTTCTGATTCTAATCAAAGGCTTTGATTGGACGTTGAGAAAATCATTTAGGGCGGGTCTTACGGTTGTCATGGTTACCATGCTTAGTCTCATCAATTCATTTATCTATCGGTCGCCGACCTTGTGAAGCAACAAGGTTTGGAAAGTGATTGTTTTTTTCTGATCAGCTTGTTTACTTTGATTGATTATTTGTACTTTCTATTCTGTATTTACACCTCCTCCCTCCTCCGTTCTGTCCTTGGTTCCTTCCCCCTTTTCCCCTTCCATTCCTTTATCTGTGTTCTCCTTCTTTCCATCCTGTCTTCTTTTTGTCTTTCTTTACCTCCTCCTTTTCTTCCTTGTTACATTTCTCTCCTTTCTTGTTCCTTCTCTTCTCTTTCATCACTCCTCGTACTCTTCCTCCGTTCACTCAGAGTCTTCCTCACTGAGCATGGTGAAATGCAGACTTCCTGTTTCTGTAAATATCCATCAGTCCACTGTCTCTGTGGCTGAAGTCAATAAAGCTGCGCTGGATTGAATGTAACCTGTTAATCCGACAGATTAGCGCTTTCTTCACTCCATTAGCAGTTAGCAGATTAGCCGTGTGCTGTTAATCCCTGTGTCAGTCACCATGTCGGACAGGAGGAACACCGTCGTGCTCTCAGGTACGTCCCACCGTCCTGCACCACCACGACAAACGCGGTTTAATCCCAGAACCAGCGGAATCGACTCCACCAGCTCCACCATTAGTTGATCTGCAGTAAATCTCTGCGGGTTTGGAGACGTTTCTGGCTGTAATCTGAGTGAGTGCTGAGGTTCTGCTCTGTGTCCGTGGGATTAACACGTCCAAACAGCTTTAATCTGACAGCAAAACGAGTCGCGTCCACTATTGATCTGATTCCAGTTAGTTGAGTGTTCAGAGGCAACGATCAGAGGGAGACCTCGATTCTTGTCAGCCAATCACCCCTGAATGCCATCTTTGTTTGGATCACCTGGTTACATGGTTCTGTTGCCATGGCAATAACAGCTCTTTCGTCACCCGGTCTTCATCATGACGGGAAACCTTCGGCTGCTGAGGAAGACCACAATCTGCTGGAAAGCTGCAGAACAATCATCAATAATTGTTGATCATTTATGTGTTTGTTTACTGTTTTTGTCTGTTTTTTAGATTTTGTTAACTACTGGTTACGTGTTTGAAGTTTTACTTGTATTATTGTTTGTTTACTGTTGATCATTTCTTTCGTGTTGTACTGTTGTTTTTCAGTGCTTTTGTTGGCATCTGTCTCTGCCTTTGTGGAAGACTTGGACGATACGTAAGAAACTGTTGTTGTTTAATGTTGCTGTGATTTGATTTCGGTTGATTTCTTTAAATCAAGCGAAACATTTGAGCTGAATGAAAGTGACACTAAAGAAATGAGCCGCAGTAAACAGAGAAGCTGATATGTGCTGTTTGGATCAATAATCACTGTCATTGTGTTGAAAAGATTCATGGAGACGACATCAGCTGACGACATCTGGCTCATCAAAGTACGTCAACATTTGGATTTTCTGTCAGGAAATGTGACTCATCATGATTGATCAGCAGGATCATGTGTTGACTAATTCAGTGGTATTTCCTGATCAGCTATCAGAATTATTGATTAGTTAGACTGAAATCTGTCAGTCTGACATCCTGACTGGCCGTAAATGTTTGCAGCTTGTTGACAGCCAATGTTTCGCCTATACGCTGATGATGAAACAGTGTTTTTATGTGTTTGCAGTTTTACGCCCCCTGGTGTTCATTCTGTAAAAAGCTGGACCCGGTTTGGCATCAGATCGGATCAGAACTCAAAAGTCTCGGCTCTTCGGTCAACGTTGGCAAATCAGACGCCACTGTCAGCACTGGTCAGTGGCCCCATCAAAATAAAACTACTAAAAATAAATTAAAAAAAATATAATGTTCAAATCTGTTAAAATAAAGATGATAAAACTGTTAAAATAAAATTGAAAATGCAAATTTTATATTAAAACCGATGATAAAAACACTAAAATAAAAGATGCATCATCACTAAACTTGAATAATGAGCTGTAATAAACACATCAATACTGCATACCATTATTTTTTAACTTTATTTGAACTATTTTGGGCGGAATTTGTTGATTTAATGAATCGTAAAACGATCATTCAATGCTGGCGAAGGACTTTGAAAGCATGCAGATGTGATTAAATGTCTTATGAGTGTTGGTGAATTATTCCATTATTCCATAATAACATCACAACTGTATAAATAAATAACAAATAATAATGTTGAATAAACAGCTGACCCCATAGATATCATGAGAGCTCCATAAGTGGACATAAACCATATCCGTCGCCCACTGCTGGCTGGCTGCAGTAAGCCCCTCCTCCTCCATTATTGTTGGTAGGATTTGGGTCAAACTAAAAACCTCAGGGTATACGACATAATTGTTTGCCAAAGATGGTTTTCTTGGTTTTCTGTGTTGATTTCTGTCATCAGTGTGGTTTTAATCAGATATTCATGATATAAAAACAGAGTCAAACATTGTGATTGACAGCTTGGCTCTGCATGTGATTGGGTGGGAACCTCTCAGGTGCTACTGCACAGGCTCTGTTACAGTGGCTTCCTTTTTGTAAAGAGGGAGGAGGTGGTGATGTTGGCGGGTTTGGACCTCCTGCTGTCAGATATGTGCAGTTCTGAGTGAACTGACATGTGGAGTACCACCAGGCTCCACACGAGGGCCTCTTCTTCTTTACACTCACACTACACATGATAATCCTGCTGTGTATCATCTTTATCTGTTACGAAGAAGTCCGAATCATTGACCTAAACAAAGATGGCCACCGTGTCTCCACTTCCTACCACTAAACAAAAAAGAAGCCAAAATATCCTGATAGGAGTGCTGCAATCTTTTTCCTGTGAAATTGTTTGGAGTCAGCAGGAGCAGTGTTGGTCAGGTGGAATTCCTGCCCAATCAAAAGCAGAGCTCAGCTGTCAATCATGACATTTCAGCACCTTTGTAAGCATCCCATAAGTAACCAAACTGAGAATCTGTAATATGGAAAGGGCCACGGAGAGCCATGCACATGCTTTGGCTGTCATGTTGGCCATCTTCATCCAAAGTCGATGGTTTGAGCCAATAAAAGTTCAGAATCCGATGAAGAAAGAAATATCAACGTTATTCTTTGATTCCTTGTTTGAACCCAAACTTGATGAGTCATGACTTCCTGACTCAGGTGTAACTCTCTGCAGGTTTGGCAAAAGAGTTCCGGGTCAGCGGATACCCCGCCATCCTCATGTGAGTCCATCCACTGTCTGATGTACATCCTGTGTCTCAGGTTGTTGCTGATTGACACCTGATGGACCTTCAATCAGCTGATTGTCAACGTGTCTAATGTCTCAGAATGTTTAGTTTCCATGACGATCTGGACTGTCTTTTCTCTGATTCTCTCCTGATGTTTTCTTTTCCTCTGTTGTCTCAGTGTTAGGTTATATGAACGTTATGTGAATGTTTGTTTGTTGTTTTCAGGCTGAAGAAAGGTGTGAAGTATAATTATTCTGGACCCAGAACCAGAGACGGAATCATGGACTTTGCTAATCGGGTTGGAGGGTGAATAAACGTCAGCACTATCCAGTATTATCCTAATATCACAGAGTGCAGCTGATTAGTCATCACTCTACAGATGTAGTTGACTATAATTAGATCAACAAGTGACATGACAGCAGTCAGTGTGTGTGTGTGTGTGTGGTTCAGGCCGCTGGTTCGATCTCTGAGCAGTCTGCAGCTCTTCCAACACGCCATGAGCCGCCATGATGTCATGTTCGTTTATGTTGGAGCCACATCACCACTGAAGGTGTGCGCTCACACACGCACACACGCACACGCACACACGCACACACACACACACACACCCTGATATTTGATGTGTTTTCAGGGAAACTATACGTCGGCAGCCGAGGAGCTGATCGTTCACTCCTACTTCTTCTTTGCGTCCAGAGATGTCCTGCCCAAGGTTTACACACAGCAGAGGACAGTAAAAAATGGTCGATAACATTGACTATAGAGGATGGTGGTGGGTGGAGGAGAGTCGAGGACCCTGGAGGACTGTAGGGTATGGTGTAGGACAGTATAGAGGACACTGGAGGACAGTAGATGTCACTGGTGGACAGTAGGCTATGGTGGAGGACAGTAGAGGACAGAGGATGTGTGTTACTTTGTCTCAGACGAGGCCCGGGTCTAGTGGTGGACCTGTCCTCGTGATGCCTTCAGTGTTGGTGGTTCATCTCAGACTGTGTTTCAGGCCGTCTCCCTCCCGTCCCTGCCGGCGGTGGTGGTCTTCAAAGACGGAGCTTACTTTACCTTCAACGGTGAGACCTGACCTCCATATCTCAGCCCCCCCACATCATCAGGACGCCCCCTGGTGGCCTGCTTCAGTAAAGCTCATAAGCCCCTCCCCCTCCATGTTAGCAGATTGGCCAAACTAAAAAATCAAATACACGATCGACTGGTCCAACTGACCTCCGGTCCTGGTGTCTGTGTTTCAGAGGAGCGTGACGGCGACCTGAAGGCGTGGATCAATAGAGAACGTTTCCCCCACTACTCCAAGATCGACAGCTATATGCTGTACTCCATGGGCGACTCAGGTAACCCCGCCTGCTTCCAGCGGTCAATGTGCGCAGAACTTCAGGGGCTGCTGATTAAGATGTAACTTTATTGATCCACCTTGGGAGAAATTCAGGAATTGTTTGGTTTCTGTCAAGTGACCCTGCCCCTGACCTGCAGGTAAACTAGTGGTGCTGGTGCTGGTGGAGGAGACGGGTCTCAGTGAAGACAGTCTGAGGTGAGACTTCAGTTAACACCATGACGTCCACTCTCGGACGGTCTGTGATACGTTTCCTGTCACCTGTTCAGGTACAGACGCCTTGTGGAGAGAGTGGCTGCAGACCACAGAGAGACCTACAGCAGGTCAGAGGGTCACATGACACAAAGATTCACCACCTTTACTGTGAAACAACGACAGCAAGCTGAACATGTCTCTCTGTCTGTGTGTGTGGGTCAGACACTTCCTGTTTGGCTTCATGGAGGGCAGTGACTACATCAGAGGACTCGTGATGAGGTGAGTTTAGAGAATAGCGACACAATGATGAGATGAAGTCTGAGACTGGAAACATCAGACCTCAGAGACTGAAGACATCAGACTGGAGACATCAGGGACTGGAAACATCAGACCTCAGAGACTGAAGACATCAGACTGGAGACATCAGGGACTGGAAACATCAGACCTCAGAGACTGAAGACATCAGACCTCAGAGACTGAAGACATCAGACTGGAGACATCAGAGACTGGAAACATCAGACCTCAGAGACTGGAGACGTCAGACCTCAGAAACGAGACGTCAGAAAGCGGAGGCATAAGATATTAGAGACTGGAGACGTCAGAGACTGGAAACTTCAGACAACAGAGACAGGAGACATTGGACGTCAGAGACTGGGGACGTTAAATCGACTCGGACGAAGTGGACTGGTGGTCCCTCCTGTGGTATCCTGTGTTGACTAACCTTAACGTGTCTCTGGCTGCGGTCAGTGATGTTGCCGTGCCGTCCTTCATTGCGATGAATCTTTCCATTGACGGATATTTCCTACCGCTGGGCGCCATGGAAACAGAGCAGCACTTGCTGGACTTCTTAAATGGGGTTCTTGACGGCAGCGTCCAGGTGAGTCTATACAGTCCAGATCAACACGGGGGGAGACGGCAGAGACGGACGAGCTCTGTTGATTATTTGATGAATACAAATCTGTGACTGTTCTGTCTCTCAGTGTCAGGGAGGAAACAGCATCCCACAGCGAATCAGACGGTTCGTCTTTGACATCAAAGTCACACTGACGGTAAGTCCCGTCCCCATTAGTCGCCGTCAGTTTCCAGTCTCAGTAACGTGACCTCTGTCTGTCCGTCCATCCAGCCGGTGTTCATCCAGGCTCCTCTGTTGGGCTGCTTCCTGGTTGGCTTCCCGTTCGCCATCGCCGCCCTCCTCTGCTACCTGTGCTGCAGGGCGCCGCCCAGCATGAGCGACGGTGATGCCGATGAGGAGGGCGTAGCGCTGTTACCTCCGTCATTGCGGCGTCGCAAGGAGCTGGCTGACAAAAAATCCGACTAAAGATAAACAAGATCAACATCAGGTTCAACTGAACCTGATCCAGATGTAGGTCCAGAGAACGACACTGTCCATCACAATGCGACTTCCTGTGTCCTTTCTGAGGCGGAATAAAAACGATTCCAACATCAACACTTTGCCTGTTTCTTTGATTTACCAACGGTCTTCCAGTGAAAAAACTGAGTTTCTTCTTATTCTTCTTATTACTAAGAAGCATTTCTCTGTTTGAAAGATTTCAGTTATGTTCTCCTGTGACATGAAGAGTTTTTGCTGAATCATTTATTGTGAAAAGACAGATAGTAATAGTCTCCAGAGTCACCATCACTTCGTTTGGCACAGATGTCCCGAGTGGCATCATAACGGCCGAACGTATAAAACAGATGTTCTGTTTAGAGAACTTCCTCCTTTTTACATTACAACCATGACCTAATTAAACATGGCCACCACGTCTCCAGTTCCCCCACCTTACAAAGAAGGCAGAACATCCTGATACCAGTGCCTCCATCTTGTGCTGGTGATGGTGGAGGAAGTATTTGGTTCATGTTAGTTCGGTCCATGTCCGTCTGCTAACTCTGAGGAAGATGGGCTCACGACCAGGACGCAAAAGGGTCATTTACTCCGCCCATCCCAAGCTGGAACCCTCACTATTGTGTACAGACGCGGAACACTGTCTGTCGCTGGCTGGACATGTGGCTCCGCACCACCGACGGTTGAAGGCCGTCAAAGCCCATGTGAGCACGTTTTGCTGCACAGGAAGTAAACATGATCCAATTGAAATATTATTAAATGTGCGTATTGTTTTTTATATTTTTCTAAAAGGGTGCACAGTGTGGACAGGAATGTGGTGTAAACGGGTCCAACTGACTTTTCGTTTGGTGTTCACATTCCTATAAAACTAGAAATCATTGAAGCGTCAGTCAGCAGCGCCTCAGCACTTTTATTTTGAAGGTCGGTCGGTCGGTCAGACCGGACGTGACGGTGCAGCTGCGGTGCTAGCAGCTAACAGCTAGTTAACTGTGGTGAAGTCCACCAACGCCCCGTGAGTGAGCGGACACACCGCGGAGCTGCCGCTCATGTCGCTGCTCGACTGACCGGCGTCTGGAAGCTGCGCGTGAGGCGGACAGTCTCCATGGCTACGGAAGAGCTCTACGAGGTGGGTGAGCTAACGCTAGCATGCTAACTGTGGCTAACGGCAGAGTTTCTGAAGTTTACGGGCTGAGGGGGAACTGAGCGGCCGCTAAGTGCTACTGAGTGGCCTCTTAGGGGCTCGTACACTTGGTGAAGCGAGCCAAAGCGCGTCAACGGATTAAAAAACAGGCTGAGCTGGGCGAAAGTTAGCTTTAGCGAGCTAACGGTTAGCTCGGAGATAAGAGATGAGTGTGCAGAACGCTGACGGGTTAAACGTCCGTTTGTCTGACAGTCAGAGTGACTTCAGCTCCATTTGTGTGTGTCGTGTTTGATGCTGTGAGCACGTTCAGAGAGGGAGGACAAACTTTGCCAAAGTTTGATCAGGTGTGAGCTGATGACAGAGCTCAGCTTTGTTTAGATGTTTATATTAGAACATTAAAATCAGGTAATAATGCACACAAGTTTCACATGCAGGCCTTTCAGAGCTACACAGTTCACAACAAGAGTACTTATTCATTAAAACCTCTATTAATGCATTTTTAAGTCAAAGTTATCCCTGAAGTAGTCCATAGCATAAAAATGATGCATATAGTAACGAAAATGTCAATTTCCTGGTCAAAATGCATGTGCTGAAATAAAACTGCTGAAAACATTTGATGAAATGAAGTGAGAAAATTCATGAGTGACAGTGTAAGTTGTCAGTGTTTCTTTTTTTTTTGGATATCTTTTATGCTTCATTTCACTTAAAAGACATCAAAGAAATTCACAGATTTCTTAGTGTTGCAAACAGTTTTGTCATTAATAGAATTTAGAAAAAGATGAAAGTTTAAAAGGTAGAAACGTTCCAATTATGTCCTCAAACAGGTAAACATTTTGGTAGTTTAATGGTTTCAATAGGTACCAGCCACAAGGGATGACAAACCAGTATAGTTCTAGTGCCGTCTCAAGCCCGGATAAATGCTGAGGGTCACGTCAGGAAGCGCATCCGGTGTAAAAACGGATCCAAATCAAACAAGCAAATAACAAAACAAATTTCGTGCCGGATCGGTCGGGGCCCGGGTGAACGACCGCCACTGGTGCTGTTGACAAACAGGGCACCGGCGGAAACTGAGCTGCTGTTAGTGGAAAAACAGGGAAACGCTTCAGGAGACAGAGACAGGAGTGGAGGATTGAGAGTAGGAACTGTACATGATGGCACGAAGAGCTGACTGATGTGATGCAGAGAAGAAATGGAGATGTTCTGTGTGTGGAAGGGCAGCGAGGATAGAAACACTGCAGCAGGTTCAAGCTGAACCATCATGGTGAGGACAGGAAGAGAAATGGAGCAGGTGGATCTTGAAGGAAGAGCAGGCAGAGATTGTTGTAGAGGTGAAAAGAGTGTCAGACAGGATCATCAGTGTGAAGCTGGAGACTGAAGGTGGAAGAGAAAGAAAACATTTGTGGAGCGAGTTAGATGAAGTGGTGGAGAGTTTTCTCAGGGAGTAGAGAGAGGTGATTGGAGCGGACTTCAGTGGACATGTTGGTGAAGGGAACAGAGGTGATGGGCAGGTTTGGTGTCAAGGAAAGAAACCTGGAAGGACAGATGGTGGTGGACTTTACCAAACGAATGGAATTGTCTGTGGTGAAGACCTACTTCCAGAAAAGGGAAGAACACGGGGTGACATATAAGAGTCGAGGCAGGAAAACACAGGTGGACCATATTCTGTGGAGACGATGCAATCTGAGAGAATTTAGAGACTTCAAGGTGGTGACAGGAGAGAGTGTAGCCAGACAGCATTGGATGGTCATGTGAAGGATGACTCTGGTGGTGAGGACGAGGAGGAGAGCAAAGGTGGAGCAGAGGATCAAATGGTGGAAGCTGAAGAAGGAAGACTGCTGTGAGGACTTTCAGGGAGAGGTTGAGACAGGTTCTGGGTGGTCACGAAGAACTGCCAGATGACTGGGTAAACACCTCCCAGGTAGGGAGGTGTTTGGTGTCATCTGGACAGAGGATAGATGATCAGGAGACTTGGTAGTGGAATGATGAAGTACAGGAGAGTATTCAGAGGAAGAGGTTGGTGAGGAAGAAATGGGATAGTGAGAGAACAGAAGAGAGTCGACAGGAATACAAAGAGATGCAACGTAAGGAGAGGAGGGAGGTGGCAAAGGCTAAACAGAAGGTGTCTGATGAGCCGTATGAGAGGTTGGACACTAAGGAAGGAGAACAGGATCTGTATCGTCTGGGGAGGCAGAGGGATCGAACTGGGAAGGATGTGCAGCAGGTTCGGGTGATTAAGGACAGAGATGGAAATGTACTAACAAATGAGGAGAACGTGCTGAGAAGATGGAAGGAGAAATTTGAGGAGCTGATGAATGAAGGAAATGAGAGGGAAAGAAGGGTGGAGGAGGAGGAAACTGTGGAACAGGAAGTTGGAGAGATTAGTAAAGATGAAGTGAGAGAAGCTTTGAAAAGGATGAAGAATGGAAAGTTGGTCCTGATGACACACCGGTAGAAGTATGGAAGTGTCCAGGAGAGAGGACAGTGGAGAAACTGTTCAACATGATGTTCGACATTGAGAAGATGTCTGAGGAACGGAGGAAACGTGTACTAGTGCCGATGTTTAAGAACAAGGGTAATGTGCAGAGTTGGAGCAGCTACAGAGGGATAAAGCTGATGAGCCATATGATGAAGATGTAGGAAAGAGTTGTGGAAGTGAGGCTGAGAGAAGAAGTGATGATTTGTGAGCAACACGATGGTTTCATGCCAACAAAGATCGCTACAGACGCTATGTTTGCTTTGAGAACACTGATGGAAAAGTATAGAGAAGGTCAGAAAGCGCTGCATCGTGTCTTTGTGGATCTAGAGAAAGATGATGACAGGGTGCGAAGGTAGGTACTGGGGTTCTGTATGAGGCAGAGAAGTATGTTAGACTGGTGCAGGAGATGTATGAGAGCAGTATGACAGTGGGGAGGTCGCTGCAGGAGTGACGGAGGTGCATCGAGGATCGGCCCCGACCCCCTTCTTGTTTGCTGTGGTGATGGACAGACTGACAGATGAGGTCAGGCAGGAATCTCCGTGGACGCTGATGTTTGCAGATGACACTGTGATCTGTAGTGAGAGCAGGGAGCAGGTGGAGGAAAACCTGGAGAGGTGGAGGTCTGAACTGGAAAGAAGAAGAATGAAAGTCAGTGGCAGCAAGACAGAATACATGTGTGTGAATGAAAGGGAGACAAGTGGAACAGGGAGGAGAGGTGGAGAAGGTCCATGAGTTTAAGTACTTAGGTTCAACCGTTCAGAGCCACGGGGAGTTTGGTAAAGAGGTGAAGAAGAGGGTGCAGGCAGGGTGGAGAAAAGTGTCAGCAGTGATCTGTGACAAAAGTGAAAGGAAGGTTTACAGGAGGGTAGTGAGACCAGCAGGGTTGTTTGGTTTGGAGATGGTGGAACTGACCAAAGGACAGGAGGCAGAGCTGGAGGAGGCAGAGTTAAAGATGCTGAGATTCTCTTTGGGAGTGACGAGGATGGACAGGATGAGGAACGAGCACATCAGAGGGACGACACAGGTCGGACGTTTGGGAGACACAGTTAGAGAGGCCAGATTGAGATGGTTTGGACATGTTCAGAGGAGGAACAGAGGATATGTTGGTAGAAGGATGCTGAAGATGGAGCTACCAGGCAGGAGGCAAAGAGGAGATTGATGGATGTGGTGAGAGAGGACCTGCAGATAGTCGGTGTGAGAGAAGAAGAAGCAGAGGACACGGAGAGATGGAGGAGGACGATTCGCTGTAGCCACTCCTAGAAAAGCTCAGTAAAGCTGAAAGAGAAAGAAGAAGAAGATCCTTTCCCATATATAAGGGCAGCGCACTGAGATGATCTAAAACAAATTAGATCCTATAACTTAATATAATTAATCACTATTTGTTAAAGTTTTTAATTATCATGGAGAACCAAAATTTCATCTATTCGTTGAATCTGCCGTCCCAACATAAACGGAGCCCCGTGTGAGGCAGAGTACTGTTGGCGATTTTTCACAATTGTGCAATATTGATTTCAGTGAAGATTTTGGTCAAATTTCATCCTGATCAAAAGTGTTTCATTGAAGCGTGAATCAGTCGGTCAAAGCAGATGTCCTGTTGTCCTCGTAAACTCTTGTATTGTGCTGAAAACCGGTTTAGTGGGCAGATATATGAGCCCAAAAGCCCTGTGAGCAACAGCTATGAACTAAAGAGGAGCTGAAATGAGATCAAGCGGACATCCAGACACTGCAGCCGATGTACAAAGCATCATTTGTAGGACTGAGTGAGTTTTCATGTAACAAACTAACACGAGTTTGAAAACATTTCACAGATTAAATGTTGAATATGATGCATGAAGGCTTCCAGTAAACAGCCTGTAACACTGTAACGCTGCATTCAGGTCACGAGTGAAATACGGTAGAAAAGAGTTTCCACTTACAACATCTTATGCACGTCAGCTGTCTGGCGGCATAAAGTAAACGGACGAGGATTAGAGCCACGTGTGAAAACACATGTAAGTCAGGGGAACGTTTGAAACATTTCTGTGACTTCTGACTTTATTCTCACAACTGAGTGTTTTAGAACAGGAAACAGCCTCAGAGGTCACTGTAGTGTGTGTACATGTGATTTTTATTCTCATCCAAATGTGCTTTCCAAATGATTTCCATCTCCAACCCCAAAGTTGCTTTTTAATGAAAAATAGCACAAAGACGAGATCTCAAATGTTGAAACTGTTGATTGTTATATGGCCATTTTGAATTTTATGTCAGCTTCACAAACAAAGGTGGGACAGTGGCAACAAAAGACTGTAAATACTAAAAGAAATCAGCTGTGGAACATTTAGAATGAATGAAGTTAACTGGCAACATCAAAAACATCAAAGTACCGCCCACAATGTTTGATTGACAGGTGCAGTGAAGAAACGCTGCAACAATAAACAACAAACATGAAGACAAGATAAGAATGAAAACAATTAAATAACTTCTGTCTATTAGAGTTTACAGAACTCAGCAGAGGCTCCTAAATTATTAAAAGTCCAAGTCCAGCGTAGAGAGGCTGAGTGAATGTGGTTTGGACTCTGTGGAGGAGAGTCATGGTTTCAGAGACAATGTAGAAGGACAGAACACCTGCACTGTGATCCAGGTACACTCCCATTCTGGAGGACCGAGGACCTGAGACGGGAGTTTCGATCCTGCTGTGACAATTATTATATTTAGAATTTGCATAATTTATTAATAAATTTGCGTTGACTGTGATGTGAATAGACAGGCTTGTTGAAAATTAGCCTCCAAATAATTAACAATTTTGTATTTATTTGCGTGGCCTTTGGTGTGCAAAGGCCTTAAGTCAACATAGACGAGCAATATACTAAATAATATATGTAATATACATACAGTCTATGAAAGAGATTTCTCCAGAGTTCTTGTATTTACTCCAATATTTTCAAACTTGATGGAATTGTTAATTTGCTATAAGTCATAATAAAGTGCTGTGGAATATATTTAATTGCATGTGTATTTGTGTATTTTTTGCTGTCGTAAGAAGAAGTGCTTGGGGCTTCACGTAGTACAGCCTCATATGGCACATAACAACAGCGCGTGTCCACATGCAGCTACTGGGATCTGAAAAACGTTGATCTGTGAAACTGGTGAGCTTTTTTGTGTTTTTTTTTTTTTTTTTTTTTTTTTTTTTTTTTTTTTTTTTTTTTTTTTTTTTTTTTTTTTTTTTTTTTGAATAATCCTAATTTTACAAAGTGAATGGACACCTCGAACTGGACTTACAAATATCAGTTACTGACTGTTAGTGATGGGTTCTTCCAACTGACCCTCCTGATGATGATGATGGTGATGGTGGTGGTGGCTGTTCCTGCTGCAGGTGGAGAGGATTGTGGATAAGAGGAAGAACAAGAAGGGGAAGGTGGAGTACCTGGTCCGGTGGCGAGGTTACGGTTCGGAGGGGGACACCTGGGAGCCGGAGAGTCACTTGTCCACTTGCATGGTCTATGTCCACGACTTCAACCGTCAGTACATCGAGCGGCAGAGAGACGCCATGTTACTGCGCTCCACCTACAAAAAAAAACCACGCCCACAGACAGCCCTGCAGGCTTCCACCTGCGGCCACGGCTCGCTCTGACGTCGGCAGCGATGTCGGCGGCGGTCTGACTGTAGACTGTGAGCGGGTGAAAGCTGCTCTGGGTCCGGCTCAGACGCCCCCAGCCGAGCCCGGACCGGCCCCGGTCAGCAGGCTCAGTGGC
>KV751424.1:305917-375515 GCA_001698575.1 Mola mola
ACCCCCCACCCACCCACCCCCAGCCACAACATGGATCAATACCTGGAGAAGGTACGAACACGTGAGCTCACTTCCTGTGCACAAACAGGCGCAGACTGACAGCAGGCTTCTGATTGGTCGTGCAGGCGATGGTGATTGCGGCGGAGCGGACCTTGGCGCAGCGGTCGGATCAGGACCGCTTGGACGATGAGGTGAGGGACGCAGACTTCCTGTCGAGCAGCGTACGGTCAGAGCCGGTTTGAGCTCCCCTCCTCCCCCGCAGGTGTTCAAGAAGGCGTACATCCCCCGCACGCTGACGGAGGTCAGCCACTACGAGCGAGACGTGGAGCTGATGAAGGCGAAGGAGGAGGAGTCGGCCATCAGCGGACACCGGCACAACGTGAGTCGCAGCACGTCTCGGCTTCTCAGCCGACTGTGGTGACACTCGTGAAAAACTTTTCCCCGATTCTGAGACCAAAATCATGTAAGTTTCAACTCAAAAGGTCAGAAAGTGGGGAAACATTTCAGCCTCCCCTGATTGGCTGCTGAGTCCCTGATTCAGCTTGGCCAAACGTTTCATAAACGTTTGAACTTAGAAAAAAAAACACAAAACGTATGAAAGTTAAAAATAAATCAATTGAAAGTTTTTTCAATTTAGGTGAAATTTTTATATCAATCTGAATTTTTAAAAAATAAATTAATTTTCATTTTTACATTTTTTAAATATATATTTTGATTTTTTTCTTTTTCTAATCTCTAATCTTTTTTCACTTTCAAGTCTTTTTGATCATATTTTTTCAGCAGCAACGTCGCGTCAGAAAAAAAAACACAGCGAATTCCTCAGAACCAGGAAACGCTAGTTTAATCCATTTAAAGCTCTTATTGTGGAGGAATAAAATACCGAGTCTGAGGAGGAGGATGATGATGATGATGTCGTTGTTGTTCAGGTTCAAGTTCTGTATCAGACGCTGACCGGGCTGAAGAAGGACCTGTCAGGAGTTCAGACGGTAAGACTGCCTCCCCCTTCACTCAGCTTGACAAAAGTATTAACTTGTTTACCTGCAGCGAAACCTTTTCTAAAAATGAGCTTCTGCACTTCCTGCTTGGATTTTTCACTTTAAAAGCCTCTTGTCGTTACAGACTAAATTACATTTGATAAGAACTTGCGCTCGTTTCACAATAAAAGGCTTCCAGCTGCTCAAAGGCGAGGCTTTTATTGTGAAAAATTGCTGGAAGTATGATCGAGTGAGGGTAAAATCAAGATGGCTGTCACAAGAGCTGCAAAAAAGTGAAGCCAAAACATCCGAGACTTCCAGATGAAGGTGTTCTGACTTCGCAGGTTCCTGCTCTCCTGGAGGACGACCAGTCTTCGTCGTCGTCGTTGTCGTCGGAGGAGGAGCAGCAGCAGCAGACGCAGGGCGAGGAGGAGTCTGTTAACAGAAAGGTGTGTACCTCTTGTTCAGCAGCAGCTGTCTGTCAATCATGAGTCTGCAGCAAAGTCCCGCCCCTTCCTGTACCTCACACAGGAGTTCGCTTCAGAAAAAAAACTAGTGTTTAAGTAAAGAATTTATTGTTTTTGTCATCATTTAAAGTCGCCAACATTGGAAGGCGCTAAAATATTTTTTTTTCTCAGAATTTTGAGAAATCAAATTTTTTTTTTTTTTTTTTTTATTTCTATGAAATGTGTCGTTATTTTGTCATGATGGCGCAGAAAAAGCATTTTACATGGAGTGAAAATGAGAGCTGTGTGGAAGCCTGTTAGCCAGCTAGCATGCCAGCATTAAACAAGACTCGTGGGAAAAATGCGATATGTGACATCATAAAAAATTGTTTTTCAGGAGAGGAAGAAGCTGGTGAAAGAAGCTCAGAGGGAGAGACGGAAAACAAAAGTACCAAAACACGTGAAGAAGAGGAAGGAAAAAGTGTCCCAGATGAAGAAAGGAAGATAACGACTTCCTGTCCATAGATCCGTTAACGTGGCTCCGCCTCTGTTCTTTTTTTTGTCAAGTCGGCCGTTGACGTTTCTCTGCAGCTTCAAGACGAGCGGATGACATTTGAATTCCAAAAGGTGCATCAGCGACAGGAAGGTTGGATCGGACAGTTAATGACTGCAGAAATACACCAGTCACATCCTGAATAAAACATGAAACCCAACGTGTTTTATCACAGAGTCTCCGTGTCTTCAGTTGGGTTCAGACGCGTTTTATTGACCTTTTCTAGCTCCCTGATGTTAGCTAATCAACAAATATTAGCTTGTCAGCAGAACTAGCATTAGCTGTCAAGGAACAAGTGTTAGCTAGTCCGTCAGCTGGTTAGTCAGCACAAGCTAACATTAGCTGTCTGTGAACTCCCCGACACACACACAGGTCTTCCAGAAACACTTAACTGTGAACAGAATTCAGAAAAATCTGTCGAAAAGGATTGACAGCAGTAACACGACCTCCAGAACCAGTTTTATGGACGGAAAACAATGTGTGCGTGCGTCAGCCTGGTTTTGTGCCAGAGCGAAAGAGACTTTTTGTTCCAGCTGCCCTTTATCAACTGCACGCACGCGCTGATAACACACGCACGACTTGGTCGTTATCACAGCTGTCAACAGCTCAACTAAAACCCGGTCCAGAGCTGCACAGGGACATTTTACTGAACAAAAGGGAATTTCCAGCATGGTTAGCCGCGGGGGCTAAGTAACTTAGCATTACTTCTGCTATCACACGATGTTCCTACCGTATCTCTGCAAGGAATGTGGTGGATAAAGTTAAAAAACAAACACCATTAAACAAATAATTTATCGGATTTTCCCATGTGCATGGCTAGCTGATGAATTATTATACTAAGCTAGCTTTATGTGTCCGTTCAAGCATGTTATTAATAGTAACTAGTGTACTCTGAGCACGGCTGCATGTGATTGCGACGTAACAGTGAAATAACTGGAAAAATCTTGAATTATATCTGGTTCGGGTCGTGTACCACATGGAAACACCATTCACACGTGATTTACACATTGTGCCCCCATAAACGGCTGATCCAGGTTCACCTGAACACATCCAGCGGAGGAGAAGCAGAGCCACGCTTGAAAAGTTTGTTTTGATCACACGACATTGATTCTAAAGTTCTGCTGCTGAACATTTTTGTCAAGTTTAATGTCAGTGAACCAAATTTTTAATTTCAAAATGTACTTTTTAAATCGAAGTCTGTTATTTTGGCGTCTCATACACACACAGGAAGTGTGTCTGTGGTCACCTGAGCCTCAGCGGGGACGACACTCACGCTGGCCATCATTAGATGATGCTGATCCTCCTCGGTTGCCATTGGCTGGCTGTGTCACATGGAGGTGGGAGCTGAGCTCTGGTTGGCTGCTGGCTGTATAAAAGCGGCGTTTCAGGAGAGTTTGGACTCGCTGGACTTCAGGTACGAACTCTGGTCTCCTCACTTCTTCTCTCATCCTATTATTTGACTCTTGTCCCCTCACTTAGGGGTCGCTGACCTTCATCCTCTCTGCCATCAGCTGTGGTTTCTGTTCTCAGGTGTCCCCCCGTCCTCGTCATGGCCGACTGGACCGACTGTCTCAACTTTGGGATCTCTGTTGCCAAACGGGCCGGTGAGGTCAGTGATGATCAGTTTGTTTCATTTTTATCTGCGTCCCTGAACTGATCGTCCTCCTCACAGTCGCCGTGATAATAGTGTGAAGAACATTTGAGGTGATTCAACATGAATATTAGTGTGAATAGTTGATACAACATCATTCAAGCCAATCATCAACCAATCGGGCCACTCGTGTCCCTGTGGAGGTTGAGATGTGATTCATTTGGTGTCGACCGATAGCAGCGGAGCAGGCGGAGTCAGCGGTGACAAAGAATTCAGCTTCAGTTCAGATAAAAACGTGGAGGAATGAACTTTTTTTGTGCTGGAGCTGATTAAATCCCCTGCAGCTCAGCAGGCTGGACTGGTTCCAGCTCCAGCGAGCTCCCGTCAGGGATCAGTGACGTATGTTTTCTTCTTCTTCTTCAAAATCTGTCCGCTTGTGATTGGAACTGTGGCTCCCTGAGCCACAATCAGCATTTTGTTTGTAGAAAATCAAACACAGTCAGTGCTTTGACACTCACACGGCGCAGCATCAGCAAATTATGGCTCAGTGTCTTGCTCAAGGACACCACTCTGACAACTGAGCCACGCCAAGCCCCTCCCTAAAACCGTCACTGTCCAATCCCCCCGTTTGCATCTGTCACTATGTTGAGCCTTCAGCAGAAGCTAACATGCTGAAGCTTTGTGCTAACGGGACCTGTGAGTCTCCCAGCTGATACCAAAACGTTTAGACTGGTGTGTCAGAAGAGAGATGTGGGATATGGACAAAACTGGCTGGACGACCGCATTAAAGATAAATAAAATCACCTTTGTTTGTTCCAAGTTCAGATGCTAACTAACGCTAGCTTTGTGTGCTAAGTTAGATAACGTTAGCGTTAGCAAAATGAACCGATATACTGACTCACCTGCTGTTGGAGAACATTGCTGTTCCTGTATACGTGGATTATCAGGACGCCGAGCTTTTCCCTCCAGTTTGATGTTCTCTTCATTCACAAAACTCTTGTCTGCTTCTCTCTCACATTTAACAACAATTTTAAACACATTCGATATTATCCCCTTTGGTGTATTTGTCAGATATTTGAAAACTCCATATTTTAATTGCCAAGTGCAGGAGCTTGACAGATATAGCATCAATAAACAATGGGGGCGGGGCTTAGCGAAGAGTCAATCGGTCTGTCGATTTACGGTAGAAGACAACAATCTTCGCCAGGCCTCCCAACGGTCACAACGCTCAGTGCTAATACTGTTAGCATGCTAGCTTGATAGACGTGAGCGCTCGCGATAGCGACAATCGCCGTTTTGATGTTGTGAACAAGTCAGGAGGTGGATATAGTCACCGATGACTGCGCTCACCGAACGTGGGTCCCAGCGATACTGAAAGGTGCCGCAGTATTAACGCTCCCACTGATACCTGCGTGTGTTTTTCAGATCGTCCTGTCGGCGTCTCAGCAGCAGAAAGAAGTGAAGTTGAAGAGTTCTCCGGCCGATTTGGTGACAGAAACTGATCAACGCGTGGAGAAGATCCTGATCTCGGCCATCAGCACCAGATACCCACAGCACAGGTTCCGCTGTTCATCTGCTGCACCTGCCCAACAGACCTTTGGGTGGAAAATGAGTGACTGTCATAAGAAGTCAGCTGCTAAGTGGTGCTGTCGTTTGACCTCTGACCCTCAGGTTCATCGGGGAGGAGTCTGTCGCTGCAGGAGAACGTCTCCAGCTGACCGACAGTCCCACCTGGATCATCGACCCCATCGATGGGACCGTCAACTTTGTGCACAGGTTTGAGGCCCCGCCCGTGATGCGGATTCTCACCAATTCCTGATCAATAAAAATCTGTCTGGGCAGCGAAGACATCCGGCTCTTTAAACCACTTCAAGGCTTTTGCTTTGAAAGGAATATAGGAAGTGTTGGTTGGATAATAAAATCTATTGTTTGTTTATTTCATCAGGTTTCCATTTGTGGCCATCTCCATCGCCTTCGCCGTCAACAAGCAGGTTAACTCAGCTGTCAGTTCCTGGTCAAAGGTCAGCCGGGGGTCACAGGAAGTGGGCTGACGGGAGTGTTTTGTGCTGTCAGACAGAGTTTGGGATCGTGTACAGCTGCGTGGAGGACAAACTGTTCCACGCTCAGAGAGGAAGAGGAGCGTTCTTGAACGGAGAGCCGCTGCACGTCTCCGGGCAGGAAGGTGACATCACAAGTGACATCGCACCTGCGCCGAGCGTTTAAGGTGGTATCTGACTGCTCTGTGACCTCCAAACAGATATCAGCAGGTGTGTGGTGGTGACGGAGATCGGGGCGGAGCGGGACGACCTCGCTCTGTCCACCCTGACCTCCAACATCTTCAGGCTGCTGAAACTCCCCGTACACGGGTGAGGACGCCGCGACCGTCCTCACGAGATGGCAAGACGGGTTGTTCATAGATTTTTTTTGATTGCTTCATTATTGACACAGACCACCTGCATCGTTGTTTGTTTGTTTGTTCGTGCGCTCCAGAGTGCGCGCGCTGGGGACGGCGGCGGTCGACATGTGTCAGGTGGCGATGGGCGGAGCCGATGCTTACTACCACATCGGGATGCACTGCTGGGACATCGCCGCCTCCGCCATCATCGTCCGGGAAGCTGGAGGCGTCGTCACGGACACGGACGGTGGGTGTCCGACGTGGGATGTCACGTGATCGCGCCCGCTGTGGCGGTCCGTCTCATTGGTCCGTGTGTGTCCTCAGGCTCAGGGTTCGACGTGATGTCCAGGAGAGTCATCGCTGCGAGCTCCTCCGCCGTGGCCAATCGCATCGCTCAGGTCATCCGGCCGTTCCCCTGTCGCCGTGACGACGAGGAGCCCCTCCAGAGTGGGGGTCAGCTGACGGCTGACAGGAAGTGCGCTGGGCCTCTCATGAAGAGTGACGACACAAATAAAACTCATTGAATAATGCAGATTTGTTTGATGTATTTCTTGAAACGTAACGTGATGCTACCGTGAGCTCGTCTGCGGCCTCGTGTTGTTCTTCCTCCGCCGAACCGTCCGTTCACTCGGTCGGTTTCTGCCGCTTCTCCGGCTCCGGCTCGCGGGGCAACGGTCTGAGAAAGGAGATCCACATGTTCCTCTCCCGGCCGAACCACCTCAGCTGGCTCCTCTCGACGCGGAGGAGGTGCGGTTCTACTCCGAGCTCCTCCCGCTGTCTCTAACGCCCCACAACAGAGCGTCCGGAGGGTCCGCCCCAGTCCGTGGTTCAACCCCACCCCGGCTCCATTCTCCTCTCGACCGTGAACAAGAGCGCGAGACGCCTCAACTCCCGGACCGGCCAACCGTAGCTGCTCAGCACAGTTAGCAACGTTAGCGCTGCTTCATCCGATTATTTCCTCTCAATTCTGACCTTAATGTCGAAGTTCAACAGCAGAGCTCATAATTTTATCCTTCCTGTAGAATTTTTCACTTCTGAGCAGCTGAAGCGTGTGGATGATACAACAAAATACATGTTTATGTACATGAAATAGATGAATTCAGTCACGTACACGAGTCTAGCCTGAATATTAACATGTAGACAGCTGATTGGTGCGTTTAAATCTGACGTATTTGAAACGTCTCGTGTGGCGATGTCTGCAGTTCTGCGTGTGACCGACAGGAGGCAGGCGCGCCGGCAGCGCGCTGCTACCCGGAGGCGCATGCGTATAAAACTCCCAGCAGAGCGGAGTCTTCTAGCGGCAACCGAGTCCCTTACTGCAGGTTGGTTTACCTTCTCTGTTGTTGTTTACATGTTTGCCTGTTTGCACTGGTGGGGTCGGACCCTCTGCGTAGTGTTTCAGTTCTGTCAGACTTCCGGCCCGTCGGACTCAGTCCAGAATCTGATGCTGTAAAACCGTCTCGTCGCTAAAGACTCTCGGCGGATTTACATGGACGGTTCGCGGCTTGTTGTCACGTAATCATGCCCAGTCGGCGCGTACGTGCTGCTGACGTTAGCACCGACCGGAAATGCTTCTATTAAAAAAAAATCCCGTTAAGAGCTGCGCCCCCCAGCGGTCACCGCAGGCACTGTCTCATGTTGGTATCCAGCGTAAGTGTTGATGTCTAGACGGAGTAAAGTTAAAAGAAGTCTGAGTTAATGTTTCACACTTTATTTTTTTCTCCCCTTCATTTAGTCTCTCGCCAAATCATGTTTCTTTCTTGCTGACAACTCGTGCTGTTTCTAACAGGTGAATGTCCCAGTGACGGATCGATTAAGTTTTATTGACTGAATCTAATAAAAAAAAAAAAAAAAAGTAATTCAGACAGGGATCAATCAGTTGGTTTGGAAACGATCATCATGACGTGATGGTGTTGCTTTTCTCTCTGGTATGCTTTAAAACCTTTAAACCTTCATGGTTTTAATATAGAATCAGAAACACTGAATATATATGATTATTGATGGATCTGGCAGCTGTGCTGGGATCCTGTGAGAGACTCACTCGTCAGCTCTTCCTGTTATTCTGTCCACTGTCACAGATAAGCGATTCTCATCTTTCACCTCTCCTTAAAAAGAGCTGTTCTCCAACATGGCTGACCTCTGGCAGAACGCCATGGACCACGCCGTCGCTGCCGCACGAAGAGCTGGACAGGTCCGTGTGTGTGTGTGACAGGGCACAAAGTCTTACTGTCTTTGAGGGGGCAGAACTATGCTTTTAACCAGCATTGTGAGGATATTTTGGTTGATCTGCACATCACCATCATACAGGTTATGTCAGAGCCTTGTACACTGTATCAATCAGCTCCACACATGGTGTCTATTGAAAACCACTTGATCATTTGCACTGAATGTGTGTATTGATCACTGTTTTGATCAGGTGGTGCGCGAGGCTCTGCTGGACGACCGGAAGGTGATGACGAAGAGTTCCTCTGTTGATCTGGTGACACAAACTGACCAGAAGGTGGAGCAGCTCATCATTCAATCAGTGAAGGAGAAATTCCCCACACACAGGTACGAAGCTCCGCCTCCAACTGTGTTAACGATCAGTTATTGACACTCACAGGACTTTTATTTATGTTTCTTAGTTTTATTTTCACAAACATACTTCTGTGTGTGTGTGTGTGTGTGTGTCAGGTTCATAGGGGAGGAGTCTGTGGCGGCAGGTGAGCCCTGCATCCTGACAGACGATCCCACCTGGATTGTCGACCCGATCGACGGGACCACCAACTTTGTTCACGCGTGAGTATTTAACTCTCTCTTTAATGAAATGACATCATCACTGTCTCTTTCTAGTAAACACAAATTAGTGAGGTTGATTGGTTGTAATATGCAGCTTCACCACTAGATGCCAGTAAATCCTCCACACTTGACCTACGTTGTCTCTGACAGATTTCCTTTTGTGGCCGTTTCCATCGGATTCTCTGTCAACAAGCAGGTGAGGTCCTGACAGGACAGAGGCCGAGGGTGTGGTCAGTCGACAACTTCCTGGCGGTCAGCGAGACGTCGCTGAGAGCATCAGGACAACAAGTTTTAGTACAGCGACACCGCGCTGCAGCTAAAAGCAGAAGGCGGTAATGCGGTATGCCGAGCGGATGCAGGGCGGTAACTTAGTAGGCCGAGCGGATGCTGGGCGGTAACTTAGTACGCCGAGCGGATGCAGGGCGGTAACTTAGTAGGCCGAGCGGATGCAGGGCGGTAACTTAGTACGCCGAGCGGATGCAGGGCAGTAACGTGGTACAGCGCTGTCCGCTCTCTGCTTCCTCAGATGGAGTTCGGCGTCGTCTTCAGCTGCCTTGAAGACAAGATGTTCACGGCGCGGCGGGGGAGCGGTGCCTTCTGTAACGGAGAGCCGCTGCAGGTTTCTGGACAGAAAGGTCGGTCGTGCAGGATTCATGCCACCGTGCTCTGAACCAATCAGGGTCCAGACTGTTCTGTTTCTCCTCAGACATCCAGCGGTCGATCATCGCCACAGAGTTTGGATCCAACCGAGACCCCGAGGTTGTGGACAAAATGTTCTCCAGCCTGAGGAACGTCCTGTGCATCCCCGTACACGGGTAACACTGCTGGCGCTGCGCTAACTCCGCCCACACGGCACACTAACCTGTGGTCCTAACGGTGTGTGTGTGTGTGTATCGCCAGCATGCGAGGGGCAGGAACCGCAGCCATCAACATGTGTCTGGTGGGCCGAGCGGATGCTGGGCGGTAACTTAGTACGCCGAGCGGATGCAGGGCGGTAACTTAGTAGGCCGAGCGGATGCAGGGCGGTAACTTAGTACGCCGAGCGGATGCAGGGCAGTAACGTGGTACAGCGCTGTCCGCTCTCTGCTTCCTCAGATGGAGTTCGGCGTCGTCTTCAGCTGCCTTGAAGACAAGATGTTCACGGCGCGGCGGGGGAGCGGTGCCTTCTGTAACGGAGAGCCGCTGCAGGTTTCTGGACAGAAAGGTCGGTCGTGCAGGATTCATGCCACCGTGCTCTGAACCAATCAGGGTCCAGACTGTTCTGTTTCTCCTCAGACATCCAGCGGTCGATCATCGCCACAGAGTTTGGATCCAACCGAGACCCCGAGGTTGTGGACAAAATGTTCTCCAGCCTGAGGAACGTCCTGTGCATCCCCGTACACGGGTAACACTGCTGGCGCTGCGCTAACTCCGCCCACACGGCACACTAACCTGTGGTCCTAACGGTGTGTGTGTGTGTGTATCGCCAGCATGCGAGGGGCAGGAACCGCAGCCATCAACATGTGTCTGGTGGCGTCTGGCTGCGTGGAAGCGTATTACGAGATCGGGATGCACGTGTGGGACTTGGCGGCCAGCTCGCTGATCGTCTCCGAGGCCGGAGGAGTCCTGATGGACGTGGAGGGTAAAGACGCTCGAGCGTCAGCCGATGGCGGAGACGCACGCCGGGGTGCTAAAAGTGTGCGTTGCGCATGTGTGTTCAGGAGGAGCGGCCGATCTGATGTCCCGACGGATCGTCGCAGCCAACAACAGAACCATCGCTGAGAGGATCGTCAAAGAGATCCACCCCTTCGCTCCGCCCAGAGACGACGCGCCGCCGCTCCAACAGTGAAGACGTGCTGAGAAAAACAGAATCCGATTTTAATGTCAGTTTATAAATATGTGAAAAACATAGTTTGGTTTTGAAGTAACGGGCACATTTTGTGACGTGTCACATCAGGACGACGGGTCGTCACTACGCGTGTCCAGCGTTCAATCCATTTTTTATGCCAATCTCACAGTCAATACTGAAACAAGGATCGTTCCATTCTGGCTGTAGGGGGGAGCTGATTGAATGATTGTTTGGTTTCTCTCCATGTGCAGCCTACTTTGGGATAGATATCACGGTGTAGTAAATGAAACTTACTCGTGCTTGTGATTCATCTCCTGGGTGTTCATGAATAAATCACCACGGTGGAAACGATCCGTGCAAACAGCATCGCCTCTGGGAGGGATTTTGTCAACTACATAAAGTCTTCTCACAGCGCCGCACTGAAAGGCTCCGCCTCCAGTCACTTCAATGAGGGAGGGGCAGCAGCACGTTCACGTCGGCGGTGACCTGTTCTTGGTCTGACTGCCCCTCCCTCATTGAAGAAACTGGACGTGAGATGTCCAGCAGCTGTGGCGATGAACCAGGGGACACAGCAGGGCTGAACCAAAAACTGCTTCCTGTGCTCAGATCCTGTCCCACTTCCATGTTTATTTCACTCCGATCCGCTGGGGGCTGTGTTTACTGCAGAACAGGTTGTACCACAGCTGGGTGTCCACCAAACCGGGATCTGGATCCTTTAGGTTGGGAGATGGTGCACTTCCAAAATGTTCAAACCTGGGGCTAAACCACCTCCATCGCCCCCACAGAACAGTGACATCACTACTGCGTCTCCAAAGTGCACTTGATGAGAATGGCTTCCACAGCTACAGCGAAATCTCTCCAGCTGTGGGTCACGAAACAGTAAAATGTTTGAAACATATAATATATTGCCACTTTCTCAAATGAGTAATGAAAAATCACAATATTCTAATTTTTGGAGATGTGCTAGTACAACGGCATAATCACACCCAGGAGGCCGCCTTATTTCAATTTTAGTGACTATCTTCACAAGTACTGCATATATTGACAATATATTTTGTGATCTCAGAGCTGCTGAATCCTCCTGAAGCACTTGGGCCAACAGCACCGTGCATGTCGTGTGTAGCATGTGGGCATGTGGCTCTTCACACTAACGGTCTGAAAACTGAACTTCCTGATAACATTTATTTCCAGGTGATACAACACAGCTGCGTGTGACCTACATGCGGACCGCTTGGGTTACTGCAGTCTTTGGTTTAAATGTGGTTCACGCGAATCCCCGAGATACAGGAAACCCTCGGTAATATGCTAACACATGCTAACTGCAGCTTACACTGGAACAGGAATGAAAACTTTAAGAGGCTCATTAGCATCATTAGCTTGTTAGTGCTCAGTTCAACTCTGATTGGCTGCTTGCTAATTTGTTTTCTCTGGATGTGTGATTGGAAACCAACGAGCCAATCAGGAGCCAGTAAACAAGTGAGAGCGATAGTAAACAAATGAGGTCATCGATGATGACAGTGAGACAGGTAAGAAGGTGGAGACTGTAGACACAGCACATGAACATGTCGTGACATCACTGAAGGTGTGGTCACACTTTCCACCTCCTTGCCTGGTCTCTTACTGTGGCAACATAGAACGCTGCTCCTCATTGGTTGCCATGTGTGGAGTGGGTGGAGCCAGTCAGTCGCTCAACAGCAGGTGCGGAGGCAGAGCTTCAGGAGCCACGGCAGAGGGTGGAGGGCAGAGATCGCGGTGCAGTTGTAGCGGCAAGTTTCGCTGCTTCCTTAGAGGAACGCTATTGGTTAGACTCTGAGAACACAGAAAGAGTAAAGCGTGATTGGCTGACGGTCAGCGAGTTGTGGAAAATTCGCTTCCTGCTTCTTGACGTGTCACGTGGTGATAATTAAAACTCTACAGGTCAGGCATTCTAATGTGCTACTTACTGAATTTTTGGCAGTTTCACCTCTTTGAAGCCCTGAAGCGAACTTGAATTGACCCTAATTTCCTGATGCCTCTTCAGTCAGTTTCTTCAGACGTTACCAGTGAGGCCCCGCCCCCGGACGCACCCTGGCTGCACCTTATTGTGTCCTGTTGACGGCTGATTGGTGGCTGTATGCTGTGATATTATTGGCGCCTTGCTCCGCTCCACCCGGCGGTTGGCGTTGGCCTGATTAATAGTCCTCAACAGTTTACATGCTGTGAAAACGCATCCACATGCACACGGATCCACAAAAATTACTGAAACGTGGCAAATGCTGGATTTTATCAGTGTTAATTAATTAAATCAATCTAAATGGATGGAGAGAAAATAAACATCAATGGAAGCCTATTGGAGATTTATTAAAACTAAAATGGAAATCTACAACACCATTAAAATCATCATCATATGTGGTATATTTAAGTAAAAGTGTAAATGAAAATGAAATAATCCATTTTAAACGAGCGTTTTGCCACACTTGTATGGGTATTTTAGGACCATATTAACATGAAAAACGACGTTTGACATTTTCTTTTCGGAGACCAAACTGCTTGTCATCAACATGAGAAATGTCTGTTGCATTTACAGTCATGTCTTCACGCTCTCTTTGGGCCAAAACCCAAATAAAAAGCAACTTTAGAATAACTGGACAACTAAATCGGCGTTTGACATTTAACTCATCCTGCTTATCAGTGGACAATATTTGAATGCAATAAGTGAAACATCTCTTTCTTTTACATTTCAATGTTTTGCAGTCAAAATAAAAATGAAAATGCAAATTTCTAACAATTACAAAATGAAATCGCCATTTGAAATTTCATTTTCAGACACTGAAGCTGCTTAAATCTGCTCCAGACTGGACTGTATTCAAATAGACTGAGCTACACAGCGCCCCCTGTCTACCGCAATTACAATTACAACGTGTCATTGTGCTGTTTTGAGGATGGAATGAAAATGAAAATGGAATCTGTCCGTCCGCCCATCAGGGTGGGTCTACAGGCTTCCTCAGTTATCTGCTCATACAGGAGAAACGTGACTTCTTCAACCATCACTGTGTGGTAGCGCAGCTGCCCTCTGCTGGGGTTAACGTGAGTCTACCAATCATTTTATATGTGCTTTTACAGACTTGTAGGGATGTGAAGGCAGGCGGTTTAATTGTTGTTCATTCATTTTAAATTCTTCTCAGTAGTCCGAAATATTTATTCTAACTGATGTTGCCTCTGTTGGTTTAACTCTAATGTTCAGATGTGTTGTTTTTCGACGGGTTGATAAAGAAAACATATTCTGGAGAACTTGTTAAATATCTGAATGAGAATAAAATAAACTCAACATTTATGAATTCAATATTTCACATTCATGTTGAAGAAATTAATTTAGCCAGAGAAGGATTTTCAGAATAAGGTTTAAGGCATTTAGTTTTTCAAATTAAAAGACGTGAAGGCTAGCTGGCTACAAACTCACTGATCTGGTTTAAGACGATTGTGCGTTTTTACAGGTGGATTGTTGTGTCACCGCGTTGACGCTGATGATGTCACTCACCAAACGCAGGCGGTGTGCGTACAGTGGTTCCGGTTCATCTGGCGTCCTGATTGGCACGGCAATGTTCCACCGCTGCAACTCCGCCTTCATCTCAGCTGTGCTGAAGAGGACCACAGGGTCGCCATGGAAACAGTTTATCAGCTCCACCAAGCGCTCCTTATAGTGCACCCTGCCAGAACAGACGGGTGGAGACTGTAGACTTGATTAAGGCACAAACGCACCTGTGCAGGTGAACTGGCAGGCTGTATTGGGAGCTGTGGTCTTACTGGCAGTAGCCTCCGTGTTCTGGTTGGGCCGGTCGCCCGCAGGGCTCCTCCCGCCTGCTGCCGTCGTCTCTCAGCTCCAAAACCACACACGTCCCTGTGAACGAAGCAGCGCGTCAGTCGGACCGCAGAGGACGGACCGACCTGACCAGCAGAGACAGCTCACCTGTCTGACTGTCTGCTGAGCCGGTATTGGCTGCTTCCAACCAGGCGGGAGACACTCTGCAACGCTGGGGAATGAGAAACAATCCACGTCATCACCCGTCTCACCTGCGTACATCCCAGCCCTCAGCCAGTCCGTACCTGCAGCAGCAGGTGGAGGCGGGCCACGCTCCAGTCCCTCAGGTGGTACAGGCAGTCCCTGGGGTGGTGGGCGTGGAGACCTTTGGTCCCGCAGCGGGCAGAGAAACCGCAGGCCTGAGGACGGTAAAGACGGTCAGTGTTTTCCTGCACCGTGACTTTGTGGGAACAGGAGATGTGCTTCAAGAGTAACCTTTACTTTCAGCAGCAGCAGCAGCAGTGAAACAGAGGAAGTCTCCACCTTGGTCTGAAGAAGCTGGAGCTTCATTTAGTGACAACTTTGCTTCCTCAATAACATTTAAAACACCGCTGGACTGCTAACTAGCCGCTAACTGCTGTTGCTGCTTCACTCTGGGTCGCTCACTTTGTTTCCCCACTCGTGTTGTACTATCAGCCTGATGTTAAAGGACACTCACTGTATTATTGTATAATGAACAAAGAAAGAGCAGATTATAATTGAAAAGTAAAATTTAATAACAGCAACCGAATTAAGATGCATCTGTAAATTCTATAGGTTCCTTAAACTGTATTAAAGCAGTTGTGAATTTGATTGTGTTTAAAATATGAGTCAGCTTGTGGAAAAGGCTTTTAAAATAGTTTAAAGAATTTGTTTTCCTGTGAAATAATTACGTGATATATTTTTAGACCCGACTCTCAAAGAATCGGAATCAAGCATCGTTTAGAACCGGAATCGAAAAGCAGAATCAGAATCGCTATAATTCAAACTGTTCCAAACCCTACTGCAGCGTATCTCCACTCACAGCACAACTCAGTGTTTCTCACTGATGGTTTGTTAGTTTGTTCAAGTGTTTGTTTTCATAAATCAGTTCAATTTCAATTAGTTATTTGATGATATAAAAAAGGGCCGAAATGATGGACAGTGGAGCTCTGCTTGTGATTGGGTGTTTTGGCATATGGGCGGGGACTCAATACTGCCGCTCCATCCCCGATCCCTAGTGCACGGACTCTGACTCCAAATACAAAGATTAATAAAGTTAAAACACTGAACGAAAACAATATTTAGTTGTGGCCGTAGACACACAAGCCAAACGAAGCGTGTAGGACGGAGACGGCAGCGTGGATCTGAACTCACAGATCCGAGGGCGAAGGGCTGACTGCAGCCGCCGCAGAACTGATGCTGGCACTGACTGCAGGTGAAGTGAAGACAGCCTCCCTTAGACAGACTGAAGACAAACTGACAGTTTGGACACTCTGGGGACAGGACACACAAGGTCTAGTCAGACAAAGTTTCAGGTGTTAGCAGTACCTGGTTCCCGGTGGTGGCGGTGTGTGTTCGTACCGATGCTGTTGTAGCTGAGTAAGGCGGTCTGGTGGTGGTCCGGCTGGTTTTGCTGCTGCCACAGTCTGAACTGCCGACAGGACAGTCCCTGATGCTGGGGGGACCACTGCAGACAAAGAGACAGGCTGTTCTCACCGTACATGCCACTGACCTGTGGTCAGCCCTGCGTGTGTGTGTCTTACAGGTGATCTGCACTGACAGCAGGTGCTCTTCTTGCAGCTGGGACAGTCCATCCTCATCCTGTCAGCTTCATGAAGCATCCCGAAGGAACACTGGCACACGCACACACACATGTTGGGTCATTTTCAGAAGTTCTTTCAGCACGTTTCCATTAATGACGCTCTCACTAGTGAACAGCCTGACTGTAGGTCTGAGGTCATGATCTAGTGTCTGAGGTCCTGTTCTGGTCTCTGAGGTACTGATCAGGTGTCTGAAGTCCTGATCTGCTCTCAGAAGTCTTAATCTAGCCTTGAAAGTCCCCATCCTTACATGAGCACACCAGCGGAAGTTTGGCATCTCCTGCAGGGCTCGATCTCTGAGTTTCCTCTGAAAGAGTTCATGGATCTGAGGAGGTAGGAAGTGGCGGATCTGCACACAAACAATCAAACAACTGATTCTCTGGGTGTCCAGAAAACTGAACCAAAGAAAACAAATTGGTCCACAGTCCAGCAGGACAGCTGATCAAACTGCCCTCCTGATAACCTCAGGCCCATTTCATGGTCAAAATACTAAGTGACTCCAGGTCACCTCTGACCCCTCACCTGTGTGTCCAGCAGGTTGAAGTATTCCATGGACTCTTCCATCCGTCCCTGGCCCCTGATCTCAGGTCTGCCACACTGTGGACAAACCAGGTGATCGACACTCTTCTCTTTAATGGCCGAAGAAAAAAAGGTCTTAAAACACGTCTGACACAGGAAACAGGAGCAGTGAGTCATGGTGATGATCTACAGGAAGTACAGACAGAAGAAGAGGAAAAAGGAGCAGAGAATCATGGTGAGTATCTACAGGAAGTACAGACAGAAGAAGAGGAAACAGGAGCAGTGAATCATGGTGATGATGTACAGGAAGTACAGATAGAAGAAGCTGAATGAAGCTGTCTGGTCTCTGATTGGTCAGGACAGAAGGTGCATCTCTCACCTTGCTGAAGGACACCTGCTCCTGACAGATGGGGCAGCTATGAGTCAGAAATTTGAGGGCTGATGGGAAATCTCTGTTTAGTTGGACCGCTTCTATGACATCACTGGGAACGAAGCTCTGTCCCTCCATAGACATCAGAGACAGGAAGATGGCGGCCCGGTCTGGAGGAAGCAGAGTCGCCATCTGAAAGAGGAAGAGGATGATGAGGGAAGTGAGACCTGCTGAGACCAACTGAAAACCTTCTCACCTTGGTGTGGTCCATTTCAGCTCCTGGATGTGACTGTAGTCTCTTTGGACTGAGGACTGGATGAGGTCTAGAACCTGGAACCAGAAGCACAGAGCCAGCCATGTGTTTGTCTCTGGCTGCTTCTGATTGGACCATTCGTACAGGTGAGTCACTCTGCAGGTCTCTGCTGGACTCTCTGTCCACCCTCAGAGCTCCCATCATCCTGCTGAGGTGTTCTGTGGGGGGGAAACCTGCAGAGACAAAATCCAGGCAGAGTGACACCACAGAAATACTGTAGAACTGGAGTGCTGTGGTTTCAACCCGCCAACTGCTGATGTTATCTTTGGCTGTAGCTTTACTAGCTGTTAGCACAGTTAGCAGTGGAGCAAGCAGTCGTACAGCTGACTGATGTCTGCCCAGATCGTGGAAACCAGCCTGGGAGCGGCGGAGGCCAGTTGGACGACTGGAGATACAGGACAAAGGTGATTCACAGCAACGATAACTTCAGGGACGACAGCGGACGGGAACAGGAGGGAGGTGAAGGGGAGGAACAGCCAGAGATAGTCGGACATTATCGCCGTGTAGAACCAGAATAATGTCAAATAGCAGCTAACGAGGCAAAGAAGCTTGTGCACCATAGTGAACTTGCTGCAATATACAACTGCCAGCTGAAGCTACAGGGTCTCTACAGGTACAAAGTGGTATTACCAGACAGGAGCTAACTAGTTAGCCTGCTAACTTCAGTAGATTTCTCTGTAGCACCACATAAATATCTTGGACATAACGCCAACATGCTGTCTCTTCGTATTCTGTTGATGGTATTTACTCATTTTCAATGTTTTGAACTGAAATTGTGGACTAATTGGAGGGAATGTTGCTTCAAGTTTCCATCCTTAATGATGTTGAACTGAAGGCAGAGTGAATCTCTGTAGGTTGGAGGTGTCATGTGACTGTGTTCGTAGACATGAGCTCAGGTGTTTCCTGCTGCTGTCTCACCTGGGGAGGAGGAGGAGGAGGAGGAGGCACTCAGGAAGGGGTGGTTGGAGGAGGAAGACACAGGAGCACTGAAGTCGATCCCCAGCAGTTCCTCAATGTACGACTTCTGTGGCCTTCCTTCCATGCTCCGCTCCTGCTGGATGGCTGAAAAATAGGGGGAGGAGCTTCATTAGATTTGATAGAGGCAGTGCCAAACAGTTAACATGTTATCAAGCATGTCGTCACCACCACAGAACCACACTTTACCTGCCTGTGCAGAGGAGGAAGTGAGCGGGAGATGACGGCTGCTGTTCTGGATGCTGCAGGAGGAGAAAGTCAAATAAAAACAACTGGGAATCTAAATTGTAGGCAAAAACACCTTATGTGCAGATAACATCTGAGTCAATATCGGTTGACCTGGCCAGGTACTAATTATTACCAATGATCAGCAAGGCTGCAGAGCTGGGCAGGTTATCAACATGATTTGATTGGTTTAACAGCTGGATTTGGGTGGGGTTAAAGGCCATCGTTATTATTTCATGAAAGAAGAACACAAAATATCACCGCCGGTTCTGCAGATGTGCATTAGCTTCTCTTTTAATGTTTAATTTGTCTAACAAATACACAGAACCCGCAGCCACCATCCAGTCATGATCAATGTTTAACCAATCACACGGACGCTGATAATGTCTGACAAGCTTCACCAAGCGATCAGCAGGCTTCGGTTTGGGCTCTGACCTTCCAGCTGAACGTGACACCTGCACGCCTTCAGGAGGCGGGGCTTCTGCAGCAGACCTGGAGTAAAGGGGCATGTCCTTCTGGAAGGTCTGCCTCATCTCTGACACGAGCAGCGACAGGGTGGACACACCCTGACAGGAAGTGACACGCACAACATAAAGGTTTTTGTAGTCTGCCGTCAATCTTGCTTTAATCAAATTAACTATTCAAATGAATTCTTCGTGAAAGAAGAGAGATTTGAGCAGGTTCTGTAGGCTCAACCTGGTCCCAGGTGAGGCACATTCAGGGTCCCTAATGGGCTACCTCAGCTCGAACAGGGAGACCAGGGTCCCGTGCCGAGAGGCTCGTTGCCCAACTGGGCCCCCTGAAGTGCTCCAGGAACCTGGAACCATCCCCCACCACTACTATCACAATGTGGACTACGAGGTATTTGTTCACAGACACAGTGAAATTGGATTCGTCCAACCTTAAATAAATGAGAATAAAGAATGGTTCAATAAATACATTGATATGCAATTAAATACCCCCAAAATAACACTGAAATAAATAATACATAAAATAAAGAATAAGTGCGAGCATCAATTATTTCATAAAACACAAAATATGTTTTTGTTAGAATTTTCTTTCCTTTAAAATTAATTGTCTATAAATGCCATTTAATTTTCAATTTTAAAAAACATCTCTCCACACATATTTACAGGAGGGTCAACTGTGATCACAGTGCAAAGGACAACAGTTGGCAAAAAATAAAAGGAAAACAAATTTTTTAAAAATGCAAATAAGGAGGAATGTATAAACTAAATAAATGGCAGAAGCAAATGGAGATGGAATTATGTCAAAATTTATAAATTAATGAACGTCTAGTTTATCATTGTTTTTGTTCCATTAATTGGCATTTCACTGCATTTACTGAGTCATTGCTTCGTTAATTTAGTTTGCAATTTCAGTCCTCCACACACAGAGGAAGCTTTTCCTATGCTGGCTGATCACAGAGGTGGTGGGTTGTGCTCAAACTCTCCTGCGTGTGGTCTCACGGAGTTGCGGACCAGGACATGGCCCTGCTCAGACCCCTGTGAAAGCTGACTGAGCATGCTCGGTGGGTCTTACATAAGTCCAGTTCTTCAGTCCGTCCAGACTGATGATTCCAGTGGCGTCCACGCAGGAGCAGCACGGGTTGATCATCATGGATAAGGATGGACGGACGTAACAGCGAGGTCGGGACACTGGGTGCGTCTCATGAAGCCAGATGCACACTGGGATATTATACACACTTCCTGTAAAGATGGCAAGGAGTGAACTAAACCAGAGCAGGACATGGCTGGACCAGATATAACTAGATTAGATGAGACGGGTTTTACGGTGGCCCTGGAGGTTGAAGCACTACAACATGTTTTGTGAATTGCCATCTCAGTGATGATGTAACTACAAACAACAGCAAATTTCAGAATGGAGTTTGGTTGAACAGGCTCTCCATGCTGAAGACGATTAACAATTCATGTCACCTGAGCTGACTTTCCTTCTCTTAACGAGCCGTCGACAGGACGGCAACATAAAGCGTATTTGTTACTTCCAGGCTGGATTACTGTAATTCTTTATTTTCAGGTTGCCCTAACAAAATTTTAAAAACTCTTCAGTTAATCCAAAATGCAGCAGCGCGTGTACTGACTAGAACTAATATCAGAGACCATATTTCCCCCGTACTGGCTTCTCTGCACTGGCTCCCAGTTAAATTCAGAATAGAATTTAAAATCCTTGTCCTCACCTACACATCTATTCATGGTCAGTCACCATCTTATCTTGAACAGCTCATAGTACCCTATCGCCCATCCAGAACCTTACGCTCCCAGGATGCAGGGTTATTGGTGGTCCCAAGAATCTCCAAAAGTAGAATGGGAGGCAGAGCCTTCAGCTATGAAGTTCCTCTCCTGTGGAACTATCTTCCAGTCTTGGTACGGGAGGCAGACACACTCTCTGATTTTAAGAGTAGGCTTAAAACCTTCCTTTTTGATAAAGCTTATAGTTAAGGCTGGCCTATCTAGCCCTTAGTTATGCTGCTATAGGCTTAGGTTGCTGGGGGAACACTCCATGATTCACTGAGCTTTCTTCTCTCCCCCCTCTGACTCCGACTCCTTCTCTGTTCCTGTAAATGTCCATATCCTTACACTAACTTTACTTCTTCCCCGGAGTCGTTGTGCTTTACCATCCTGCAGGTTTTTCTAGGTCGCGGTGGGAGGTGCTGCTGTGGTCCTGCCTGATGTCTCCTGGACACATTAGGAAAGGAGATCCTGTGACTTGGATCCTAGGCTGGATTTCCAAGTGCAAATCGGGATCAATAGACTACACCTGCTTCTGGATCACTACACTTCACATATCCCTGGATTTACAGATTCTACATACTCTTGGACTCAGCAACACCCAGATCTTGCTACATGGAGTACAATGACTCCTGGACCAACAGAGTCCACCTGCGTCTGGATCACTAGACTTTCCATACATCTGGATTTATAGAATCCACAGACTCTGGGACTCATGGATGTTTTATACATTCTAAGTGAACTGTTGTTATCATGTTTTTGTGTTCTGTACAAGTGACATTTATTGCACGTCTGTCCGTCCTAGGAAGAAGGATCCTCCTCTGTGGTTCTTCCTGAGGTTTCTTATTTTCCCTGTTTAGGGTTTTTTTTTAAAAAGTTTTTCCTCACCCGGTTCGAGGGTCTAAGGGCAGAGGATGTCACATCTGTACAGTTCGTCAAAGCCCAGTGAGATAATGTGTAAACTGTGATTTCGAGCTATTCAAATAAAATTTGATTTGATTTGATAAAGCAAGACAGGAAGTGGGCCTGAACGCCACCTGTGTTCTTCTTCTGTGAACGGTTAAAGGTCACATTTAACTTCACGACATAAGGGAAACACGGATGTGTTTTTGTATATTTTCACTATCTGCTTACTGAGAGGAGGCATTTTTCCTTTTTTCGATAAAGAATGACTTGATTTTCTGCCTGATGGTTCATGAGATGGTTTCTGGTTTTGGCTGGTTCGGAAGGTGGCGAGGCGATGTGAGGATAAGTGAGATGTCAACATCAGCTGTTGGCAGCACATCGCTTCAAACGGCCGACGGAATACAGCAGGAAACATAATTCACCTTCATAGTGAACAGGAACAGTCCCAGCCAGGTACACCAGCTTCTTCTTCTCTTTGTTTGGAAAACCTGTCAGGAGGCAACACGACACCTTCACCTCCAGCTTTATTGATCACTACCTATCAGCCACGACTAATCAATCAACCAGCCACCATTCACTTCCACACTAGTCGGTGCCCACAATTCTCAATTTTTTCCTTAAAATGTATATTTTTCTCTCCAGGTAAATTTTTCTTGTCTTTAAATTCTGAGAAACAAGAATTTTGACCTTTTTTGTTTGTTTTTTTTGCAAAATTTTGACACTTTGTACATTTCAGTCAGATTGTTTTCCCCTTCAGAATTCAGAATTTTTTAATTTTTTTTTTTTTCATCAGTTTTCCCTCAAAATTAAAAAAAACAAACCAAAACAAAATAAAAAAAAAACCTGAATGTGTTTTCTGAAAATTGAGAGAAAAAGGTCAGAATTTTGATTTTATTCCCGGAGCCTTTTTTCTTGGTTGCTGGTCTGTGTTGTGTCTCACAATACCACAGACAAACTCGCCGTTCCAGGCACCAGAACACGAGCACGCTCTACGTTCTGTGAGGTCAAATGTTCCTGTCAAAGGCTCTGCTGGCCTTGGAGAGACCGTTTCAATCAAATCAATGTATTTCATGTAAAATCACAAATTACAGCGCGTCAGCGGCTGGCAGCCGTCTCAGGGCCCGGTGGAATCACCGCGAGCTGAAGGTGCGTTTATGTTGACTAAAATAGGGTTTATTCTGACACCAGTCCTCTTTTCCTCCAAACCAGGGATGTGCCTTAACTGCAGGTTACATTCTATTGATGAGAACTAATGCTTCTAATAGTTTATTGATCGCAGAGGGGAAACTGGTCAACGTTAAAAAAATATGGAGGATGAAGAACGATAAAAAGTTGCACAAGTAAGAAAAGGAGTCAGAACAGACCCAGGCGGCTGCATGCACTGTAAAATATTGTACATCTTCTCTTTCAACAGCCTGATCATTCAGAACATCACCACAACTCCTGTTTCCACAATGTCCAGGTCTGGTCCTTCAGCAGACTTTTATTGTGAAAGCCACGCAGGAAGTTCAGCGGTGGTGTTTGTACTTACAGTAAAAATCCACGTAGAGACGAAGATCAGAGAAGACTGAGCGAACCCTCCAAAGGTCAGACAGAGTCTCTGCTGGGTGAGTGTACCGACACTGAGGAGGAGAGGAGAGGAGGAAGGGGGCGAGGGGAAAGATGGGGAGGAAGAGGAGCAGGGAGTGGAAGGATGGGGGAGAGGCCAGCCAAGGAGAGGGGGAAGGGGTGAGAGGAAGGATGGAGTGGGAATGGAAGAGGAAGAGGAGGAGGAAGAACAGACGCAAAAGAAAGGGAGGCTTGAAGCAAAGGAGAAGGGAAGAAGTAGGAGTGGTGGAAGAGGGAGGAAAGAAGAAAAGGAGAAAGGGGGAACAGAATGTAAAGGAAAAGATGTGAGGCAAGAAGAGAGGAAGGAGAAAGGGGAGCACAGAAGACGACGTGTGGAAGAAAAAGAGGCGAGGAGGAAAGGAGAAGAGATGTAAAAGAAAGAGGAGGAAGATGTGAAGCAAGGAGGGGGAGGAGAACAGGGAGCAGAGAGGAGCAAACCATTGGAAGAGGCGCGGGAGTAGGTAGGATAGACCGAGGAGAAACGGAAGAGAGGAGGAGGAGTTCCTCGGGTTAGGTCTTGTTGTTTTTAGCAAGCAGCTAATCTCCCCGTCGGTTAGCTTCCGCTCTAGTGAAGCGCCAAGTTGTTTACAGAGCAAATAAGTTTTAATTTGATCGATAAAAGGTTCAAACTTTGGTTCTCACCTCCGTCAGAGTCCGCAGCTCCGCCTCAGCTCCGACTCTCGGCATTTTACCCCCAAACTCAACTCTTAAACTGTTTGTGTGCACCTGCTGACGAGCTAACGGGCTGCTGACAGGAGGCGAGCATTGTCACACGACACACCCACATCCGCTCCCACCTTTTCACATTAAAAGCCCGATGACGAGTCCGACAGCAGCAAAGTCTCAAATGTTTGCTCATTTCAGGCATTTAATCATTAGCATGTAAATGACTAATAGTTTTTTAATGAAATAATTACTTCCGTCATGTTGTTCTAAAATGTCGACCACTCATCTGCCCAGTAAAGGTAATTTATTAACTGGAGAAAGACTTATAAGTCGACTGTCTTTGTTTCATTTCCTGCTCTGGATTTGATCATTTGACTTTCATAACTTCATAAACAGCTAAATCAGCTGCAGTTATGTGAATTTTGGTGTTTGTCAGAAGAGCCCTAATTGAAAAAAAAAAAAAAAAATCTTATTGAACAGGTTTACTCCGCACAGCTGATTACAATTTGACACCATGTGACCCCTGTGAGGAATGACAGCTCAACAGGAAGTGACTGTGATGCTTTATTGATCTTTGAACATAGATTCTCCGATAATTCAACGAACAGAACAGCTGTGAAATTATATTTACATAAACGACTAAACTAAGGATCAATATTACAGCTCTTGATTATTCTGCTGACAAACTCCCATCAGCCCCTGCACAGGAAGTCTGCCTCAGACGGGTGTGGCCCTCCATTCCTTGCCCTCAGTGAGAGCTCTCGGTTGGTGTATGAACACGCTGTATCGGACGCCCTGATTGGCTGCCGCCCTGACGAACCGGCTGTTTGCCGTCATGGTAACGGCCCTCAGCGTGTCTCCGGTGCCAAAGATCATGAGTGAGCGGTGGTTTACTTTGGCGCTTGGCGTGAGCCTTAGCGTGCGCTCTGAAGGTTGGTCGTCCACCAGGAGGAGGCGAGCCAGCAGCTTTTGAGCGCGCTCTTTCTCACCCGGCCCCCCCAGCGTGTCCAAGATCACCTGGAAGTCATGGACGGCGGCGCGGCAGGCGAAGAGCTCTTTCCCCTCCATGAAGGCGTCGAGCTGCGGCAGCACCTGCTGGCGGCGCTCCTGAGCCGCCTGCTCCGTCAGCACCGGCTCCCTGAAGGTGAAGTGGCAGCGGCCGTGACTCAGCGATGACACGTATGTGATGAGGGTGGTGATGTCGAGGTTGAGACGCTGACACTCCTCCACCTGCACCTGAGCGGGGAATGCCAAGCTGGCCACCACCGTGCTGCGGTCGACTCGGGTCAGCTCAGACTCCTCCTCATCTTCCTCCTCCTCGCTATCATCATCTGGTTCCTCCTCCTCATCCTGCCCTTCGTCTCCTCCCTCCTCCGTCACCACAGTGTTGACGGCGACAATGTCCCCGCGGACGGAGATGCCCATGTCCCTGAGGCGGTCGGCCATGGGGCAGGAGACGCCGTTGTAGAAGGCAAAGACGATGTGGGGGTGTTGGTACTGGACTGGCTGCTGGCGGCTTGCCTGCAGGAAGTCCTCAGCCTGCCTGATGATGCTCTTGTCTCCATACTGGCCCCGCCCCTGCCAGATGTTGTGCAGAGCCTCCGCCTTCCTGCCCACTGCCTTCACCCATGTGTGTCCCCCATTGGCCACTACGTCCACCACCAGAGTCTGCCTGCACCCGCCGGCATCCTGGTATGTGAAGACGTGCAGGAGAGCGACCACACCTTCCAGACTCTCCGCCGACTCCACGATGGCGGTCAGGTGGGTCAGGTTGGTGCTGTGCAGGTGGGACTCTTTGACCTGCAGCTCTCCAGCCTCCACCCGCCGCAGGAAGCGTAGCTCCGCTCGCAGCTTACCGCACAGCTTCTGGTGACCCTCCACGCCCTGACAAAGCTGCTCCGCCCGCTGCAGCAACGCCTGGGCGGAGCAGATTCTTTGCTGCAACGTCACCTGTAGGGACATGTCTGCTACATCATACCTGAGGAGGACAGACAGACAGACAGGTCAACACCTGGACAATGACATCACAACAATCAATCCTCAGCACATATGTAACACTTCCTATCAGGGCTGTGTTTGGGGGCGGGGTCTCACCAATTACTGAAAAAGAAAAACTTTATTCACTGATTTTGTAACATTGGCAATTTCTGACTTTGCCAGGAGCCTAACTCAGCAAAAAAACAAAACAAAAAAAACACAGCTTTCCTTTGTCCCTGTGGTCAAACTGACCTACATATTACAGTGTTCCCTTTGGTCAAACTGGCCTAAACTTGCTGTGTTCCCTGTAGTCAAACTGGCCTACATGTTGCTGTGTTCCCTTTGGTCAAACTGGCCCCTTCCGGGCATAGGCCAGTTGTCAGATGCTGCATTCGTTAGGGACAACCACAAATAATTAAGTTCAAGATCGGGGGATTGTCTTGATTCCTCGTTACACTAAATCTCTTCTTAAAACACATCTGGTTTCCATTTCCCACCAGTGCAACATGATACCTTTGCACCATAGAACCGAAATTTCATTCGGTTCTATGATATTTCTTTTTGCTAATTTAAAGGTCTTCCTCCTGGGAAATTTGGCGAAGAGATTAATTATCACGTAAAAGGGACTCAAAGCGTGCCTGCCTGGGCTAGTTAACATGTGTGTCCTGACACGCGTAGCCGCATTCAGCACTACTGCTACTAGATACGTGAAAAGTCCCTCCCAACCTGAATGACAGGAAACACAGAAATCAAAGGAAGAACACGACACTTCTGTCTTATGAGGACTCTAATAACGGAGGTAGGTGTATTTTAACGCGTGCGGAAACAATTTAATGCTGTTTTAATCCTGTTCACCTTGATCCGGACCTGTCTGATTTCATCCACGGGGTGACAACAACAGTGTCACAAAATCAGTTTGTGGAGCACCTTTAAAACCAATTATCAATTAATGTAAAATGATGGTTAACTATGACTTCTCTAATTCGAATTTTCGATTCATGGCAGCTATATGCTTTTAAAGTCTCCCTGAGCGGAGATAAGAGATTTAAGAATCTCTGACGTCATCACAATGTAAAGTCTATGTGCCAAGCAGGAACTCGTGGGCGGGGCCAGTGGAGCAAATACTTCCAGGAAGTAAACCTGGAAGCTAAAGAACATCTAGGCGTAGGATCCTGGTGAGCAATTTTTAATCAGATTGAGCAGATAGGCAACTTTGGATCTAGAATCTCTGTCTTTCCTCTCCAGAGATTTTAAGACCCAGGGCATGATGGGAAACAGCAGTTTGGTTTGGTTTCAAGAAAAATAAATGTTGATTTTTTTTCTGATTTTGAAGGTTTATTGACAGTCCGCATGTTGTCTGGCTGACGTTTCAATGACAATGACTTAATGTCCAGATTTATTGACCTCTGTTATTAGACATGGGCTGATTCAATCATTGTGGTATTTAGCACCTCAGTGACGACATCTGTATACACGTGAAGCCTCTGTCTCAGCCACTCACGAGCAGCTCGTTAGCTCTGATGCTAACCCTGTCTTCACCGCGAAACCTGACGTTAGTGGGCTAGAGCCGTGTGGAGTTTGCCATGTCGCGTTTCCGGTCTTTTAAATACAGAAAAACCCGCTCGGACGACAAACAGAACTTTGACTTACGGTGACGTGTGGGCCAAACATACAGGTTCGTCTCCAGATAACAGCTAGATGCCGCTCTGCTCCGCTGGCAGGAAGAACAATAAGGTGACGTCCGTTCTTCTTCTTCTCTTGCTGAGACCGTGCGGGGAAACTGTCGTTTGCGGGTTCGTAGGTTTTATTTTCAGAAGTACCTTTCAGAGACGTCACAACACCAAATATAGATTTATTACTAACCTTTAATAATAATACATGAATTTAAACGAATATAATCACTTTAACCACTATTTAGCTAAATCTTACGTCCATAAAATGAAGTCTGACACATTCATTTTCTACCACTTATCCCGTTAGGGGTCGCTGGAGCCTATCTCAGCGTCTTGGGGCGAAGGCGGGGTCACCCTGGACAAGTCGCCAGTTCATCGCAGGGCTGACATATAGAGACAAACGACCATCCACACTCAAATTCACACCTACTGGCAATTTAGAGTGACCAACTAACCTACTCCAGTTTTGCATGTTGTTGGACTGTGAGAGGAAGCCTTAGTACCCGGCGAAAACCCACGCAGACACAGGGAGAACATGCAAACTCCACAGAAACGTTCTGACCCAGAATCGAACCCAGGACCTTCTTGCCGTGAGGCGACAGTGCCGCCAGTCTAATACATTTTAAATATAGGTCGAATACGTAACAATTAAAAATATGAAACTAGCAAAAAATATCTATTACTATTTTTTTCAAATTTATTCTTTTTGTTTAGCAGACCTCAAATTTGTAATGTGACATTAAACTCTGGGAGGCAAATGGTTAATACACCTAATCGCACTGAAACTATTTTAAAAGGTAAAACACACAAGTCATCATACAATTGTTAATAAAAACATAGAAGTTGAAAAAGACAATTATAATATCTCAGTTCTAAATAGTTTAGTTTGCTCAATACAGAGATCACCTCTCTCAATATTTAGTCGTCATTATTGTTCCCAGAGTAAAGTGCCACCTTAAAAGGATTCAAAACTGACCGACTTAAGGAATTTGCATCAGTCCTTAAAAAGAAATGTTTTCCCCAACAAGGAAATTAAATGAATAAAGTAATTTGTAACGTCACAGATTAAAATCAGCTTTGACATGCTTAAAACGTGACAACACAAAGTACACATCTCACCTGACTCAGCATTACCTCAAATCTTTAACTTCCTCTAGTTAGTTTTTTAAACTGAAAGAATCGTACATGTGTCTCCTGTTATTTTATTTACTCATCCGAAGCAGTGTTGATAGGTTGAAAACATAAGAAGCACTTAGCTTTAAGTTAGATTATGTGATGAATTGGTAACCCTGTATTAGTCATTGTAAATAATCTATTTTTAGTGATTATAGACGATAGATGAGTTGAGTTGTGAGGATGAAATAACATTTGACAGAAACAATAAAACAAAAAAACAACAAACTGCAGGAGACAATAAATACTTTAATGATCAGTTGATTGACATGCTGATCGGAGCTAAGGCACATGAAGCCATGAGGTCAGCGGTCAGGTAGCTTCAGGCTCGTCACCTGCTCCGTTTGACACGAGTTATAAAAAGACAGGTACACAGAGCAGGTGAGACGCCGCGTTAGCGCTAATATAAAAATAATCATCATCATAATTCAGTCCAATCAGGGGTAGCTCACCTGCACACAAACATAAACACAGTTAACCTGACAGATCACCTGGCCGTTCATCGCAGACCGTCAGACCGTTTGCCAGGAGCTCAGAGGTCACACAGCAGGGGGAGGAGGAGTCAGGGGTCACGACCTTTTATCAGCTTTTGGCCTGTTTCCTCTTCTGAACGAGTTCCGCCAGCATCTTATATCGAATCATACACTCCTCCTGGAGACAAACACCACAAACCAATCAGCCAACAATCACCACAGACACGCTCACATTAGCCTGAAGGTGACCACGTGTGTCCCCCAGGGTTCTGTTCTGGGGCCCATCCCTCAGTATTAGACCTAGTTGGATAAGGTGCACTGTCACACGGAGCAGGGATGTGCACTAGTACACGAGTACTCTTTGGTGGGATCATTATTCGGGTGACATTGCGCTGCTACGTGTGCACGTGTTTTCAACACTAGTATAGCTTAGCTGGCGTTACAGGCACCATGGCAGGAAATGCTTTGACGAAAAGACGACAATGATGACATGGAATGAAGATACGTACGTGCACGTGAAAACTTATAGAAATACCAGTTGGATGTTTAACCACACGAGACAGAGACGGACAGGAAGTCATCACATGCTAACCCTGCCGTGATGCTACCAGAGCTGCTAAAATGGCGACTGGAGATACGTTCCCATTAAGTTCTGTGGAAGGAGAAGACTTTTGCAAGCTCAAGCAGAGGACACTCGACACGATTTTTTGCCAGAGTTTACTCTCAATTCGCAGTTGGGCAAAGTCTGCGCGTTGGGGACAGTGGACATGGCTTAGTTGGCACAAGAATCTGTGCATACGTGCGGGGAACAGACCCGACCTCAGTCGCAGAATCTGGACGCAGTCAGGTAGTGTGAACTGATTAATGACCCGACTGCAAACACTTGTTGCCATCCGCCAATGAAAAAGAGAGGGTGGGACACAGGAAGCAATGTCAGAAGACGACGGGAAGTAGAAGGAGTATCAAAACAACGATGGTGCCCTCGCGAGTGTCTGTGCGAACACAGCGTCACCTCGTCATCCTCGCGTTTATCAGTTCCAACTAAAAAATGAATGTCCAGCAGCACCAGTGATCTTCAGACTGTGAATCCGTCTCCTGTTTTCTAACGTCAGATGGACACACAGGCTGTGAACAGTGACACATGCAGACTGTCCATCATCCTCACCTTGGTCTTCCCAGGGACCACTTTGGCGATGCGGTCCCAGCGTTCTGCTGTACCCCGGGGGAACTGTTGCAGAGCAAGTTCCAGAAGTTTCTGTTGGTTCTGAGTCCAGATGGCGGGTTCTGTCTTTTCCTTAATCTCCTGAGGCTCCGCCTCCTCTTCTTCCACCGCTGTCGGGTCAAAATCTTTCTGCCGCCGACCTCTGACCTTTTCCTCCCCCGCTTCAGGCGCTGCTGACCTGTTCCTCCGTCTGACTGCCACAGCTGCCTCCTCCTCCTCCTTCTGTTCTTCCTCATAGGCTCCGCCTTCTCTCTGAGTCATCAGGCCGTCAGAAATAGGAAGTGACTTCACAGGAAGCGATCCCTTTAGCTCTGAAAGCTTCACCAGACCTGATAGAACACAAACATAAAGATTTGACCAGAACTGAGCCTTAGCGGAACTTCACACTGACAGGAGAACCTGACAGAGGCAGCAGAACCTCACGGGGACAGAAGAAACTCAGAGAGACCGCAGAACCTAATAGATACAGCAAAAGCTGACTTGAGTTAGCAGAACCTGACAGAGACAGCAGGACCTGACAGAGACAGCAGAACCTCATAGAGACAAGAGAAAAGGACAAGAGAACCCGACAGAGACCGCAGAACCTAACAGAGACAGCAGAACCTGACAGAGGCAGCAGAACCTCATGAGGACAGAAGAAACTCAGAGACCGCAGAACCTAATAGAGACAAAAGAACCAAAGAGAGACAGCAGAACCTGACAGAGGCAGCAAGACCTGACAAGGCCAGCAGAACCTAACAGAGACAGCAGAACCTGACAGAAGCAGCAGGACCTGACAGAGACAGCAGAACCTCACATAGACAGCAGAACCTCACAGAGGCAGCAAGACCTAACAGAGACAGCAGAACCTCACAGACACAGGAGAACATGACAGAGACAAGAAAACCTGACAAAGACAGCAGGACCTGACAGAGACAGCAAAACCTAACAGAGACAGTAGAACCTGACGGACACAGCAGAACCTCAGAGAGACATTAGAACCTAACAGAGACAGAAGAACCTGACAGACACAGCAGAACCCGACAGAGACAGCAGAACCTGACAGAGACAGCAGAACCTGATTGAGACAGCAGAACCTGACCGAGACAGTAGAACCTGACCGAGACAGCAAAACCTGACAGAGGCAGCAGAATCTCAGAGAGACATTAGAACCTGACAGAGAGAGAAGAACCTGACAGAGACCGGACAGTAGAATGCTTACCTGGGGTGTGGGTCACATTGTCTTTGACCTGTTTGACTTTAGTTGTCACCTGCAGAGAACAACTCAGTCAGTTTGTGAGATTTAGAGGAACCTTTAGTTTTTGTTTTCTCAGAGTCACGTTTCGGATCAGTACACGCTTTATAGCTTTTTAGATTTATAAACAGCTCCTGGAAGGGAGGACAAGTTTAACTGATTTTAAACATGCTTACATCAGTCACAGATCGTCCCAGTTCATGAGCAATCTTCTCCCAGCGACCCGGAGATCCTCCAGGGAATTTAACCATCAACCTGCTGAGGAGGCTGAGCTCGTACTCCGTCCAGTCTGCCGCCTGTAATCACAGAGGAAGCGACATCACAAAGGTATCAATCGCACCTGTAGTTCTCTTCAATATCGGTAGTCTGCAGCCTGAGCACAGTTAAGTTGTGAAGTTGTGAACATCACATATTCAAAAATTATTCTTCCTCAGACATTCTATCTTTCATCTTATCACAGTGCAAACTGATCATTAACATGATCCAACCTTCTTCTTCGAGGCTCTGCGGTCCTGCAGCCAGTCGTCCATCTGGTCTTCAATATCCTCGATGGATGTCATCTCGTCATAACTCTGGTAGTTCAGGTTCTCCAACGACGACTCATAAACAGGAAACTCCACCTTTGGCTTTTTGACCTTTGGCCTCTTCTCACCTGAACAGACAGGGACATCATCAGGTGAGGAGGCCAGACGGGAAGTGACAGTGAACATCGCCAGGTAACAGAACTCAGACAGGAGGTGACACTGAACATCGCCAGGTGACAGAACTCAGACAGGATGTGACACTGAACATCATCAAGTGACAGAGGTCAGACAGGAAGTGACAGTGAATATTGCCAGGTGATGGAGCTCAGACAGGAAGTGACAATGAACATCGCCAGGTAATGGAGGCCAGGCAGGAAGTGACACTGAACATCATCAAGTCACGGAGCTTAGACAGGAAGTGACAGTGAACATCGCCAGGTAATGGAGGCCAGGCAGGAAGTGACACTGAACATCATCAAGTGACAGAAGTCAGACAGGAAGTGACAGTGAACATCGCCAGGTGACGGAGCTTAGACAGGAAGTAACAGTGAACATCACCAGGTGATGGAGGCCAGGCAGGAAGTGACACTGAACATCGCCAGGTGACAGAACTCAGACAGGAAGTGACACTGAACATTATCAAGTGACAGAGGTCAGACAGGAAGTGACAGTGAACATCGCCAGGTAATAGAAGCCAGACAGGAAGTGACACTGAACATCATGAAGTGACAGAGGTCAGAAAGGAAGTGACAGTGAACATTACCAGGTGATGGAGCTCAGACAGGAAGTGACACTGAACACAGGAAGTCTATAATCTAAGAGATACCTTGAACTCACAAACAACACTGGCTAATTGTGTGTGCATGTTTACATTAAGCGAGTTACATTTGAGAAAGAAAAACCAGAAACTACGGCTGCCGTGGAAACAAATAATATAAAAATTGTTTACGCGTGGCAACTTCCTGTTCAGCTTCAGCTTCTTCTCTCTGCTGCTGCTTCATCTGCTGGTAGTCCTCATAGTACTGCTTCACCTCCTGAAACACACAGAGAGCAGGAGTGAGACTAGGACCAGGACCAGGACCCAGACCAGACAGCAGGACTGAGCTTCCAAACTACCTGGACGGTCTGTGGCAGGTTTTTGATGGACAGGTAAAGCCAGATGCTGAGCTTCAAAGGGAGGATGTCCTGCCATTGAGGTCGCTCCTGAGCTCTACAAGAAATGAATAAAAAAAAAAAAAACCCCAGCAAATACAAAGAAAGCAAGAACAAGAGAAAGTCCAGAGATGGTGTCATAGCTGTACCTGTCAGTCCGGTCCTGGCCAATACACCTGAGGTCCTCGGCCGGTCTGGAGCTCAGTTTCTTCTTCTTCTCTTTCTTCTTCTTGCTCAGGACCTCGTCCTGGAAACACATGACAGGAACGGCTGCCTGACTTCGTTTTCTGATTGGATTTCAGTGTTTCTGTTAAGTTGTAATTGCCCGCCTCACCAGCTGTTTCTCCAGGTATATGGACCAGATGACAGCGTAATGTCCCACGGTGAGTATGAGGAAGAGGAGGAAAGCCAGCTCAGCGTTGCTCATCCTCCTCACTCTTCTGTAGTAAAAGACTGGCTGTCGCCAATCAGGAAGTCCGTTGACCAGGATGTCGTCATACCTGCGGACGCATACAAACTGTATTTATACAACAGGAATTACAAACTAGCAGGTTGTCAGTCACAGGAAGTCGAGTTGCGTTGCAGAGGTACGATGATTAGTCACAGAGTTCTGGGGACGAGATGCAGAGGTGTGGCTCTGCCCTCTGATTGGCTGACAGTTGTACTCACTTGCGTCGTCTCTCCTCGTCTTTCAGGACTTCATAAATGGCCACCAGCTGAAAATATAACAATCTCAGAGTGAATTGTTCGAACATCAAATCTGACGTCTTTCAGCTGGTTTTAAGGACAAACATCAGTTGTTGCACTTCAGTGTAACGTGAGGTTGGTTTGGTGAGACGTGACTGGCTGGGATTTACTGCTGCTGTGCAGCTGATTGCTTCATGAACTCCTGACTGACAGTGGCTGCTAACGAAGTCCAGGAGTGTGTTTTCCATCAACCAGCTGAGATTGTTTAACAGAACTGAAGTGGGGGTCAACAATAGAGACTGAGTAGGTTTCACGGCCTGCAGAAGATGATTAGGGTCACGTGTTTTATTTGAGTTAGGGGGAATGTTAAAACTTCTGTCTTTTACTTCAGAATTATGAAACAAAAATTCTTTTTCTTAAATTTCTGAATAAAAGAACAGAGAACAAAGTGAGAACTGAAGTAAAAATATTCCCCATCATCCTCCTCCTCTGTATACGGACGGGAAACACCACGCGTGTTTCTGTAGTTACTCTCACTGCCAGAAGGGGGAGATAGATGTTCCATACTGCAGGTTTAGCATAGCGACTGGATCAGCACCCCCCATCGCCGTCATCATCATCACCATCATCTTCATCATGTGTGTGTTTCTTACTTGTCTGAACTGAGTTTCAGCGTTTTCATCTTTGTTCTTGTCGGGATGCAGCGTGAGAGACAGCCGTCGATATGCCTTCTTTATCTCTGCCGCCGAGGCGTCCTGAAACAGACAGACAGTGAGACAGACAGGAGACAGACAGACAGACAGTGAGACAGACAGGAGACAGACAGGAGACAGACAGGCAGGCAGTGAGACAGACAGGAGACAGACAGGCAGGCAGTGAGACAGACAGGAGACAGACAGGCAGGCAGTGAGACAGACAGGCAGGCAGGCAGGCAGTGAGAGAGACAGACAGACAGACAGACAGGAAACAGGAGAAAGACAGACAGTGAGACAGACAGTGAGGCAGACAGACAGACAGTGAGACTGACAGACAGACAGACAGGCAGACAGACAGTGAGACAGAGAAACAAACAGACAGGCAGTGAGACAGACAGTGAGACACACAGTAAGGGAGTGAGACAGACAGTGAGTGAGACAGTCAGACAGTGAGACAGACAGGCAGTGAGACAGACAGACAGGAAGTGAGATAGCCAGACAGCCAGACAGGCAGATAGACAGGCAGACAGTGGCTGCAGCTTCTTCTCTGGCGGCCAACTGAGGAGTTTTTGTGGGTTCTGGACGGACGTTTGGACAGAACAAACAGCTTGGGGGGCGGAGTTTAAGTGAGAACTGCGTCCCCTGGTCCCCTGGTCGGACCTGAACTGAACTCGCTCAGCTAAAGCTCAACTAAGCCAAGCTTTACATTAGCTACAGCTGCTAACTAGCTCAGAGCCGCGCGCGCGCGAGGCACTGACGTTAGCTGCTAGCGGCAGCCGTGTTACCATGGAGACATTAGCAGTTAGCACGGACCTGGTCCACAGACAGGAACTGGTAGAAGGTCTGCGGAATCTCCTCGACCAGGTCCAGCAGCTCCAGATCCGCGTCCCAGGCACTCAGAGGCGGGACTGACGACACGAACAGGGTCAGGCAGAACAGAAGGGACCCACACGGACCCTTACGGACCCCCATCAAAGAGACAACGTCACAGCGAGCCACAGGAGACATGGCCGAGGACGCGGGTGGTACTGCGCTCCAGCAGCCAGCTCAGCGACGGACGGCCCGGAAGTTACTGCTATCCCATCCGGGTCGCACTGCCAAAATAAGTGTCGTCTTGGTGCGGCGTCCCAGCGGGGGGCTGCAACGAGTTATGGAACTGCAAAGACTTCGGGCGGGACAAAATTAAAGAGAAGATTAGTTTAAATTCTACCCAACTCAGCTCTGTTTCATATAAAATATTTCTACAATGATAAATTGATCAGAAAACATCCCAACTGCTGAGTTCTCATTTTAATCAGTTTGGATTTTATGAATTTATTGTTGAATTAATAGGATACTTAGTGAAAGGCTTTACTGCGAACCATCAGAATTTAATATCCCATTAAATAAGAAAAAAAAAAATCACATTTGTCATAAAACTCAATAACCGAAATAGATTTCAGGTAAATAATGTCAGAGGAAACGGTCAGAGTTTTAAAAGAGACAAATAAAACAAAATAAAGACAAAGAAGATATATCTACAATTAAGGTTCCTGTTTCCACCTGTGTGACGATGATCCCAGGCTGACGTCATCGTATATCAATAATGCGACGTCAGTTCCTGGTCTGAACCGGCAGGTGGTGCTGTTACACGTTTTATCGCATCAGGACCAGCTGAATCCCCCTCAGCGCCAAACTGCAGTGTTGGATCATCCAATCAGAGCTGTTCACTTTAAACACTGAAACAGACTGGAAACAAGCTGCAGCGGGTACAGCTTACCTGGAAACACCTGGAAATGGCTGGAAACGTCTTGTCCCCTCCCACAGTTTCAAATACGACTAATACCAATATTATTATTTTTATGACGCCACTGTGGACTGTGTCTCACGGCTGTCACAGCCACATGTCACACTTTGAGTTTGGACTTTTTTCTCAGAAATGAAGGAAAAAAGTCAAACGCAAAAATCCTCCACAACACTTTGGTCGTGTTCACACCAGCCTTGTTGAGTCTGGCTGAACCGAACCCTGGAGCGTTTACCGCCACGCTTCGGTTCATTTGGGTCGGTTTGAACGCAGTCCGAGACCTCCGGTGCGAACCAACCAACCGGACTCTGGTCCTCTTTAAACAGGTGGTCACAGAACTCTGAACTCTGGAGCGGATCATCTCTGGTGTGGACCCCATCTGCACCAATGACTGCAAGAGAACCGTCTACACCTCATTTCCTGTTTGGTAGCTGAAGGGGAAGTGACGAAGAGGAGGAGGAGGAGCTACGACAAACAAAAATGGCTTCCGTAAATATGGACAGAAGAGAACATTTGTCTGCTGTTCACGAGAACACGGAGGAGTTCAGAATCTTCAACGAGAGAATGAAGCGGGATGGATTTAACTGACGTGTTGAGAAGCTGCGTCAACGATACGTGAAAATACGTGAAATAAAGACGAATGTATTTTCTAGGACGACCTGGACAGTTTTGAACACAAGATGGAAAAATAAGCGAGGCTCTATTTAGCTTGGTTTAGTTTTAACTGTGTGATCTCATGAGAACCAGCCGACTTCGTGGAACGTTCTCCGTATTGCAGAACGTCTCTCACCAAAGGCGCCAGTGATTAAATGAATCCGACCACACGTTGGTACGACCATCCGCTAACATCTGCTGATGTGCGTCCAGATCGAGACGAGCAGGAAAATAACCTGTTGATGCTCCATCGTGTCGGCTGCAGGAGAAACTGTGAAGGTTTTTGGTTTCAACCAGCCTGACCGTCTGACCAGTAATTGAAGGGAATTCCACGCAAATTCTGGCTTTTGTCTCCAGTTTTACAGTCCGCCTGAGATTTGCCTTTAGTGAACACGAACTAAACAGGCTGAAAGATGAAACAGTGTCTCCAGTTTACATCTGGTCTGTAACAAGGAAGCAACCCTCAGCTATGAACACGACCTTCGACTCATATTCTTACATTTCTTGTAAGGATATAATGTATAAAAAACATGGAGTCGCTGTTTTTATTTCAAATTTTTTCATTTTCACTTGGTAACTATTTTCAGTTTGTTCTGTGGACCAGGCAGCTTCCTACGGAAGACGATTCGGGACACATTTATTAAGTGGGCCTGGTCCTCCTCCTCTTCCTCTGCAGTGCCACACCAACTCTCAGCCTGCGGCTACCACTGCCGCTGACATCTGTCCAGTGATTGGCTGTTACCAGGACCAGACTAGCCTCTCAAGGGGGCTGCTGGACCCCAAATTAGTTGAATAACTTGAGGCTTCATAATATAAATGTAATTTATTTAAATACCACAGAAATGTAGTTCACTAAAACACTTCCGACTCAAAGTGAACTAATACCAGGATACTTACAATATTCCCAAAGAACCACCTTCCGAAATCAAATAAAAATAAAGGAACGACCACAAAAGATAATAAAAACGGGACGTCATCACATTTAATACCACTCGCCTCCAGACATCAGGTAGCTGTGGCGTGTTAGCTTGTATGGGCTGAACACGTGTGTTTCATTTAAAACGATCCATTTAAATTTGAGGTCACACGGGTGAATGTAACATCGGGGTCCGAAGCTTTAAAAACGTTAAAGAGTTGAGTTTAACAAGCTGTCGGTCTGCAGTTTGGAGGACGGTTCGGTTCAGGGCCAGTTCCAGTCCGGGTGCTGTCATGGATGTGGTTGGTTGCAGCGAACAGTTCTCTCTCACGGCAGGGGGCGGGGCCTTATATCACCTGATGTGTCCACCACACCCCCTGACCCTGTTGTTTGGTCACACCCGACCGTTCTGTAGACCGGACTGCATTCTGAGGGCAATGAGGCCACGCCCCGTCCCTCGTAGTGTCCATAGAGGTCTGCGAGTTTCCTGAACCTTGGCCCCCACTCGGTCAGGAAGTCAACGCTCTGCTCAGACTCCAGGGAGGTTGAAGAGTCGGGTGAGTTTAACGAGCTGAGCGACTCGGCAGCCGAGCCGCTGCCCTCGAAGGCGTAGGTCTGCAATGAGTCGTAGGGGGGCGGGGTCAGGTCCAGGTCGGCCTCCTGCAGTCTGTCCCTGATGAACTCCTGGAACAGCCTGTTCTGGTCTGTGGTGGACTGCTGTGTTTCGGGGGCGGGGCCCGGCGGGGTTGTGTCTGGGTTTCGGCGGCTCTGGGTTGTTCTGTTGAGGTGCCTCAAAGCGAGCATGTCGAAGGCCTCGGTGTCCTCCTCGCCCCCACCTTCATCATCGTAACGAACGATGTTCTCTCGAATGTCTCGCTCGTCATCCATGACCAGAGGCTCCCTCTGCCTGTGTCTGATGGCAACCGTCACCATGACGACACCTGGTGACACAATCAGGCCGTCAGTTAAAGGTAAATACGTCATCCCGGTTGTTATGGTGGACATTAGGTGGTCGTGGAGAAAAGAAGCGGAGTCCCTGATCATGTCTCAGGTAAAAAGGGGTGTGGTGTCCGATCATATCTCAGATTGAAGGGCCGGGGTCTGTGTCACGCCTCAGGTCTTACCCAGCAAAGTGAGGACAAAGGTGAGGACTGCGGCGGTGGCCGCAGTACTGAGACCGACCACCAGCAGCGGCGACGCCCCCTGGCTGCAGGACTGGTGCTTTCCGGCGCCGTCGCAGGTGCAGACGATGATGGACAGCGTGCTGGTGCTGCTGAGAGATGGAGCGCTGCCATCCGAAATCACCACCGGCAGGAAGTGAACCGGCTGGGCCCGCCGAAAAAAAAAAGGAAACCGCCATGCCGTGTCAGGACGGACGCCGTGTTGTCTGAGGACAGAGGGACAGACAGGAAATACCCGCACCAGTAACAAGTGGCCACATTTATTTTTAAGGTAGAACTTCATGATAATTCATGTTTTTAAGGTGGACTTTACTCTTGTTGTCTCTCAGGGTGAAGCTGAGGTTCCCAGAGGCCTCGGCGGTCAGAGAGAACAGGAAGTGATGTCCATTCCCTGGTTCATCGCGATCCACGGCGCTCAGAGTCTGAACGATCTGAGGGGTCAAACGCAGAAGTAGGTCAGCTGACACCAAACACAGATTAAAGTTTTAAACCACCTGATTTCATCTGTTCTGGAGAAAATCAGCAAAGACGGACGTCACCGTCTTTCTGCCATTTTCAAAGATTTCTGAGCCCAAATATAGAGGTCAGACCCCGCCCCCCTTTGTGGTACTGGATAACACTGGTTGGTTCCACAAGTGAACACTGGCTAAACTGGGATCAAACTGAGAGCGTGATGAGCATTGAGCGCGTACTAAATGCTATGACATGACTGGATGCATCACATCACGTGACATAAGGCCGTGAGCAGATTATCTGAGCAGTGATGGAGCACTTGGATGCAGACCACAAACAGACTAAAACAGATTTCAGTGTGAACCGACACGTTGAAAATAAATAACTCTCAGCGGGTTAATCTGAAGGTCAGAGGTCACGCTAAAGAGACAGTTCACCCCCAAATCACAACTCCTCCTCTTTTCATGCAGGAGCTATTTTCTCTCAGTATCACCGCACAGAAGAAACCTGCATCCAATCACGGATGAGAGGCTAGCAAAGCTAAGATATCTAGCGTGACTCTCTGTTTGTCCAGACGATCCAGGTGATGTTTACCTGTCCTGGTTCAGAGTTCTCACAGACGAATGTCTCGTGCTGGACGGCGAAACTCGGAGCGTTATCGTTCACGTCTGTCACGGAGACCAGAACCACAGCTTTCCCCACCTGAGACTCATCCACTGACGCACACACACACACACACACACACACACACACACACACACACACACCTGTCAAAGATGAAGCCAGAACAGCCCGGTTATGCTCGGTTGCTGCTAACATGGAGGGGGAGGGGCCTATAAGCTGTTCTGCAGCCAGCCAGATGTTTTGTCAGTGGAGCTCAGACTCACGGGTCTCGGTGGCGAGGATGGTGATGTTGTGCAGAGCGACGGTCTCTCTGTCCAGGGGTTTGGCTGTCGTGATCACACCTGAAGTGCTGTCAATGTTAAAGTAGCGCTTCACATCTGACTTCCTGTCTATAGAGTACCTGCAGGAAGAGTAACTGTGGTCACAACGCGGGCCCGTCTGTGAACGCCATCTCTGTCTTCCACTGTTCGTACCTGATGGGGCTGTTGGTGGCGTCGGGGTCATGAGCTAAAAGCGATCCCACCTCAGTTCCCACTGCAGCCGCCTCAGAGATCCCCATCTCACTGATGGAGGAGGAGAAGACCGGTGGCTCGTCCACATTTTGCACCAGCAGACGGAGCGCTGTCACATCGCTGAACGGACCCGACGACAGGAAACGAGCGTCCACGTAACGGTTGGACGCCTCGACGCGCAGCACGTAGCTGGACTTCATCTCAAAGTCCAGAGTCTGGAACGAGAGGAGACGGGGGGTCTTATGTGAGGACTGTGCTGCTTCTTCTCATGACGTGATGACGTCAGCACGAGGAAGATGATGGTGAAGCCTAATTGAGAGAGACGCGACTTATATGCTCTCAAGGCTCTTAATCGACGCGCCGAGTGCTTAGCTGTGGGATTGAGAAGAGCAGATCATTCTGTGTCTGCATGCATCACTGGTTCAGAGTAAATTTGTCTGTTGGCAGCTGTTGGGCAGCAGATGACTCTCCTGCGGGACCATCACAGAACACAAAGAAGTGCTGCGGCTCGTTCCACGTTAATGCAACCATCAAACAGTTTGGAGCTGCAGATGTTGAGATCGGGGAGCCCTTAAAACACTCTGCAGCCTTTCGACCTCACGGTGAAGGAGGGAAAACACCAGAACCTTCCCAATTGTCCCCAGACTGTCAGGAGGGAGAATCTGACCCAGAATCTGCCCGATTATTCTGTCATCTGACTGCTGACTGCTGACCAACAACTTCTGCAGGCTTCTACAGCACCTGAAGCAAAGAAACAGGACCTGATAGGGTAAAAACCAAACCAGGACTCTCCAGGATCCATCACATTTTCCAACTAAACCACTATCTGTTACACGGAATGAATGCCTGGTAGAGGGGAACCAGTATCCCGCAGACTGAAGACCAGTACCTTGTGTAGCGTCACCAGTCCTTCTTGTGTGTTTGGATCGGTGATGATGCTGAAGGTCCCCAGTCCATCCCCATCCAAGATCCTGTAATCCATCTCAGCGTTTGGACCAACGTCCACATCCACTGCTTTGAGCTTAGCAACCACAGCGGACGCCAGTTCGGACTCTGGGACCCTGAACTGGTAGCTCTCTGCTGGGACACAGAGTCACACACGGCAACCCACAGTCATACTCAGGCGGAGATGCGTCATATCTGAGGTCAGAGGTCAGACTCACTGCGGGGGAAGCGAGGTGGGTTGTCGTTGACGTCGGTCAGCATCACTGTGACGGAGGTGGTTCCTGAGAGGCCACCCATCTGACCAATCATGTCTTTGGCTTGGACGATCAGCAGATAACGATCTCGCTCCTCCCGATCCATGTTGGGAAGGGCCGTCCGCACCACACCTGCAGGGCGGAGAGATCTCTGCGTCAACACCGCAGAAACTACTAACTACTTAGCTTAGCACGATCAGGCGTTTCCTTCTTGCTATAAATGATACCACAAACTCTGAAATATACAGACTTGTCCATGTTTGATGGCATAACCTGGCTTCTGGGCCATGAAAACCTGCCTTGGTCCCACCAGAAAAACTAACAAATATCTATGTTTACAAAGACGTATCTTTTGGCCCATAAACTAGTCAGCTTTGATGCTACGTCACTTTTTGGGCTAAACTGCGTGCAAGACAGAGCGCCGACGTCCAAGATGCAATGATACACGTCCGTGTTTTGAGTGTCAGTCCTGAAACAGCTCACACGGAACCTTCACTCTGATGTTCTTCATCCTACCTCCGACAGGAAGTGAAAACATCCGCTGACCTGGTGACGGATTCAGAGTTTAAATACATGGATGATTTAGAGCAGAGACGGGCTGAAGCTGTTTATAATCAAATAATCTGCACTCACACTCTAATCTGGCGCTTTGCAGAGGGGGACAGGTTAACCACCACGAACATGTTTGAGGATTGTTGACGGGTCAGTGTGGGGGGGGCAGTGAATTGGTTTATATAAGACAGCAGCACAGCCGAGCGCACACGTTGTTCAGACAGATTCTGTGTGTATCTCACGACAACCTGGAGCTTGAACACATTTCCATCTCAGCCACGTGTGTTCAAGCTTTAGAACCTTCCTGTCCTGATCTATATGAAATCAACATGTCCTGTGGTGATGAATTGTTTCATCCTAATCTGAAATCAATTATTCTTAAAATCTTTTTTATGTTATGGTTTATTAAAACGATTATTATGATCATTTCTTCAAGGAAAGGGAAGCCCAGACTCTCCCCGGGTACTCCCACTAACACCGCCACCGGTTTAGCCGATGTCACCCCAGTCCGTCTGTCAATCTTCACTTTCGGTTGCAAACCGTCCCGGCGCGAGCTGGAGGACCACATCCTCTGCAGAACGCACAGACGCAATGCGGACGCCACTGACTCTGACTCCCCTCAGCCACTTGGCTGCACCTAGAAATTCTGAACAGAACCAGTGACAAAGCGAAACCTTGTCCAACCCTGTCTGGGAACGAGTCTGACTTACTGCCGACAATGCGAACCAAGCTCTGATTCCGACAATACAGAGCTCGAATGGCCCCCCACAGTACACCTCGAGGGACATGTTCGTGAGCCTTCTCTGGATCCACAAAACACATGTAGACTGGTTTCGATAACTCCCACAACCCTTCCAGTGCGCTTGTAAGGGTAGAGAGCTGGTCCTGCCTTCCACAGCCGGGACGAAAACCGCATCGTTCTTCTTGTATCTGAGGTTCATCTAACAGCCGGACTCTCCTGTCCTGGAGCAGACCTTCCCAGGGAGGACCACAGCCTCTGGTCCCCCTTCTTAAAAAGGAGAACCACCACCCCAGTCTGTCACTCCAGAGGCACTGTCCCCGTTGTCCCATTGTTGGCCCCGAGGAATTTGTGGTTAAGCCCTCCACTCCAGGGGCGCTGCTGCTGCGGAGTTGTTTAACAGCCTCAGCGACCGTGACCCCGGTGATGAGAGAGCCCACGTCCGGGGCCTCCGGCTCTGCCTCCTCCATGGAGTACGTGTTGGCGGAACTCCTAGCGCCGCTTGACTGTACACTCAGTCGAGGTCAGCAGCTCGCCATCAGCGAGGACACAAAACACAAGCTGCGTTCGGGTGTTGTTTGGATGACGGATTCCCGTGTGTCCTCACCTGTCTTCGGCTCCACAGAAAAGTATGGCTGACCCTGCAGGATGCTGTACGTCAGTCTGGCTGAGTTTCCGTAAGTCGGATCATCAGCGTCTGTGGCCACCACCGTCACCACCGACGTACCTGTACCGGATTGATTCAGAGTTTAGTGAATGAGCACAGCGGGGCACATTCTGCTATCAGCTGCTGCTCCTCTTCTTCAAATTCATTTAAGGGCTGTTTTAACGCGGAGTAAGTCTGTTGGTAAACTGTAATAAAATTCACATTAAGAGCAGCAGCGTGCGCTGAATGGGAACTGTGGCAGTTTGTGCTCACTGACTCTATAGTGCAAATGAATATTCAGCAGAGGAAACTTCAGTTTCTGGATGACAGATTTGTTTCTGGATAAAAGCAGCAGAAACATTCTCTCACAGCACAGATCAGAAACTCCAGCACACACATTTAATAAACTACAAACTTTTAATTCTGTTCTGTGGATCCTGTTTATATGTTTTACAGGATTTGGAATTTTAAAAAAATGAAGGACTAATAAACTGTCTGTTTCCACCACTCCATGTTTTCTTGCTTGAACCAAACAAAACAATAAGATTTTGAGTTAAGAAATATTAATTCATTTTTAAGGGTTCTTTTCTTATGACAACAGATTACTGACAGCTGATGTCTTAGATCTACATAACAGCACAAAATGAAGGACAGATCTTCACCTCACCTACAGGCGACCTTTCAGCCACCCTGACGGTGTACGGCCCGTCCAGGAACTTGGGCTCGTTGTCGTTGATGTCCTGGACTTTGATGATGAACTGGGACTCGGGTTCGACTGGCAGGTTGGTCTCTCGGTCTCGAGCCTGAGCTCTGAGGTTGTAGTACGCTTGCTGCTCCCGGTCAAGCCTCTTGGTGGCGTGAATGTCCCCTGTATACTCATCGATGGTGAAGATGGACGTTGCCCCTTCGCCGCTCAGGACGTAGCGCACCTGACCGTCACCTTTATCCACGTCAGAGTGGAGCTGCAGGGAGGAGCCGGGTCAGTTAAAGGAACAGCTCAACATTTAGACACGTTAACATCAACAGAAACTGTTAACGTAGCATCTGTGGAGGACAAAAATATCAAATCCAAAGAAAAAAATTAAGATTTAATTCAAGAAATAAACTAATTTGGCTTTACAAAAGATAATACTAAAATTAAGCAATCATGCATTTTGAAGGTAATCCCCGTTTTGAATAAGGAAGCAGAAATCCATAAAAAAAAATTGAAATGAAAATGGACATAACTGACAAATAGAAACAATAGAAAGGAAAAACTAATACAGGAATAAATAGATAAAAAGTAATACATTTAAAAATCATTACCTAGACGGGGAAATGAAATGGGAAAGCAGATATAAGGGCAAAGAAAAACAGAAATACCATTTTAGGTCACATTTTATAAATAATTTTGTGTCTATTTTTGTTAGTTCAGTAACTTGGAAAATGTCAAGATTATTTATTTATTAATTCATTTATGATTTTATTTCTGCACCCTCTAAAGAGATATGTCACTTTCTTTGTGAAACAATTTAATGCAGAACTTCTTTTTTAAAATCCAGTTTTAGGCTACAGGGTTACATTTAATTTAACCAACTGTTTACAGTCTGAGCAGGTTTGTTTGGAGCCCTCAGTTTTGTATGACAGGCACAACTTTTCTCTTCCTGTCACAGCAGCGTTAAACTGCGGATCATCTGTAACTTTATCACTATGTGAAGGACAACAGAGGGCCGACGATGGAACCATGAGGAACTCCACAGGTGACATACGTGGTCCTTTACTGAACATGTGTTTATACAGATTTGATAGAAGCAGCAACTTTGTCAGTTCAGTACTGCGTTTCAATTAAATTATTGTCTGAACATGTGATGTTTCATACGTGATTTACAGTCAGCACACACACACACACACACACTGATCTGTCAAGCTCAATCTGTTCATCCGGTGTTTACATGACAGACAGTGTGTGTTAGTCATCTCCCACAATGCCACAGGGTGCGCTGTGCGTGTGTTCATATGAGTTGTCCAGTCAGAGACTGGATCAGGTCTGAGGCCTGAGGAGGTCAAAAGAACCAAATCAGATAAAGAGCAATGATTTGAGATGAAAAACACGGAGATCAGACGAAGACGAGAGAGAGACATAAGAAAGAAAGGACAATTCTGAGTTTGCTGATCAACCATCGTCTGAACAACCTGGACCGGATGAAGTTTGAAAATGAACAAGTCTGAAGTCAGAACCAGGTCAGAACAGAATCTCAGCTCTGATTAAAATGATTAACTGGTGATTCTCTCAACAGAGACCACGTGATGTCGTTAACTCTGTACCTTCCCGACGTACAGCGGCTCGTCTCCAGTGTGCTCCTCCAAGACGAAGAACTGGTTCCACACCCAGCTCCTCCTCCTCCTCCTCCCCCGCTGGGAGTGGACACACCCCGATTCTCCTCCTCTGACGCCTCCTGCTGCTCTCCGTGATGGTAGATGACACAGGGGGGCGGAGTTGAGAGTCATGGCCTCGCAGCCCGCCTCCTCCCATACTGTGAATGCACTGAGCATGCTCAGAAACCACAGAACTCTCATTTCTCAGGGGATGACGAGGAGACGTCCAACAAGAAGTCAATAAACCCGCCAATAGGAGATGCAGGAGTGTTTGAGCCAGGATTTTATCTGTCAGGCTGAGTGGGCAGCACCTGAAATGAATTTTGACTTGTCAATAATATCTGTAATAGTCCATAATCAATGATTATGTTTGTGAGTCTTAGTGATGCTTCCACAGAAAAGTGAGATAATGAAGGACCCAATTGCGTCTGTCCAACACTATTTATTCTGGTGCTCCACAGAGATTCTTTTTAGGGACCCTGGTCTTTGTCATTTTTTTGTTAAATTAGTTTTTCATTTAGTTTTTTCGATTTTTGGTGAATGTTTTAGAATCAAAAATCTATTACTTAAACAGGCAATAGTCAACTTCTCACGATGAAGTAAATTATCAAATGTTTTCATTGTGAAATAAAGAAAAATGACATCATCAAGACAAGATTGGTTCGTTTTCACTCTGCTGCATCGTTCCTCCCGGTCACCACCAGCTGTAACTACGGAGAAGAAGAAGAACGGCTGACGGAGAAGACAAAGGAAGAGTAGGAGAAAGTTTCACTGGTTGAAAGAGCTCCCGTGTTGTGTGGAAATCTGTTCCCCCGTCGATACGTGTTCTCTCTTTCTGCCCCGCCTACTTATCAATACAACCTGTTCACTCTGCCTTCATCACTGACCTGAGACCAGAGTTTCCACACACAATTAGAACTGGAACTGGAACGGCTGTTTTGAAATAATTCACATCAGGACGTGTCAATTTGTTCCTGAATAATAATAATGATGTTCTGTTCAGGCGAATACTGAATATAAGGTCACAGATGGCTTTTCTACTTCCGTGTTTATAAGTTCAGGTCTGAAGTTTCTCTGTGGAGGGATGAGTCAGCGGTTACCATAGAGACCATTCTTTGAAATTGATCGGAAAAATGCTCAGAAATGCTATTTATTGTACCGAGAAAACAAGAAAAGGCTGAAGCAGCACAGTGGAATTGCTGTTCCGTGGCTGCGTGTTACTTCATTTTCTGCGTTGCTTTGATATTAAAATGCCGCAATTTCATTCGTCCATTAGTATTTACTAAAGTAGGACAAAAACAATCAGCTGCTGTGACCTGATATGTTGTGCTCCTGCCTCACTGGAATCAGCTTCTTCTTCTGTGAAGTTTGGTTGAGGATGAAAGCGGCGGTCTTACCGTGCAGCTGCTGATCTGCCCCTGATCAATGTGCAGGTCGGTAAGGGATGAAGTCTAGCAGCAGCTCCCTCTCTCTATTAGTATCCTACTGTCGCTCGTCCGTCCGTTATAAAGACTCTATTCAGACTGTGGTGGGAAGGTGGGGAGGGTGGGTGCTAACTCCTCCTCCAGGGAGGGAGGGTGGAGTCAATGAAACATCCGTGGTATTAATGCTGCTCTATGTGAACGAATATATTCTTTAAAGGGACAGTTATGCCTAAAATGAAACCTCACGTTCCTCCTCTTCCTGTTGTTCTGCCTATTGCTGCTCTGTCCGACTTTTAAACTAGTCTACTACACTCTGCACAGTGGCAAGTTCCAACACTGGAGGAATTCAGCCACATATGTTTGAACCAGACACGCATTCCCAGGACGAAGAAGAGGAGCTACCTGTACAAGGTAGTAGCTACAATGGTAAGCTCCGCCCCCGCAGGTTGTCAGCGTGGGTTCCTTAGGTTTGCTATGTAGCAGACGCGGGCTGTCATAGGTGGATTGAAGGCAGAAATCCTCAGCCATAATGTTGATGCTAATTTCAGTTGTGATGTGTGTCGCATTACATAAAAACACCATGGTGAAATGTTAACAAGGTCAAAAATGCAAATTTCACTGTATCCTCACTAATAATCAGCTAAAATGACAACTGATAAAGACATTTGAGATGGACACTTGACAACACATTTTACAGCCCAAATGTCACTGTCAGACAGCAGCTAAGGTTAGCATCTAATCACCTTAGATATGACAGGAAAGACATACATTGATTCTGAAAATCTTGATCACGTGTATTTTAGCCTTAAACTAAAAGCCACCATGTTGTTTGCTATTGTTAGCCTGACAGTAGCCAGTTGTTTATCAAATGTGTTGATTGATCTTGCAATACAGCCTGACATCGCACCAAAATGTCACTGACTGTTATCTTTTCAGCACCGGATCAATCAGGAAGAAGTGATATGATAACAGAGTCAGAAACTAAAATATGCTAATGACATCATTTGGATCCAGCAGTAGCAATGGCATCAAGTACCAGCCCAATCATGGGCAGAACTCAGCTGTCAATCAAGACGTGTCAGCCCATTTTTCTATCATCAAATAAAAACCGAACTGAGAAAGAAAAATGAACACTTGAACAAACGTCAACATGGTTAAAAACTCTCTAAACTGACAGAAACTATCTTTGAGAAACATTTATTTGCTATCGCTGAGTTTTTACGCTGGCCCATCTGCTAACATGGAGGGGGAGTTGTTTATGAGCTAAACTGCAGCCAGCCACCAGGGGGCATCCGGATGTTTTGGCTTGACTTTAACTCTTTTTCACTCTTATGTCGTCCATCTATATAGTCTCTGTTCCCTTCGGACAAAATGGCCGCCTGTTAATATGGTGTACGGACGGGCGGGCTAACTAAACCCTCCAACGTCACGGCTCAGCCGACGGCGCAAATGTTTTGCACCCCGAGCTGGACTTTAGAGGCTGGACACGTGTTTCCCTGGATTCTGCGTCGATTCTACAAGGCTCTGGATTCTCAGAGAGACAAACGCAATGACGGATTAATGACGTCTGTCATTATTTGAGCATTCAGTGAGTGCAGCGATCCCCCACAGTCACTTTGGACCTGACTGCCATCGTCTCTGATGAGGCCGACGGTTCTCGTGTACCACAGTTTTCTCCCTCAGATGTGTCACGCCAACAAGGTCTGACGTTTTCCTCCAGATGGAACAAACCAGAAAAATAACATTTATTTTAAGTGTTTATTTCTGTATCTTGTTTGATATTTCTGACTCTCTATGCAAGTGATGGGAACTGTCATTCAGTTCATACAGTAAACACGGTAAACAAAAGAATCTCAAAATAAATAAATTCAATGAAAAACATAAATGGGATCATAAATGAACAAGGATATTAACAAAACTGTGAATAAATACCACAACACAGTTAAAAAAAACACTTTTTTATTTCATCTAAAGCATCTTTGAGTATCAAAGTATTATTATTATTATGAACTATATTGATTTGGGTGGATTCACTCCTCCATACTTACAGTCTCATCTGTCAGGTTCATTTCGTAACCAATTGTATGTACTGATGGACTAATTGATTGATGTATTGGTTGGCAGAACAGGTGAGCGATCTGTTCTCTGAGATCTTCGGATTCACATTTCAAACCATTCTGACTCGGCTGAGACGTGCTTGAGTCACTTCCTGTCTCCCCCTGCCTTTGATCTGCATTGGCTGCTGTTGACTCTGTGCCCCTCAGCTCGTCTGACAGGCTGCTGTCCTCCACAGAAGAAGTCAGATCCAAAATTAAACCCACAGTTTAGACGTGTTGGAGTAAAAATGGATTCATGTAACGCAGATGAACTTTAACTCTAAAAATAATCGGAAGAAGTGAGAGTGAGATTACGGAGCTCCAGAAGATCAGAAACACGGAGGTCATCAGGAAGCATCTCGAGGAAAAATCCCGTGAAGTGCTGAGACGGTGAAATATTAAAAATTAAAGTTACCGTGTCTTTGAATCGATCCGAACTCTGAGAGAAGTTACAGACTGACTGTGTGATGTTGTGCTCAGGGCTGCAGGAGGTGAAGCGTAAGCAGCAGCTTTCAGTCCTCCATCTGTGTAGCTCAGACGCCTTCAGGTACACGGTGGCGCGAAGGTCACCTGGGTTTCTGCAACACACATTTGTAGTCATTAAACATGTAAATCTGAGGAAAATTGACTCGGAGCGTAAAAATCTGCTTCACTGAACCGATTAAAACAGAAGCAACCGTATAGAATCTGTGGAAACGTGGCGCTGATGTGAGCGAACCACCGACAACGCTGAAAAACAGGACGCTCGTCTCCCGAGGGAGCGGAGCGACGCTGAAAGCCATGTGACAGGAACGCAGGAAATAACTTGTCAACAACTAAAATCAAGTATTTTTTATTTTTAGCCAAACCTTACCAAGTTTTGTGAGCTGAAGCTAAACTAACTGGTCCAGAGGTTTTTCTGCCAGAAAACTCCTCCTCTCAGCGGCTCCTGAAACTATGGTGTCACGATGAGGTCATCAGACCACCCCTCTCTCAACCCTTCCTTAACAGGAAGTCCTCTCATGTGTCAGCAGTCGTCTTCACACTAAAGGTCAAAGCTGAGCTGGAAGTCACCTCCTGCAGGTGTGTGTGTGTGTGTTCGTTTATCTGTCTTCTTGCATCAGAAGATTGTCATTAAACACTTTGATGGAAAGTTTCACCTTGTTTCTATTGCGACCGTTTCCTTGCTGAGGGCGTCGGCGCTCTTCTTCACGGCTGCTGACGGGCGTCAAACAGTGTCTCCGCCTCTCTATGTGGACGTCCTCCCACAGCAGCCTGAGCTCTGTCCCGAGGACATGAAGGATCCTCGACCTTTACATCAGACAGCAGGACGGACAGACAAATGCCACACGAGCTGCAGGAGGTTTGAGAACAAGAGAGGGAGAGGAAAACTTCCAGAGTCAGACCTTGAATCTTTCCACGAAGAGCTTTTATTCTGAAAGGACAACAGACAAACTCACCAAACTCATAAAGAATGAAGATATGAAGATCTGGCTGTGAGCGGTTCCACAGAGGAACTATTTGCTTTACGTCTCACTGCGCAGAGGGAAGGAAGCTGGCTTATTGTTAGATCCTGTCTTATTACACAACTTGAGCAGCACGTGTACGGGCGCGTCCGCCATATTGGACCTCACAAGACCTGCAGTCAAAGTGCTGAAGACGGCCCTCTGACTTCTCTCACGTGTCCCTGTGGCGTTTTTACGTCCCACGACACACATCACCCCTGAAATAAGCATTGGTGTCATGGCTGAGCATTTCTTCCTTCAGTCCACCAATCACCGCTGACCTTACAAGTAGCTCCTCCTCCTTCAAACGTGTGGCCGTTAGAACTGGCCACTGTGCAGCGTCTAGTAGACTAGTTTAAAGGTCAGCAGATGACAGAGCAGGTAAGCTCGCCGGCTACAGGCGAGGGGAGGGGATTGGGCGGGGCTTAAGTAGCACATTCATAGACCTTCACAACCGAGAAGAAACAAATGTGTCGAATTACATCCGAGAGATATTAAGGCCGCGTGAAAAAATATAAATATGTAATTTTACAAACCTTAGAGGAGTGTTTAAGCTTTGAGTCCATGGCCAAATCACAACTTTCGGTTACGATTCTGATTGCTAACGATGACTTTGCTCATGTTGCTCATATCCTGAACTGTCCAGGTATTTGTACAAGTTGTTCTTTCAGGCCTTGAAGAAAAGAGCGAAAACAAAACCAAACCTGCGACACGGTTTCACTGAAATATTGGTTAGAATGAAGTGTGATACCGATCAGCGTCGACAACCAATCTTAACAAACCGTTAAGTGTCGCTCTAACTCACTGATGTTCTCACTGGGGCGGAGTCGTTCAGAGTTGACTTTAAGGACCCCTGGTGGTCAGATGGTGAACATCAGGTTTGTTCTCCAGCGTGGATCGGCTGAGAGTCGCCGAAGCGTCTCTGCTTCAGGAGGACGAATCAGACGTTTCAGTGATTTACACGAAGTCATTTTGCAGCTGATTGTACGGCCAGCTGATGGCTTCGGGCCTCTCAATCGCTTTCACTTCGATTAACCAATGAGCTGAAAACAAAGTCAGCCGATCGATTGCTGCTGGTTTATATTCTCGAGTGTTGCCTTGGCGAGTCAGATCCATCCATCACACTGGCGGGTGCCGAGCTCTCGCCCTGCGTGATGTGCACAGGACAGGAAAGTGCAACAGTTGGGATATCAGAACAAACTGGTGCAATCAGTCCATGTTCGTGGACACATTTTCAAGAGTAGAATGTCAGAGCCGGAATTGTTTTTCTGTTTTTTTTCTATTTGTGTGGATTTACAAATTCAGAACAATCACATCCTGGAGGTACAATGTTTAAGTTGTGCTAACCTATCATGCTAGCCTAACTGTGTCATCACAGAGAGGTGAGATACCAAAGATACTGTATTGATCGTCCAGTGATTAGAGAAAAAACAATCTGAGAAACACTGGGCCTCACTCACCAACTGTTCTTATGGCAAAATTTACTCTTAAAGTCCACTTCTGCAGTTTTCACCAGAGTTATTCAGGTTGGTTCTCGGGTAAGACCAGAAGCTGTGACATCATCCTGCAGGTTTTTCTAGGTGGCGGTGAAGCTACTGCTCTGGTCCTGCCTGATGCCTACTGCCCACATTAGGACAGGAGATAACCTGTGACTTGGATCCTAGCCTGGATGGCCCAGCACAAATCTGGATCCATGGATTACAACAACTCCTGGACCAGCAGACTACACCTGTGTCTGGATCACTAACCTCCACAGACTCCTGGATTTAAAGATTCCACAGACTCTCGGACTCTTTGACATCTTATTAATCTGTTGTCGTCATGTTTTTGTGTTCTGCACATGTGACATCTATGTCAGGTCTGTCTGTCCCAGGAAGAAGGATCCTCCTCTCTGGTTCTTCCTGAGGGTCTCTGAAGTCTGAGGGCAGAGGGGGTCACATGTGTTCAGTTTGTCAAATTCCAGTGAGACAAACTGTTGTTTGAACAAATAAAATTTGGTTTGAGCTCACATCTTGTTTATTTTAAATTTGAATTCATCTCTGTCTGTGAATGTGAGATTGTGGCAGGTGTTGAGGGAATCTGTATCAGCGTCTCAGCCGCTCTGGGATCAGACGGGGGGCCAAATGGGACCTGGAGCAGGCGATGAGGTCCTGGTCCAGTTCAGACAGTTCAATCAATCAATCAATCAATCAATCTCAGAACACAGGTGTGAACATTTCGGCACTTTTCTTAGGAACTTTCTTAAGAACAAGTTTAAGAATAAATTTAAGAAGGTATCAGCGAACGAGGCCCATTGTGACATCAGGAACATTTTCGGTCTTCATTGTACACGAGAACACTGAGATAAATAAACAGTAATACGTATTTCGTCTTGGCCAACCACTGGGTAACAGAAAAATACTCCCGTCCTGCCCCGTATGGACAATCGTCCCCGTCCATATGTGCAAAAGTACTGTTTTAGTTGTCCATTGGATCAGGTCAAACGTCAAATGGTTCTGGATACTGACAGAGGAGGTAAATCTGAAAAAGCTCTGGATGTCCCGTATGTTAATATTTCAAGAAAACCAAATTAATCTTTGCACCAGATAGAAGAAGTATGATATTATGACACTTTCATAGCAATAATAAGCTCCAGAGAATGTTACAGCAATGCTACAGCAGGCTTCTGCTACAGGTTGTTCAGCAAATTTCACCACAGAGTTTTACTAGGACGCTACAAGTCAGCAAAGACACTCTGACAAAGTGATGAGTTCAATACATAACTCTGAGATAACAGAAGAGAAACAATCTTACTAAAGTATTTTATCAGCCATCACCAACACACATGCTAACCGCTAACTGCACAGTTTTAACAGGTTCACCTCAGCACACCACAGCTTGTTATACCAAGTCAGTGGACAGAAATTGATTGGTTCCCCTCAGGAGTGGGTGGGGCTTAGCTGCAGGTTTAGATTCACAATTAATAAAACTACCAATACTCAAAATCTATAGGGTTTCACCTGAAATGCGCTCTGAAGATGTAGAGATGAAACAGGAAATGAAAATAAAACGAAAATAGCGCGACAGGTTTTTCTGACGTTCAAGCGCTTTGCATTCTGGGATACAGTACGTGAGATAGACTGTCACCACGTCCGTATGGGCGACGATTTGGGCCACATGTGAAACTTTTGAGTTCAGGCTTTTTTCCTCATAACTAAAGGAAACAGAATGTTTTGTCAGAATTCTAAAGAAAGAGGAATTGTGAAATTCTGCCTCTGTAGGTTTGCGTGTTTCAGACTCCACAGAGTCTCAGGTGCTCTGAGCTCCGACGGCCTGAAGCTGCTCCGATCGCAGATGTTCACAGGAAGTGAATCAGCTACAGCTGCGGGACACACACACACTTGTTCTTGTTTTCATCAGATGTGGGGTTGCTTGTTTTGGTGGTCACTTGTGAGGACCACCTCTTCCAGCAGATAGAATTGCTTGAAAAAAATACCACTTTATTAATAATTAACGTAACAGACAAACTGTGACTGGGCTCCCAGTGAATGGACCCCACAAATGCAGAAACACAAACAAAGAAACAGACAGAGGAAAATCCGATATCACGAGGTAAGAAAAGATTTAATCGCTAGAAATCAATCCTTATGAAGGAACTTTACCGAAGCGATGAAAAAAGTTCAAGTTATTCCTTCTGTAACCAAGGAGGTAATGTTTAAAACAAGATTTGGTCCTTCACGTTTCCGTTGAGCAAAAACACATCAGAATGGAGAAGATGAAATACAGAGAAATGAATAAGCGCTCAGTTCAACAACAGCTCGACCGAAAGGCCAAATCGGAAGAAAACGGGCTGTGAATTTACTGAAATCGATCCGACACGAACAAACAGGCGGAGATTCACGCCGCGCCGTCAACACACTTTTCCTTCGGGCCACTTTGCTGGGAATTGTTTGTAGGAGAGAGTTATGGATCGATACATTGATCCAGCGGAGAAAAAAGAGAAATCACAGCACACCTTTACTCGCACACCTGCGTCGTTTGGGAGGGATTTTAAAGTCCTTCCTCTCATTTCAAACCTCACACAGACCGACATCCTCCCACCCGCATCGTTGGAGCTGCGTCTGCGGAGCGGGCCCAGCGAGCATGCTGGGAAATGTTTCATGTGTCGCCTCGGTGCGTCTGTGTGAAGTGGAGCAGAGGACGAGCTGATTGTTTCCCGCGTCGAGCCCCAACAACACAACAGAGACGGATGAAGACGCATCACAGCCGAGTCCTGCGGGGAAAACACACACTCAGGAGGTTCCTGGGCTACCGGTCCGTACCTCCTGCCGTCCGGGGAGAAGGTCACGTGACCCCGACGACGCACAGGAGTCAGACCCAGGTCGCACATTTTCACTCTGGAGGAGGAGCAGGACCACGAGGCGCTCAGAGTTTCCTCATGGGGACGATGAAATAAAGAACAAAGAGCTGTTTGTTCGTTTGTGTATTTGAACCTGTACAACACAACAACCTGCAAAATCCACATTTTATCTCAAATATCCGAGAAAAAACTTCAGCAGTTAAAGTCAGAATCTGTTCCAAATAAATGAATAAAGAGTTTTGCTCATTTCTTTTTGCCATGACACAGTTGGACTGTCTGGTTTGAGAGAATCAAATGTGTTCGTTAAACCCTCTGCGTCGTCTCAAAGGCACCATTCACCTGAACTGAAACAATCTGCTCGTAAGAGAGACGCACCAACGCGTCTTCTCCTCCATGTCACTCCGACTCAGCTGGTGCCTCTCCGATGTTCCGCCGGGGGCGTGTGTGTGTGTGTGTGTGTGTGTGTGTGTGTGTGCGCAGTAAAACCCCCGCGGCTCCTTCAGCATGAACAAGGAGACTTTAAAATGTCAAACGTCACAAACTGTCAGCTCACTCTCCACTCACCGGGTCTGTCTGTGTCTGAGTGTCTGAGTGTGTGTGTGTGTGTGTGTCTCTGAATGTGTGTGTCTGAGTGTATGTGTGTCTCTGTGTGTCTGTGTGCGTCTGAGTGTATGTGTGTCTCTGTGTGTCTGTGTGCGTCTGAGTGTATGTGTGTCTCTGTGTGTCTGTGTGCGTCTGAGTGTATGTGTGTCTCTGTGTGTCTGTGTGCGTCTGAGTGTATGTGTGTCTCTGTGTGTCTGTGTGCGTCTGAGTGTATGTGTGTCTCTGTGTGTCTGTGTGCGTCTGAGTGTATGTGTGTCTCTGTGTGTCTGTGTGCGTCTGAGTGTATGTGTGTCTCTGTGTGTCTGTGTGCGTCTGAGTGTATGTGTGTCTCTGTGTGTCTGTGTGCGTCTGAGTGTATGTGTGTCTCTGTGTGTCTGTGTGCGTCTGAGTGTATGTGTGTCTCTGTGTGTCTGTGTGCGTCTGAGTGTATGTGTGTCTCTGTGTGTCTGTGTGCGTCTGAGTGTATGTGTGTCTCTGTGTGTCTGTGTGCGTCTGAGTGTATGTGTGTCTCTGTGTGTCTGTGTGCGTCTGAGTGTATGTGTGTCTCTGTGTGTCTGTGTGCGTCTGAGTGTATGTGTGTCTCTGTGTGTCTGTGTGCGTCTGAGTGTATGTGTGTCTCTGTGTGTCTGTGTGCGTCTGAGTGTATGTGTGTCTCTGTGTGTCTGTGTGCGTCTGAGTGTATGTGTGTCTCTGTGTGTCTGTGTGCGTCTGAGTGTATGTGTGTCTCTGTGTGTCTGTGTGCGTCTGAGTGTATGTGTGTCTCTGTGTGTCTGTGTGCGTCTGAGTGTATGTGTGTCTCTGTGTGTCTGTGTGCGTCTGAGTGTATGTGTGTCTCTGTGTGTCTGTGTGCGTCTGAGTGTATGTGTGTCTCTGTGTGTCTGTGTGCGTCTGAGTGTATGTGTGTCTCTGTGTGTCTGTGTGCGTCTGAGTGTATGTGTGTCTCTGTGTGTCTGTGTGCGTCTGAGTGTATGTGTGTCTCTGTGTGTCTGTGTGCGTCTGAGTGTATGTGTGTCTCTGTGTGTCTGTGTGCGTCTGAGTGTATGTGTGTCTCTGTGTGTCTGTGTGCGTCTGAGTGTATGTGTGTCTCTGTGTGTCTGTGTGCGTCTGAGTGTATGTGTGTCTCTGTGTGTCTGTGTGCGTCTGAGTGTATGTGTGTCTCTGTGTGTCTGTGTGCGTCTGAGTGTATGTGTGTCTCTGTGTGTCTGTGTGCGTCTGAGTGTATGTGTGTCTCTGTGTGTCTGTGTGCGTCTGAGTGTATGTGTGTCTCTGTGTGTCTGTGTGCGTCTGAGTGTATGTGTGTCTCTGTGTGTCTGTGTGCGTCTGAGTGTATGTGTGTCTCTGTGTGTCTGTGTGCGTCTGAGTGTATGTGTGTCTCTGTGTGTCTGTGTGCGTCTGAGTGTATGTGTGTCTCTGTGTGTCTGTGTGCGTCTGAGTGTATGTGTGTCTCTGTGTGTCTGTGTGCGTCTGAGTGTATGTGTGTCTCTGTGTGTCTGTGTGCGTCTGAGTGTATGTGTGTCTCTGTGTGTCTGTGTGCGTCTGAGTGTATGTGTGTCTCTGTGTGTCTGTGTGCGTCTGAGTGTATGTGTGTCTCTGTGTGTCTGTGTGCGTCTGAGTGTATGTGTGTCTCTGTGTGTCTGTGTGCGTCTGAGTGTATGTGTGTCTCTGTGTGTCTGTGTGCGTCTGAGTGTATGTGTGTCTCTGTGTGTCTGTGTGCGTCTGAGTGTATGTGTGTCTCTGTGTGTCTGTGTGCGTCTGAGTGTATGTGTGTCTCTGTGTGTCTGTGTGCGTCTGAGTGTATGTGTGTCTCTGTGTGTCTGTGTGCGTCTGAGTGTATGTGTGTCTCTGTGTGTCTGTGTGCGTCTGAGTGTATGTGTGTCTCTGTGTGTCTGTGTGCGTCTGAGTGTATGTGTGTCTCTGTGTGTCTGTGTGCGTCTGAGTGTATGTGTGTCTCTGTGTGTCTGTGTGCGTCTGAGTGTATGTGTGTCTCTGTGTGTCTGTGTGCGTCTGAGTGTATGTGTGTCTCTGTGTGTCTGTGTGCGTCTGAGTGTATGTGTGTCTCTGTGTGTCTGTGTGCGTCTGAGTGTATGTGTGTCTCTGTGTGTCTGTGTGCGTCTGAGTGTATGTGTGTCTCTGTGTGTCTGTGTGCGTCTGAGTGTATGTGTGTCTCTGTGTGTCTGTGTGCGTCTGAGTGTATGTGTGTCTCTGTGTGTCTGTGTGCGTCTGAGTGTATGTGTGTCTCTGTGTGTCTGTGTGCGTCTGAGTGTATGTGTGTCTCTGTGTGTCTGTGTGCGTCTGAGTGTATGTGTGTCTCTGTGTGTCTGTGTGCGTCTGAGTGTATGTGTGTCTCTGTGTGTCTGTGTGCGTCTGAGTGTATGTGTGTCTCTGTGTGTCTGTGTGCGTCTGAGTGTATGTGTGTCTCTGTGTGTCTGTGTGCGTCTGAGTGTATGTGTGTCTCTGTGTGTCTGTGTGCGTCTGAGTGTATGTGTGTCTCTGTGTGTCTGTGTGCGTCTGAGTGTATGTGTGTCTCTGTGTGTCTGTGTGCGTCTGAGTGTATGTGTGTCTCTGTGTGTCTGTGTGCGTCTGAGTGTATGTGTGTCTCTGTGTGTCTGTGTGCGTCTGAGTGTATGTGTGTCTCTGTGTGTCTGTGTGCGTCTGAGTGTATGTGTGTCTCTGTGTGTCTGTGTGCGTCTGAGTGTATGTGTGTCTCTGTGTGTCTGTGTGCGTCTGAGTGTATGTGTGTCTCTGTGTGTCTGTGTGCGTCTGAGTGTATGTGTGTCTCTGTGTGTCTGTGTGCGTCTGAGTGTATGTGTGTCTCTGTGTGTCTGTGTGCGTCTGAGTGTATGTGTGTCTCTGTGTGTCTGTGTGCGTCTGAGTGTATGTGTGTCTCTGTGTGTCTGTGTGCGTCTGAGTGTATGTGTGTCTCTGTGTGTCTGTGTGCGTCTGAGTGTATGTGTGTCTCTGTGTGTCTGTGTGCGTCTGAGTGTATGTGTGTCTCTGTGTGTCTGTGTGCGTCTGAGTGTATGTGTGTCTCTGTGTGTCTGTGTGCGTCTGAGTGTATGTGTGTCTCTGTGTGTCTGTGTGCGTCTGAGTGTATGTGTGTCTCTGTGTGTCTGTGTGCGTCTGAGTGTATGTGTGTCTCTGTGTGTCTGTGTGCGTCTGAGTGTATGTGTGTCTCTGTGTGTCTGTGTGCGTCTGAGTGTATGTGTGTCTCTGTGTGTCTGTGTGCGTCTGAGTGTATGTGTGTCTCTGTGTGTCTGTGTGCGTCTGAGTGTATGTGTGTCTCTGTGTGTCTGTGTGCGTCTGAGTGTATGTGTGTCTCTGTGTGTCTGTGTGCGTCTGAGTGTATGTGTGTCTCTGTGTGTCTGTGTGCGTCTGAGTGTATGTGTGTCTCTGTGTGTCTGTGTGCGTCTGAGTGTATGTGTGTCTCTGTGTGTCTGTGTGCGTCTGAGTGTATGTGTGTCTCTGTGTGTCTGTGTGCGTCTGAGTGTATGTGTGTCTCTGTGTGTCTGTGTGCGTCTGAGTGTATGTGTGTCTCTGTGTGTCTGTGTGCGTCTGAGTGTATGTGTGTCTCTGTGTGTCTGTGTGCGTCTGAGTGTATGTGTGTCTCTGTGTGTCTGTGTGCGTCTGAGTGTATGTGTGTCTCTGTGTGTCTGTGTGCGTCTGAGTGTATGTGTGTCTCTGTGTGTCTGTGTGCGTCTGAGTGTATGTGTGTCTCTGTGTGTCTGTGTGCGTCTGAGTGTATGTGTGTCTCTGTGTGTGTGTGTGTCTATGTGTGTGTGTCTGTGTCTCTGTGTGTGTCTCTGAGTGTGTGTGTGTGTCTGAGTGTGTGTGTGTGTCTCTGAGTGTGTGTGTGTCTGAGTGTGTGTGTGTCTCTGAGTGTGTGTGTGTCTGAGTGTGTGTGTGTCTCTGAGTGTGTGTGTGTCTGAGTGTGTGTGTGTCTCTGAGTGTGTGTGTGTCTGAGTGTGTGTGTGTCTCTGAGTGTGTGTGTGTCTGAGTGTGTGTGTGTCTCTGAGTGTGTGTGTGTCTGAGTGTGTGTGTGTCTCTGAGTGTGTGTGTGTCTGAGTGTGTGTGTGTCTCTGAGTGTGTGTGTGTCTGAGTGTGTGTGTGTCTCTGAGTGTGTGTGTGTCTGAGTGTGTGTGTGTCTCTGAGTGTGTGTGTGTCTGAGTGTGTGTGTGTCTCTGAGTGTGTGTGTGTCTGAGTGTGTGTGTGTCTCTGAGTGTGTGTGTGTCTGAGTGTGTGTGTGTCTCTGAGTGTGTGTGTGTCTGAGTGTGTGTGTGTCTCTGAGTGTGTGTGTGTCTGTGTGTGTCTCTGAGTGTGTGTCTGTGAGTGTGTGTGTCTGAGTGTGTGTCTGAGAGTGTGTGTGTCTGAGTGTGTGTCTGAGAGTGTGTCTGAGAGTGTGTGTGTCTGTGTGTGTCTCTGAGTGTGTGTCTGTGAGTGTGTGTGTCTGAGTGTGTGTCTGTGTGTGTCTGAGAGTGTGTGTGTCTGTGTGTGTCTGAGAGTGTGTGTGTCTGAGAGTGTGTGTGTCTGAGAGTGTGTGTGTCTGAGAGTGTGTGTGTCTGAGTGTGTGTGTGTCTGAGTGTGTGTGTCTGAGAGTGTGTGTGTCTGAGTGTGTGCTTCTTACATTTCAGTCACAGTTCGACGTCAACATAAATATCTGGTTCTGTTTGGAAACAGATCGAGGTTCCACCAACTCAGAGTCGACTTTGTTTCACAGGAGACGGACACAGTGGAACAAAGTGTCTGTAGGTCTGTAGACAGTGTCACAGTCTCCTGTAGGTTTAATCTGAAGTTTAAGGTTGGTTATGTTTACCAGAAAGTGATGAAATGATATTAACCAATCAAAGCGATTAAATGTGCATTTTTAAGATACTAGAAACATCCATCATCACCAGAATGTGAAGAAACAGACATTGCAGATATCTCCTGAAGTTAGCATGCTAACCCGCTAGCCTGTCCTGTCCTGTAATGCCACTTTGTACCCCTAGGGGTGGTAGTCCGGCAGCCCCGTAGTTTCAGCCTGTTAAATGTTGCAAACCTGTGTTTTGGGAATCGTCCAGGCCACCTGCAGTGATGAAAGTAGAAACGAAACAAAGTGACCACATGCCAAGGAAGAAAAAAAGTGTCCCTGACAGAGAATTGACACACTTGAATCTGATTGGTCAAGTCTTGCCCATCGTCAACTGATAGTGGAATCGTTTATTTATGGTGTCATTGAGCCGCATTCTAATTTGCGACGTTGGCTTCCATTTCTTTGTGCACCAATCAGAAGAGCGGAGATGTGCAATTAAACACATTATTTCCTTTATTTTATTTTTACCTTTTGAAAAGTGTCCTAGTGGCCTGAATCTCTCTGCCCTTGTGGGTGAGGACTTTGGTTCACCACGTTCATCATCGTCCCTGTTTCGTCTCTGCCCGGCTCTGTGTGACCCGGCTCCAGGGCCACGTTAAAACCCTCACCTCAGCTATGTTCACTGGCCTCATATCCAGCAACTCCAAATGTCTTCTTCTCTTCTCCGAGTGGTGACCTCACATCAAGTCTGTTCAGTGAGGGAGGGGCTGTCGAAAAGTGACACCAAGACAAGACTGGTCGACGTCCACATGAGCGCGTACAGACATTGCTACGCCGCTCCGAGTTAGCTGCATGTGTCCAACGTTGGCTTAAGGTCCCCACACACACGCACAGATGCATCGTCGATGTTTTCAGGCCTAATTAACTATCGATGCCCACCCCCACCGCCTGCCAGTCAAAACCGGGAGTCCTGTCACTCGCTCGCAAGTAAAGCCGACCGGCGATGATCCCGCCGAGGAGGCTAAAGACTGACCGCCATCTTGTTTTATCTCACAGTTGAAGTTATGAGGGCTGGAATGTTGCCTGAAAAGACAGATAAGCGCGCGCGCACACACACACACACACACGCACACACACACACACACACACAGTTTTCAGGACTAATTAACCATCAATGCTCTTTGTCTGGACACGTGTGTGCTGATGTTTCTGCTCTGTTTAACAGCCTCAGACCAAATTGAATCACCTGATGCTCATTTTCTCTCTTCAACCTTTCAAACTAAACGAGACGTTTACTAAAGGCAGTTGTAGAGTGTCAGCGCCCCCCTGCGGGATGACCATGCCACTACAGGCGTGTTGAGAGGAGGCGACGGGGCAGGATGACAAATTGTTTTATTACTCAAGACATTATTCAAGTACATTTAAAAAGGGATACAATACGAAGGATCTCATGTTTTATATTCTTTTTTTACCGCCAATTCTTCCGTGTCCATAAATGTGTTTTTACATGTCGTGTATGTGCTCGAGTGTTCCTCGTGGCTGACACGGCGATTTCGTATTTTGATGTTCTTACCTGGCTGCAAGGCAAATTTCCCTGAAGGGACAATAAAGCTGAAGTTGACCGACCGTCTGGCCTCTCCTCTGACCTCCTCAGAGATCTGCCATGAACTCAAGCCTAGTGGTGAAAAATGAAGTTGTAATTTGACTTAATTGTAATTTGTGTCCAAAATGTAAAAATAGAATTTATAACGCAGTTTTCATTGTTCATGTGCAACAGCAAGGATAAAAATGTTCACTTGGAATCAGGTCGGTAAAAGTAGCCTTTTAAGGACAAATTCAAGCCATTTTGAAATAAAAAGCCCCCAGATTAAAGTCTTCAAGCCTGAAATGTTGTTATGACTGCATGTGGCATCTTGTTGTGTGAATAAGGGCCCCCACATGCCTGGGACTGGCCCTGGCTGTATATCCTGAACTACAACGGGAGGGTTGCTAAGCAGATATCAGGGTCGTCAGAAGGTGGCTCTCTTTTAACCTGGCTAGATCACCATGGTAACGAATTAAAATCAGTGTTTCACTTCTCATTAACTCTCTTCCTGATGATACTTCTCTGTGAGATACAGATTCTGTGCATTAGCGTCGATAAAACCAGGCCTGCAGGTCTGATTGGCTACAACACCTCAAATATGCACCTGGCTGTATTTTCATCTCCACAGTAACAGAAATGTCAGCGAATGTCAGATAATGTCAGGACTTAACAAGTGAGGCTGTGAGGGTTTTAGCTGTTGTGACAGTGAGCAGTTGCAGGGGCAGCTGGGAGCACAGAGTCTTCTTCAGGGGTTCAGCTCCACCTCCACACCGTGACGAAGCGGAGAGACCCTGAGCCGAGACCGGAGCTTTTTATTGACAACAGTAGTAGAAACAGCAATGAGGAAACATAGTCAACCATATGTGTATATAACAAAGTAGAAATAAGTAACATGATGCCTGGGTGTTGAATAAAGTAATAACAATGTTATCAATAAATAGGGTAATGTATAAATAGCCAAAATCGATTTTATATCGCAACAATATTATCGCGTGAGCACAAATCCCCTGTGTTATTAGCTTTTTGGTTATTGGTTTGAGATGTTGACGATATGTGTACATGCAATTCTTTTTGAAAAGACAGAAATTGGGTTTTTTTTGTCTCGGGCCTGTAAAAACCAGGAAGAACATTTTTTAAGGCGTAGAACAAAGTCTCATATAATGTTGTGTGATGGGAGGTGGGAATCTGGTTCCGCTGCCTGCGGGCGTGTAAACAACTGTTACAGACGGAGAATCTAACATCAATGTTTACCAAGAGTCCAAATCTCTTTCCAACATCTGTTGTTTACCTGGCTGATCCTGAAGGACACTGCGGATGGAGATTATAGAGACACTCTGCCGGTGCAAAACAACTCAGTCTTTATGAGAGTTCTTAGGAGAACCAGAGTAGCTGGAGAGTCGGCGACACCAGATGGGATCACTTATGGCTACTAGAAGAGTGAGGAAATTCCTGATGACTCATCAGAGCTGTTTCTCTCAAACAGCCGACTCACCCAAACGATGCCGTTGCTGTTATTCCCGACGGGAGGGAGACGTTGCGCTTATAGAAGCATGAACTGGATCACAGAAATCTTCAGACACCAACTTTGGAGAACACGTACTGGGGAATAAAGTTCCACACGGAAGAAGAATTCTTGAAGAACGTTTCCACAGCGTATCATTCTGACTACGAAGACTTAGCAGGTGACCACGTGGGTGGTTTGACATTTCTGATTGGCCGCTGAGTCCGTTTAAACTGCTGCAGGTAAAATAAAAATCAGTTCTTCTACTGGCCCTTATCGCAGATAATATTCAGCTACTGAAAACATTTTCAGTCGTCATATGTCCACTTGTGTCCATATGACGGTACAGACTTCAGTGCAGAGTCATGTTTTGAGTCTGGTACGGCATGTGTCTGTGGAGATTCTCAGTCATCCAGGTCATGGTGGTCTTGGTGTTTAAGTCGAATGCAACTGGACGTCTTGTAGATCCTTGAAGACATTTCTCCTCTCATCCAAGAGCCTTCTTCAGTTCTCAGTTTCTGGTCAGGAGTCTCCAGTACTTAACCTTGTGGAGGATCATTCACACCTGACGGGTTGGACAAAGGGTACAAAGCCCCGACCCCAATCTGTGTGTGCCAGATCCACCCACCATCAGTTGGGTTGCCACTCCTCCCGGTCGTCATGCGAGTCGCTGGTATCACATGAGCCAAGGCGTGAACTGTGACAGTTGATGTCTGAGACCTCCTCCTCTGTGAAGTGATGGCTGTTCCATCAAACCATCTATCCTCCCTGTCCAACACGTCTACATTATCATCCTCAAAGGAGCGTCCCCTTCTCCTTTAAGTGTGGACTGCTGAGTCCTTAAGTAAGTCTCTACAACTCTACAACAATTGGAGAAGGAAGGAGTCATCAACCGTCCCACTTACTATAGACTGTATCCGGGAGATTGCACACCATGCATATACGACTTCACTTTGGACCTCAGAACCACCTTCACCCCGGAACAAATCTGTAATTTGTTGGACCTATGCCTATCCACCACCTACTTCAAGTACAACGAATGTTTCTACAGACAGAAGCATGGCTGCGCCATGGGCTCCCCAGTGTCTCCTATTGTGGCCAACATCTACATGGAGGAAGTGGAAAGTAGGGCACTAAGCTCCTTCAAAGGAACAACACCGAGCCATTGGTTCAGATATGTGGATGACACCTGGGTCAAGATTAAAACCCAAGAGGTAGAAGCCTTAACGGAACACCTTAACTCAGTAGACAGCAACATTAAATTCACAAGGGAGGACATGAAAGAGAACAGGCTGCCTTTCCTGGACTTTGCCACACACCTTGAGAAGGACGGAGGGCTCAACATTGAAGTCTACCAGAAACCTACTCACAAAGACCAGTACCTGCTCTTCAACTCTCACCACCCTTTGGAACACAAGCTGGGAGTCATCAGAACCCTACATCACCGGGCTGAAAATGTTCCCACAAAGACAGAGGGGAAGTCTGAGGAACACAAACACATCAAGACAGCATTAAAAACCTGTGGATAACATAACTGTGCGTATGTCAAATCCACTAAGCGCTCCTGGAACAACGCCCCAACAACACAGGAAGAGGAGAAGAACAAACGCCACAACATTGTCATTTGTTATGTGGCAGGGGTGCCGGAGAAATTCAGAACAATTTTCTCTAATCATGACATCCCAGTTCACTTCAGACCCTGCAACACTCTCAGACAGAAACGGGTTCACACTAAAGACAAAACTCAACAATGTTGTTTATGCAGTCCAGTGCAGTGAGGAGTGCACAGACTTTTATATCGGGGAGAACAAAAAATGTCTCCACAAACGCATGGCTCAACACCGGAGAGCCAGCTCCTCCGGCCAGGACTCAGCAGTCCACTTACACTTAAAGGAGAAGGGACGCTCCTTTGAGGATGAGAATGTGCATGTGTTGGACAGGGAAGATAGATGGTTCGATGGAACAGCCATCACTGAACAGAGGAGGAGGCCTCAGACATCAACTGTCTGTCTGTCTATAATGCAGTTTTGAAATCCCTCCCCAGGAAACTTAACCACAGTTCACACCTTGGCTCATATGATTCCAGACTCACATGACGACCGGGGGGAGTGATTACCCATCTGATGGGGGATGGATCTGGGCCACACAGATTGGGGGCGGGGCTTTGTACCCTTTGCTCACTACCCTGAGTAAGAAGGATCCTCCACAAGCTTAAATACAGCGGACTCCCTACCACCAGCCTAGAACTGAAAAAGCCTCTTGGATGAGAAATGAAATGTCCTTAAGAAGCTACGAGAAGTCCCGTTGCCTTTAGCTGAAACAAGTTTGTTACTGTGTGCATCACAGACACAGGATCGAATTAGTGGATAAATATTAACGTGATAATGTCAAGCAGCTCTCACAAAATCCACCTGGCCCTGCAGTTCCCCGTCAGATTACCGAAAAAACCCAAATGCACAAATTCATGCTGTTTGTTATGATGCACGTGCAGGAGTCGTGCTCTGCCTTTGCCTACTTACATCACCATTGCCTCTTAATTTCACATTTCTGCAATTCAACAAGTGATTTCAGTTTTATTTCAGCAATCAGCATCCACAATGCAGTTTTTCTGGTCCATTTATGTTTTTGAAACTCTTTAAGAACACTTTACTTTTATAATTGATCATTTTCCTACAAACCCTTATTTGCAAAAATACAAAATGTTTTTTATTTTATTTATATACATAAATGTAACTTATTCAACTTAAAAGTTTCCTCTTAAAAAGTTAATATCTGCAGGGAGGAATCACACTGACATCCAGTTCCTGTACCACATACTCACTAATTCTTAAAGAATTTAAACAAAACTTCATTAATTCGCAGCTGGAAACGTTTTAGAGTCCTGACATGACCCCAGAAATGTTTCAACTTTCTCCCTCTTAAATGTTCAGCTGACAGTGATAAGCGCTTCCTCGTCCTTTCAAATTAAGATGCATGAGATTAAAGAACACACGATGGATTTTCACTTTGTTTCTCAGTTTTCAATTTTTTTATTTGCTAAAATAAAACAAACTGAACTTTTTCTTTTTTTTTTTTTTTTTACAAACACTCTAAAATAAAACAAGAAAAAACTGATTTAGTTTAGTTTTAAAAACGCTTAAAAAAAACACCTCATTCTGTTAAAATCATCAGTTCATCAACTCGAAGAGTCGGATCCCTGAAATAGTTGCAGTGGTGGAGCTGCCAAGAAACAGAGACTGCTGGTGACTGAGCGCGCTCAGAGGGTCGTTTGCCGCCGATGAGTCTGTTGTTGTTGTTGTTTCCGGTCAGGATGCAGATGTTTTTCTGTCTGTGATCTTGATGGGCGGCAGAGCTGCCCAGGGGTCCTGCAGCATCGACGGACTGAAATATTTCTCCACCGGAACGTCTGACGGTGCAGACTGAGAACACAGACACACGATTTTTTAGGAGAATCATCGCCACTAATTATCAGATTCAGTATTCAGTCTTTTTCAGATGATCAGAATCTGTTTTTGTCAGGTTGCTGAAGAAATTATTTGAAAATGTGCCACTTTCTGCATCAATGACCGAATTAAAATTGGCCGACACGCCTTCACTTCCACTCCTGTACAAAAATGAAGTCAAAGTATCCTGATACGAGTGCAGCCGTCTCGCTCAGAAGATGCATTTAGAGTCTTTCTTAATCTGGCCCATCTGCTAACACGGGGGGAGGGGTTGATGTCTGCAGCCAGCAGAGGGCGTTGCAGATATTGTTCCCACCTTCATTTTATAGTTATTAACCTGTAGTTGGAATCAGTGTCCCACCGCCATAGTTAAACTTCACAAACAAAACTACCAGAGGAAGAGATGTAACAACGCACAGCGAGCTGGTTCAAGGTAAATAAAAATATGTGACTCTTTAAACTGGTTGAGATGTCAACTGAGTGGCGCCACAGCAGATGGAGCTGGCGCCATATCGCACCGCCGTACGCTAAACCGCCGACTTCGGCCATTTCACTGGGGCAAGCCGACAGAAGGAAAGTGGTTTAGACTGGGGCGGTGGGACCAGAGGCCATCTTAAAGGGTGGGGTGGAGCTATGGAGCAGAAACGTGGAGGCGCGGGAGAGGAGCTGGTTCCATGTGAGTCTCATGCTGGATTCCCAGAAGTTACAAACCCCAGCTGTTAGAGGATGAGTTTATTTTCTTATTTACAAAGAAAAGGAAATGGGCTTATTTTACAGCCTGTAAAGTTTATAACCTCCTGACCTCACAAGTGAAAAGAATTTTTTAGAAAGAAAAGGCAATTTGTCTTAAATGGCATTTGCTTAAAAAAGAACTAGTGAGATTGGATCGTTACATCTCTAACCAGAACTGCATATTCTTAATCTGCACTAAAGTTATCGGACATCCTGGGTTTGTTACCACCCCTCCCCCACATAGAGCTGCCTGAGTCGTCAGGATTGGTCAGATGGTTTCGTTCAAGAAGTCTAAGTATAAAATAATTTTTAAAATGCAGCCCAAACACTATCGATATCCGGTATAAGTGATCAAGTGGCTAAAAAGACGTGGTTGCTTGCTCATTAGAAATCAGTGACCAGCCTCACTGCTTTCTAATAATCAAGAAAGGCGGATCGATCACTTGGTCTTTAACCAAACACAGTGAAAATCCAGTTTTGTTAGGAAAAAACGGTCTCATGTGCATAGTTTGTGTTTTCTTCCTGAATACCTACCAGCAACTAATCAATTAACAGGTTAACATTTTCACCTGATGGATAATTTCCCCTTCAGATCCACCAGCTCTGGTACTTCAGTTCTGATAAACTGAACCGATCAACGTGCGAGGATCGATGATGAAACAAACACGTGAACTTTACCTGGAACTTGTGAGCCGAGGCGGGACTGACGGAATGCGGCCGCGGGAACCCGCCGCTCCGGCGCCACATCTGTCCTCCGAACCCACGGCCGCCGCCGCCGCCGAGCCCGGCCGGAGAACCGCTTCTGTATCCCCGGTTAGAACCCGGCGAGTAGCCAGGAGAACTGGGGGAGAAAGCGGGACCGCCGCCGCGGGGAGATCCACTTCGGAGTCCAGAACCTCCGTAAGGTGACCGAGGTCCGGGGAAACCCCAACAAGGGGCCGGGGAGGGAAACCTTCCAGGCGGCCGCGGAGCTCCGGGACTCCGCTGAGGTCTGACTGGACCTCGGTACATCTGAGCGGGTAGACAACACGAAAAATGCGGCGGAGGAAACCCGGACGATTCTACTGCCGAACAGCAGAAACACAAACACCGGAACCAAACCGGAAGCGGAAACACGCACATGTGCTTCGTGCCTCCTCTCAGAGGCTGCGGCGCCTCCCAAT